>CABPRJ010000484.1:795220-1395220 GCA_902439185.1 Cinara cedri
GGCGGGACTCGGGAGGGGGGGGTGGTGGGGGCGGAGGGGTTAGGGAGGGATGGCAAAGGGGTGTTCAAACACGCGCACGCACGTTAAAATAATATTACACGGGTACGCGGGAGCGTGCGTGCGACCGTGTACATAGGTACCGCCGCCACCCGCCCCTTCCCGTAATAATATAATATTGTCGTACGCGCGCCGTACCTACGAGTAAAATGTCGTGTGTCGACGATGCCGCGGTGACGTTATCGCTGCATATCATTAATAACGACCTCGCGAGACGCCTAAAATGTAATACAGAAACAACGCGGCCCGCGGCGTAAACGTCGAGCGTCAAAACGGTGCGGCGGCACGGGCCGACCGGCCGTCCGTTACGTCCGTCGCCGCCGCGGCAAACGTCACGGGCCGCCTAATATTTTCTTCTTCTCACTGTCGCTGTCGTATCGACTGTACGGCGACGCGATCGACGTGAAGCGACACGGCACTGTCGTAATTATTATGTTATTGCAGTTACCGAAAAATTGATCGGACCGAGTTGAACGCGGGGACCGTTTTTTTACGAATAGGTGGGATTTTTTTTTCCCCCGCGTAGTTTTAAAGCGTTTTAATTAACTATGGCTGACAGCGATAGATTTGTTTATGCGGGTAGTTTAACAATAACTACGACGTATTTGTATATTTAAACACAATACCTTGAAATTACGTTCAACTCAAGAGTTGCACGCTAACCCGAGTTTCCCCTGTAAAGGGTGTCCCATGAATATGTTTCAAAATCTGGGAGTATCAACTACTTTTTACTTGTTTTAGATTCAGAGCGTAGCGAGGGAGCTATTGGTTTTACAATGTTGTTTTTTTTTTTCCTTGTTCTCTGTTCCAGTCTGTGGACACGTTTTTTTTCCTAGTGAACTTGCTCCGATGTATAAGTACAGCACCTTTCTTGAAAGCTCAAGTTGTCTAGATTCTACTTTAGACAGGTCATTTTTTTTTAAATAAAAGCACTTAAATGTGAAAAAACTTAAGAAAACGTACAATTTCACGATTTTATTATTTTATAAAACACGGACGACGTTTTTACCAGAAAAAATGATTAGGTCGAAAAATCACGAGACACTTTTTTCGTTGTCTTTATGATTTACATTCCCACGGTATCATTGTCAAAACTTTTAACCCACGTGTGAGCTTTTAAAGGGTTTTTTTTGCTGTAATTCAGTTATAAACTATAGTTGTAGAGACTTGAAACTTGGTAAAAATACTTATATTGGACTTACCTAGACGTGGTAAAATTTCCAAAATCATCGGACGACTTTTTTTTTTTAACAAGAGTTTTAAAATCAAATTTAAACGAAAATCTCAAAAAAAAAATACGGCACTATAAATTATGTATTACCAAACTGTACTCGAAATCGTTTTTCGTCAAGCAATGATTTATCGTTGTTTACAGATATAAATGAAATAACCTTATATATCCTACCTTCCCAACATCTCACCATCCCCATCCCCAGTATCAACTCTTTTTTTTTGTTCGACGATTTAAGAAACAAGTAGCTCTATAATATAATACTATATCGTTAGGTTGGTCACCCTTATTTTCGAGGGGTGAAACTGCCATACCTACTTTGGAATTTCGAATAGCAACCTGTATTAAAAGTTCCATAAATAAATGACGTTTTAGTTAAAATATATTTTGGTGTTGAAACTTTTAATTACCTACCGTCAAGGTAATATTTTAGAACTGTCTGTTTCTTAAATGTTCTATGAAACAAATTCCAAAAAAAAAGATAATACTTTCCAGGATAATGAATGACTTCTGTGTATATCTATATACGCAGAGGCGTAGCCAAAGAAGACTAAGCAATACCCTCTATCCTCTCCCCTATTGGTCGTGTTTACGTATGCATACCATTTTACGATTCGAGTGTTAACTATGACGCAGATACTCAAAAAATGTTTTGAAACTATATTTAGGAAGACAGATTAGATTATAACATTTAGTTAACAAAGATAAAAACAAAAAAAACAAAATCATAACACGAGAGGAGTAATAAATTACCCCGCGCACGTGGTAGAAAAGTAATAAAATATTATAATCATTGGAAGTAGTCTGTACCTACATAGTTACCCAATATACAATACAATTTTTATTGAACAACTATAGCAAGGTACTTCAATCACATTAAACGAGCACATATTAATATAATTAAAAAATTAAATAAGTTAATGTTATATATATTATATGCCTTCAACATAATATTAAGCGTGTTTTGGCCTTAGATCATATTCAATGGATAAAGCCACAGCCTATAGATTACATATAATATCGCTAATGTACATGTTAGGGACGAGTCGCCAGGTGAGTAGCCTTTAGTGCGCATGCGCACAGAAGGCTCAAGTTGTCAAGATTGTATTTTAGACAGGTAATTTTTGGAAGCCGCTGTAATTAATTGCAACAATTTTTGAAAAAAATTAGTAAAAAACGATTTAATTTATCTTTAAAATATTCATATAATGAAATACACAGGACACAGGACATACACAGGATGATTCACTAAGCGTGCCACCCAATTTAGATTCTGAAAGGAACGAATTTTTTTTTTTTTATCTCTGAACAACTTTTTCTACTTTAGGAAAGTTCATTTTTCGATTTTCTCGAGAATTTTCTCAATAGATTTGAAAAACCGGTAAAAAACGGGAAAAAGTACTAATGTACATATTGAAACACATGAAAATATTACGGCCTATTTTGCTTGTATACAACTTTTCTGTCAGCAATTTTACTCCAATTTACAATGATAGCACTTTTTCTAAAAAAAAAAAAAGACTGGGTAAGTACTTTAGAGATAGGGGCCGAGTGGCCGGTCTAGAAATGGGAATTTTCTAGACGGCCTGGACCATATTATGGTCCGGTGACCTGTTCATTTTATATGGGTAGCATAATTCTTACTCGTATTATTTAAAAATATAGTAAATATTTTTTGTATTATTTCGATAGACTGTTCAAATATTATACTATTATTAACGTATCTGTCATTTCGAATACAATGTATGAACAAGCATTGAATACAAAATTTCATAATGTTATTTAACTACAAAAACGTTGATTCTATATAGAAACAGTGGCATGCGTCGACTGACTATAGAAATAGAAAAAATAAAAAGTTTGAAATCAATGATAAACCACCAATTGGAGAATCAGAAAAAAAAATTGATTGGATAATAATGGTATTGAAATTTACAAAAATAGTATTGAATACTATTATTAAAAGTATATGTACAATATTAAAAATTAAAATACTAACGATTTGTTGATTGACTTACCTATCTGCATTATCGCCATCAAATTCAATTTATATAAAACTGGACTATCAACTGATTCTTTTGTAAAATTAACTCAAAATGAGGTAATTTATAAAATATAAATTATTATTATAAAACATGTTGACGTTCTTGTTTCGGTTTTCCCCCATTATTTAGAAAATTAAGGTAAATAAAAATAACAATCTTCCTTAAGCACTAACAAGACAAAGTTGTCAGCTTGAAACCACTCTTAAAGTCGATGCAAAGCGAAAACTATTTCAACATAGGTACATAGGTATATATTATAGTAGTAAAATTAAGTAGCATCATTCAGGGCTTAAAAATTCATTAAACCATTTACTGTGAATATAACATTAATTTTAACTACTAAACTGATTTATTAATAAGTTTCATTGTTACAACTAAAGTTAAATTATTTAGTTCAACAAAACAGAGCTTGAAATTATTTTAAACTGTGTTAAAAGCTTAAGGTATTTAACTAAACTTTTTTTTATACACATATTACATTATTATTGAAAATGTAGTATTATGGGTTGAAATTAAAATGTTGAATTCGAGCGTAATGAGGAAAATTTGATTGGTACGTACTTTATTAAGTGGTCTAGATACATTTCAACCTTCTGGCCTCAATTTTGTTCCCACTCCGCCCCTGTTTGGAGAGGTCATTTTTTGATTTTCTCGGGAATTTTTCTAACACATGGGAAAACCGGGAAAAACGTAGTAAAACCGGGAAAATAGGTAAAACATTAAACAAATATTATTAAAGAAAATATATTGCATATGTAATTATTTTATCATAATATGACATATGTAAATTTTTGAAAAAGCAACACTATCAACTGAAATCCGCTCAGAATTATTTTTTCGTTGGCAATGGTCTATCTTTACTTTCAGATATACATTTACTTTCCATCTACAACAGTAGCTCCAATCACGTGTAAAGTATGTCCGTCTTTTTTTAGTTAAACTTTGCATCTAATTTTTTGAAAATGTTTGATTTCCGTCAACCCGATGACGCGATATTTCACTTTTAAATTTAAGTCCCCCTATAGTATTGGAGCACTAATAAAACGCCGCTCGCCGTGTTACCACACAAATGATACTTCACTCTCCTCCTACATAAACTTAAAAGTGAAATATCTCGTAAACGGACTGACAGAAATCAAACATTTTGACACCAGCATTTATTTAATGTAATATTCTAACTATTTATGAAATAAACCGTACGCCGCCAACCAGCTACTACAGCACGCCGTCTAGCAGCCGCCCGCACCGTCCACGGACATCGCTACCACAAAGAACACCTAAAGTACGGATTCACCACCGTCCCACGGCTTCGCCGTATTTATACACGCGCTCCGTGAAAAAGCGACTGTCTTCCTCATCTATCACCTTATGCGTATGTCACGATTATGTTATAATTTGAGTGACTACTGAAGAATGTATAAACCCATCGTTATATTTTATTATTACTCGTTGTCAGTTAATAAAACGGAATCCTCCTAGTTTTAACTAATATTATAGTAATACATTTGTTATTACGGATATGATTGACAAATGATAGAACTTAACAGTGCATAATATCTTTCCAAATTGGTAAAAATAAAATGTTTAGTTATGTTCAAATAATAATAATGCATGTTGAATAAAATTCTGTATCAGATTAATTAATAATTAGGCCGGTACTTTTGTACTTTCCCGGGTAGAAATCTCTCCTCAATCCGCCCCTGGCTACTGCCCACCACTTTTTGTTCACTTAAATTTACTATAGTAACCGGTTTCCTTTTAGCCGCAATGCCAATACAGTTGTGTTTCAGTTTTAATGTGGATAAAATTGTTTGATTGAAGAAGCTGCTCATGTTGTAAAAGAGGGAACCTTCATGGACTACAGCTGTAAATCGCAAAAGCTGCTGCTTGTGTTGTAGAAGAGGATGCCGTCGTGGCAGACCGCACCGATGTATAACTAGGGTCACTACCCATCCAGGTTTTACCCGGATAATCATGTACTATGTGTATGCATGTACCTATAAACATCATAAATATTGTAACCAAGCCCGGATTAATGGAAGTCTAGGGAGGGTCATAGCCCCCGAGCCACCAGATTCCCAAGGCCTCAGTTTTTGCCACAGTATATTATGAAATAGAAAATAGGTATTCATATAAGTAAGGCAGAAAAAGCATTTTCGCATTGGCAAAACTCTCTCAAGAAAGACCAAAGTAAGACTATACGTTGCAATAATAAGACATAACATTAACATACGGCTGTGAAGCATGAAACAAACTTAAAGAAGGCTTAGAACTTTTGATAATAAGACAATTATTGTGAGTTGAAAAAACAAATGACAAAAATATTATGAACTACATGTGAACTAAATCAAAAAGGATTAGGAACAGTTGAAAGTTATTTTTGGCATGAAGGAGAAGCCAAAAGAAAAGCATCTGAAATAGGAACTTACATATTAAAATCCGTGAAAAAAAATCCGAACTTACAAACTCAAATGATCTAGAAATTACGCTTTACTCAGACAATTGTGGAAGACAAGGGAAAAATAAATGCATAATCACAGCCTACATGTATGCTGTTAAGTATTACAAAATAAAAAGTTTAACCAATAAATTTCTTATTGTCAGACATGGACAGAATGAGGGAGATTCCAGCCACTCAATAATTGAGAAAACAATTAAAAGACTATAAAGAATGGACCTATTTACGTTTTTGCACATTATTCAGCAATAATAGGCAATACCAAAAAGACGGGAAATAAATTTCACATCAACTCAATCAATCAAATCATTAGAACCAGCTTATCAAACACATGTTGATATAACGAAAACAAAATTTGACGACTTACAAAGTTTAATAAATGATTAATCTATTCCTTCTGCCCATAATTACTACTACAGAAGTTTGTGTCCTGAGTAAGAGTTACGACTATTGTGTTCACATATAATTACTTTTATTTTACATTTTATTGTATATTACCTGTTTGTGATCTCAAAAAAAAGTTGTTACTAGTTAAATACATAGGTTTTTATTGGTTATACTATTTTAATAATTTTATTTGAAAATTTATCTCGAATTGAAGAATAAAACATGTTATATATAAAAGTTTTAAGTGTTTAAAAATGAATTAGTTATTTAATTTGAATATTATATTTTTGTTTTTATTTTAATATTAAAGAAATAAGAGTTTTCACTATTGTGTGTAAACATAATTACTTTAATCTTATTTTATGTTTATAATTTTTTATTGGTTACAGTTTTTAATTATTTCATTTGAAAATTTATCTTTGTAAAAACGTCAAGTTAAAAGTCTTAAAAAGAGTTGAGTTTGAAATTACCAAATGTATTTTGTCTGTATACTTAGCAAATAAATTTTGAAAATGTATTTGTTTTTATTTTTTATACAAAACTTTAAATATTCCTGTGCATAAACCTAAAACATGTTTAAAATGTAAAAAATGTTTTAAAAGTTATGCAAAAGTGTACTCTCACAAAAAAAAATTCAAAGAATTGATGTATAAATTTAAATCTGGTTGTATCTTAAAAAGTAAAATAAAATAAGAATATATAAGAAAGACAAAATTAATTATTGTTAAACATCAATTTACAATGCACAATTGAAAATTTTGCTAATTTTCAAACAGGATTATCTCGAAAGTCCATTCTTGGAGTTAGGTCACTAGTTTTCAGCAGAATTAGTTTATTAAATTAATAAATAAAACAATGTAGACTTGTATACCAGTTTAAATAGTTTTATAAGGCAAACTGTTCAAAATAATTGTAATATTGAAATATGTTAAAGGTATATTAATATTTATTGAAATTCAATTGACACGATGATTGACATTATTATCATAGTTAACATAGACAGTAACTAGTGATATGAAAAATACTGTGCCCTAGCACATAAAAAATGAACTAAGCTACTTATATTTAATTATGATCTTAGATACCGATATGGGATACACATTTATCAATATAGTTATTTATTATTAATTTTTTATCCTAAATGAAATTTTTTTGTTTTGTATCTTAAAATAAATTTCACTACAACTTATAAAAGAGAAAAAAAATACGCCACTGTCCTCTGAAAATATGGGGTTGCCACATCTTGCCCTCCCCCCAATTATGACCATGAATGGCTGCCTCTCAAGATATGTTCTATATAATCTATATTAGATTATAAACAATAATTGATAAATAATATAATAAACTCTAGTCTATACTTTATACTTTTCTATACATTTCTTACTATACAAATAAAATGACACAGAGATATTATTCCCATTCAAAAGGATTGAATGAAAGATAATAAAATAACTAGAATTCAGACACACTATGCAAACTACTTTATTGATTTTGCTTGACATATTATTATAATTAATATTTTTACTAATAATAATAATTAACATAGATATGACACTTTGGCCTTTTAAAATATTTGTCTAAGTCAAATTACTAACACAATAAATTGGCTCTTAAAAAAATTTAAAATTCCATTTAAGGTTTTCAAAAGAATACAATAAACATAAATAATATGATGGTATATATTATAATTACATAACTGGTGAAATTAAATAGATAAAACAAAAAAAAAAAAACACAATAATTTATCTTATAAAATTGTAATATACATAAAAGCCATATAGAAAGTACACATCCTCAAATAATTAATATTTTGACAAAGGGTCTACATACTAATAAGGTCGATTTTAAGAGAGTAATATATGTTTAGGAGAACTTCATATTATGATCTTAAATTAAACTTAAATTATAATATATCATAATAGTATATATAAATTTATGTATGTAAAAAATGTCCACAATAAATAGTTATGTATAACAAAAATATTGAAGTCAGGAACATAAAAGCACTTAAAACTATTTTTTTTTTTATCTAACAATACAAAACTTTCATAGCAATACACGTAGATTTGTATAGAATAAATATTTTTATTTTACATTGATGTAATTATATTTTGGAAGAATTTCTTACATTTACTACTGAGTTTTGTTCAAAATCATAGTTTTTCACACTCCTCTCACAATTATTCAGTTCAACCAACAAATAATTAAAGTTAAATGAATTATGTTTCATTAAAAACATGAATGTGTACAACTCAGAATAGCTACTATAATTTGGATTCCAAAAAAAAAAAAATGAGCCCTCATCAATAGTAAATATAAGTCTCCTTCAAACAATAATTAGTTATTTTACAAAAGTATTGATTATTTATATTGTTAATTTCATTAAATACAAACAATCATTGCACATTAATATTTTCAAATTAACTTATTTTAATCAGAATTTTAACTGTTTTAAGAAATATATTAAAAATTCAAATAACACCAATTAATTTTGTGTATAAAACTTCAAATCTAAACCTTATAATATGACTGGATTTATTTTCATTCAAACAAGGACCAAAAATTGCAATGTTTTAATAATATTAATACAAATCAATAGGTATGTAAGAAAAGATATGTGAGCCCCACTTAATAATATTCAAGTAAAAACCAATATAATAACACTAAGTCTAAAATAATGAATATCAGTTATTGGCACATAAATTATTATCTCCAAATATTGTGTGCATTTAATTGTACGTAAAATAATGAGTGTATAATATGTGTATTATGATGGATAAAATATTATATATGTATGTAAAACTTACATTTTAAAAACTACAACATCCTTATTACCTAAATATAATAATATAAAAAATGGTTTTGTGTCCCAAATGCGGAAAATAATTAAAATTACCTCATAATAAAAACAAATAATTACATTGAATATATATTAGATTAATTTTCTAAATAAAAAATTTAAATTTAAAAAAATGAGTAAAAAGTATCATATTGCATTACACCCAAGAATCACCTCCTTGAGTGGTGGATACATCAACAGATGATATTTCAGGTTGACTTGGTTGATTATAATTCCACAACATTTCACCCATAGAGCAAGATGAATCGTATGGTTTCTTTTTTTTCTCACGGTTAACTTGAGCATATAGAGGTTCACCGGATCGTAATGGCTAAACATTTTATAAATATTTGAAATCAAGTTTATTTTTTTTTTTTGAACACTATAAAAGTTAGCCCCTAAATAATATTATGTTCTAGGTTTTTGCAAAAAAACAATAGAATATTACAAATATAAATAATGTTAGCCTATTGATAATTTAAAACAATAATTATTAATCAATTACAATTTATTAATTAAATACTATTTTATTATTAATATCAAAATAGTTTGTTACTAAAATATAGTTTTACATGCTTCAAATTAATTTTAAATTTCAGTATACTTTTGTCAAAACACTATTAAATTGTATATTGGTGTACAGCAAACCATATTATGTCAAATATGAAAATACTAGATTATATTAAATCCACTTACATGCCCCGGGGGATAAATTAACACCCCTGCAGCTGGAGCTGTATGGGTAGACATTTCTGGATATGGCATATCAGCTAATGGGATATCTTCATTCTGAAAACATCAAGTGTATATAAATACCAGGACATAAATTTAGATTTAAATGTCCTTACACCCAAAAATTAAATAAATTACTGAAATACAACAGTAAATCAATCAGTTAATTTAATTTTCATTTTATTTGTGTGTTACCTATCCTATTTATAATATTATAGCAGAATAATAATTAAACTATTGCATCTCTATAGGTATATGTTTCATATTATGATCAATGTGTTGAAGACATTTTTAAAGGCTATGAAATCAAATGTGTAATTAATTATTTTTAAAGAATTCTTACATTCTGTATATTATTTCAATTTTAAAGAACAGGAATTTTATCAAAATATTAGTTGTTGTAGAAAATACATTTTCAAGATCAAAGTGTACGACCAAAGATGCAGACATACCTAAATTAAAAGGGGAATTTATTTTTGTTAATTCAATGAATCAAACTATTAAATTTAGTCAGTTCTGTTAATTTGTTTAGTAATCAATTGTAAGAAGTACTAAAAAATATCAAAAAACTTAAGACTGGAATATTATTAAAAGAATATAATGTTCTTTTTAAATAACAAATCTAACATATTATTGTCTAAGTGTAAAAACGTTAATGCATATTAAAATAAAAATTTAATTTGCAAACTATGTTGAGATAATTTGAGTACATGAAACTGTAAATCAATTTCTTAGGGATATTGCTCCAATATTAAATAACAAGTATCAATAACTAATTCATTCTAAATCTAAGAAAATTGTAGTTGAAATACCTTCTCCTGTCCAAAAAAAAAAAATTAAAAAATTAAACTATAAAAAACTGTTACACATATTTTCATTTACTATTTTAAAAATGTATGAAAATAATAAAAATTCAAATTTCTATTAATTATGACAGATATGTATACTGTCTAAAATTTAAAAATATACATACTTTTTCTTGACTGATATTATAAAACTGTAGATTTTTAAATAGATCATTCCAATATTTTAATTAATTTTTTAAATTATAAAAAAAATATATTACAATTACACTTCTAAATTTATGCTTATTTATATTAACAGTAGAATTTTAAATGAATATAAGAAGTATAAATTATAATTTGGTAAATTATTATTGATTTTCTTTTTTTAATAATGTAAATTGAAAATAGCATATCTCAATATTAATTATCTTAATTGAAACTTAACATGAAGTTAGTTTCTATGATTATTTATATTTCTGGTTATAATTTATTATAACTTTTGTATGAAAAAAAACACTTGTGTATAATATAAATTAATTATGGAGACTAATATTGTGAAAATATTGCTAACATTAGATAAAATTGCACAATAACTATATATATATATATATATATAGATATAGATCACTCTCAAATGATAGGAATATTACCTAACCACAATGTTGGCACTAGAAATTGAAAATGAAAAACAGTAATTGAAAATAAAATAACTAATTACTTATATTCAATTAGTTGAAAACTAATGCCTTTCTAAAATAAGTGATAGGATAAAATACATAGAATTAATGAAGTAAATTTTGCTGATATGGTTTTTCTCATTAAGATAAAAATAATAATTTATATTGCAACAATTAAGAATAGAAATTTAAGAGATTAACTGCTTAATGAATGAATGATTTGGTTTGCTTCACTTTTTAAAACATAAACAAGAGTTGTTTCTCAAAGAAAATAAACCATTAAACTAATATTAATTATCAAATTTCTTATAAACAAACATTTTTTAAAAAAAATTTAACATAATAAATAATAGAGAATATAATAATATTATTTATAACTTTATAAGTATAAAAATAATATCATTAAAATAATCCTATAAAACAAATTATAAGATATTCGTTTCCTCTAAACCTTAAAAGTAAGGTAATTATAGAAGTCCTTGACAATAAAAATCTTTGTAATATAAGAATAAAAAAAAGAGAGTAATTAAGTCAAAATTGTCAAAAATTAACCAAAAAAAAAAAAAACAACAGTAGCAAGTGTTAATTTTGTAAGGTAAAATTCTAAACCCTTCTAGTCAAACCATTTAATTTATCGAAAATATAAATATATATGTTTTTCTTTAAAACTATTAATAAGGATTTAATTAGATGAAAAATATAAACAATTTTTATGTTGATCATTCACCTATTTGATACACCTTGTATGATTCCTATGGACATCAGGGCCACATTTAGCAACCTAGCTAATAAACCAATACATCTTACAACAAAGGGTATTAGATATACAATAAATTAATAATAATTAATGACTAATATTTTTCACTGTTTAAAAACCATTTATAAGAATAAAAAATGCATAATTTAATTTGATATAAATTTTTACTCAAAGAAATTAAAAAAAAAAAAAAAACAATAAAAAAAAAAAAAAAAAAAAAAAAAAAAAAAAAAAAACAAAAAAAAACAATTCATTCTTAGTCGTATATATAAATAAAAATTTGTTTAAGATAGGCATATATTAAAATTACACAATAAAATCAAACAAAATTAAGAAAAATCCACGGAAACCTAAAAAAAAATAATTAAATACCATTATTAATTATTCAAAATTGTCTAATAAATATAATTATTAATACAATTTTCATGTCTGGTAACACAGCCAGGTTTATGAACTGTATGATAAATAACAAAAGTGAACCTTTTTAAGATCCAGTTTTACATTTTTGAAAGAATAACTTGCCTAGCAATGATAATCTCAATGTCATAGACATCAAATAGTGTAAGATATTTATGGTTAAATTAGATAAAAATATGTGTAAGAATCTACAATACATGTCAATAATTAATTTATAGGGCTAAAGAGTTTGAGTTTCTATAGATAATAATATGATTGTATGATCAATAAGGCATAAGTGTGTCGAGCTCAATACCAAACCTTATACATTAGAGTGTCTGAAAATGTTTTAAATCATTTAGTTGAAACTGGGCAGTAACTAGTGAGAAAGTTACAAAAATTAGTAACTTTATAACTTGTAAGTTTATTTTTGAGTGTGTATGCGAGTAACTTAAAAATTAATTTTTATTTAAATCAAAAAGTTACAGGTTTGTATTATTTTGTCATCAATATCATTCCTGAGAGTATTGATATGTATTTATCAAGAGTAATAAATAATGGACAAAAAAAAATAATATTTTTACCAAGATGTATCATCAGTACACCTTGATTTTACATAAATATAATATGGTGACAACAACATGCTGTTACTATGGAAAAATTGTTTTAAACATCAATACATGAAGATTCATACGTATATTATTTCTCTGAGAACTGGTCATCTGATGATAAAACATTACTATTAAAAGTCAATGAAAAAAATATTTAAAAAGCCTTTAAAACTTATATATTTTTGATGAATAATTATTATAACTACTAATAATTAAAAAATAATTTAAAAAGGAGTAATGACAATATTTAAATTTTTTATTAATTACTAGCAACTATAGCTTAATCAGTTACTCAAGTTAAGTAAATGGCCCAGCTTTGCCTTTAATGACACTAAAAAACAAATTATTCAAAAACTGCAAAAATAATTTTAGTCAAAAATATTAATTCTTGAATAAACAATTAGAGGACACTAATAAATAGCATAAAAAAGTATTTTATTTATTTATTTTCATTTATACTATTAGTTTAATATGATATCTACTAAGAATATATTTGTAATACCTACATATTATCTGTTACTATCTCTTTTAACAAATTTAAAATGATTGATTTAATTATTATTTTTGCTTGATATCAATTGTACTAACCTTCAAAACAAACTTTGCTGAGAAGGAATAAATCTTATAAATAAAAAAAAACTCACCCTTTGCCTTTGTATCGTGCGATCCTCATACCGGGTTCCCCCTTGGCTTGCCATTGGACGATTGAGAGTACTGTTTGCATTGTTTGGTGAATGTATGCCACCTGCGGCATTACGAGCAGCAATAGTTTTGGTAACAAAATCTTGTTCTCTCCAACCATGTTTTTTGTAAGCATCTCTTAATTCTTGATGTTGCCACATGGCAAACAAAACTTGACTGGCAAATTTCAGAACTCTAGAAGTGTATTTCTGTCGCTGTCTGATTATATTCATTAATCGTTCCACTCCACTAGAGTCCAGTAAAGACCTATGAAAAATTATCATTTGAAAAATTTTAAAAAAGTATAATAAAACAGTTTTAGCCGGGAATTTCGAAAATTGTTGAAGGAATGATTACGACACATAAGAGTCTGATTTTTCAAATTAATTACTGCAAATATAATACAAATTATCTTCAAAAGTCAGAATTATCATGTCACATTGTAATCTTTTAATAATTTGTATAACACTAATTGTTGAGTTTTCAACTATTGTTCACAGCACGGTTTGAAAATCAAATCATTTTGTTTTCGGTTTATATTTAAGCAAATAAACTTCAAAATGTATCTGCTAACTGGATAATAATAGAAAATATACATGCTAAAATTTAATCATAGAACTTAAATAAAGACTAGATGAGCTGCATGCTACATCCTGGTCATAGGTCAAAGGTCCCTGCTCTAAACCTATCTAATTACAAGAATATCAAATGTTTACATTCTATACTCTACAATTCTACATCACACCCTCTTAAAACATTATTTGCTATACTTATTAAATGTTAAATACCTTGCAAATTCAGCATTTTTTTTAATAACTTCATTTAAAGTTGCTAAAACAGCAGCTATTGTATCATCTGAAGTTCCCTGGTCATTTTGAGCATTACCTGATGGTAATTTTTGAACTAAATCTCTCATTGCATACTTGCCTAAATATATAATTTATATATTAAATAATATTCATATATTAAAATGTATGAAATTTTTTTTTTTTAAATAGAAAAATATAAGATACATTGATTTAAAACAGACCTATAAGTTCCTTGTTTCTTTGGTCAATAGCCAAATTTCGTAATGCTGTAGCAACAGCACATACAACTCTATCAACTTCCATCCGCAAAAGTTCTACAAGTATGGGAAGACCTTTTTCTTTTCTTACAGCTGCTCTTATTTCAATACTTGGCTGCCAATAACAAGCAGATAAATTTTGAATAGCTCCAGCAGCAGCTTCAAGAGTTTCTGGATTTGAACAACTTTGTAATAACGATAAATATGCTTGAACTACCTGCAAAATTTCATAAATAAAATAATATTTTTAAATGAGTAATAACAAAAATGTTAAAAAATTACTGTAATAAGGCACAAATCACACAGAGTTTAATTAGTGTGCATTGTGCATATTAGGGGGTTAATGGCATATAGCACAATGGTCTTATAATCATAAAAGTGGAAAAGATGTAACTCATAGAGTATAATAACAAGTTCACCAAAAATAAAAACCAAAAGCAATTTTTATTACAAGTTAGAAAAAAAACTGTTAACAGTTTCTAAATAAAAATATTTAATGTTTTTTGATGTATTCTAAGTGTCTTGAATTACCTTAAGTTAATCAAAAATATAAAAAGAAACCTATCCTGGATATTCATGACAATCATTAAGGATTCATTTTTACTATAAATTTAAAAAAAAAAACATCAAATTCATTTTTTTTTTTTTAATAATATAAAAGTGATAATATATCAGTTATCCACTAATACATCAAAATAAATCCTAGTGTAACATTAAATTGGTCACTTTAATTAAGTTTTTATTAATTACTTATTTTTTTTTTTTTTAAGAAATTAAATTCTATATCATTTTTATACTAAACATTGTTTCATATCTGTTTCTATCTGGCTGAAGAGCCATTTGACAAATATGTGAAATATTATATATTTTTCTTGGGAAAAACAGATTTTTCAGTAAATTGCATAACAATAGTTTATATAGACATTAACAAAAACTACCAAAGTCTTATATCATTTTAAGGTCAGTAATTTTCAACACTCATGTAGCATAGAATTGAGGCAAATTATCGTGACTAAATTTCACACAGATTACTTTTACTCAGTAATGAACAAAATAGGGAAGGAGGTAGTCAATCACCAAAAATAATAATATTCAAAAATAAAGACCACCCTACCTAATATTAATATATATATATATAGGGTTATTCCCTTGCATATAAATAGAAAGATATAGATTCTATAAAATGATATAAAACCAATAATTGAATAGAAGGTGAAAAAAGCACCGAAATAGGTAGAAAATAATTAGTTTAAGAGAATAAAGGGCAAAAATCCAAAAATATAAAAATATTTGTACTTCAGGTTGCCATAAAAGTTCCATTCCTTTTGCTGGTTCTGATCTAGGGATTATACGGCTGCTAGGGTTTTCTTTTGGAGAAACTATTTGAATATCTTTTTTCTTTTTACTAGCGCCAAAACAACCTAAGTTTTCTGCTAGAATGCAAAATTATTTTGAATTAATAAAATGTATACAAAATTAACATCAAATATATATTTCAAGTTTTGCAAGCTTACCTTTTGGTTGTGGGCCAATTCTACTTTGAGATGGTAATGGATGTTTATCATATATAGGGTCTTCCACTTCTTGACATCGATAAGATAAGTTACGCAAAATACACACACAATTTTCAACACTTTTATTACCAATGTTTGACTTTTCAATAGCTGTAGAAATGACATATAGTAAAGAATCAACTAAATGTTCACATTCACGTAACTTTTTCCGTGCATATTCTCCAGCTGAACTTATATTTCTAGAAAAAAAATATTAATTTTAGTTACAAATTCATCAATGAAAAATCCAGTTTACCTTAATACTCCAGAAGTATTTCTAAATACAGTTGACCAACAAATATCACTGCAAACAGTAGGACTCCATCCTGAATGAGGCAATAATATATGGTTTACAATAGTTGAGAGACCATCATCAATAATTGATTTTTTTAAATCCTGTAAAAAGCAAATATATTTATTTAAAACCCCAACTTTGAGACTTAATTACATTAATTACTTCACAAGATGATAAATTCCATAGAACTCCAGTAACAAGTTCTTTAACTTCAGCATCAGCAGACTTATGTAATAAATTAATAAGTAATGGAATTCCACCTGAATTTTTAATAGCTTTCTTATTTTCGACATTTTGTTTGCCATATGATAAATTTCTAAAAAATAAATAAAATTTTAATTCTATAAATATCTGCAACAGTATTGAAAATATGTACCTTAGGGCTCCACAAGCATTTCTATAGACATCAGGACAATCGTGGTTTAAAAGTTTCACCAAAGCAGGTATTCCTCCTAAAGTTCTAGTTTTTTGTTTATTTGGGTCATCCATATAGCATAAGTGTTGTAAATATGCAGCTGCATTTGCCTTGATTAAATTATTGGGGTTAGCCAAGAATGTAATAACTTCAGACAAATTGGGATCTCTCCATCTAAGACCTACATAAGAAAACAAAGTACATGTTAATATTTATTTTAATATTAAAAAAAAAAACCAACAAACCTTGAGCTACCATTTGTTCACCACAATCATCTATATTCCAAGATCCACTCATTTGATCTAAATAAATAAATGCATTTAAATTTTGTATAATATTCATTAAAAAAAAGTAATAATTCTAACCATAACAATCACCAGGCGATGGAGTAATTCGGTGATAATGATTTGGATGTAAAGCACTTGAATCCAGTTCTTCATAACCAGAAGTAGGATATGGTAAACCTTTTCTCAAGTATTCTAAACAAAATTATATTTTGTATAAAATATTAAGTATGTATTGTAAATATTTTATAAGACACTAATCTCAATAACACTAATTATTGCAGAAAGTATTAATTTAGATCTGAATTTTTTTAATTTTGTTTTCACAATTTCTGAAATAAGCAGCTCTAAAATGTTATATTACCTGCAATATTTAAATAGTGCTTTATTACTTTTCCAAAAAAAAAGCAGAATATCATACATTGGGTTAACAGAAATTAAAAATTTCAACACTAAAATATATTTAACTGGAAAAACTTCATTTATTTATAGAATTTTCATTATTGGTTGCTATATAAAAATCAAAAAGGAGTATGATTTCACCCCCAAGATGGAAAAAATGAATGGCAATGTAACACTTTAGAACAGCTTATTTTTTTAAAAAATTGCCTAAACAAAAATTTAAAAAAATATATAATAAACATATTAAATACTTTTAATTAGTATTATAATATTTACAATTATTTCAGATTTTAATTGGAACTAATGTTTTACACATGTTTTAACAGTTTGGATTTTTTTACTAGATGGCAATTTATTTAAAAAAACACTGCTTAATTTCCAACAATTTGTCTATCAAATTTTAAAAAATCTGTCCTAGGATAATGGAGAAAGATGCAGCCACTTTTAAAGGTAATTTAATGTACACCTGTACGCAACGATAAACCATTGCTAATGAAAAACGATTCTGAGCTGAATTCAGTTGATAGTGATGCTTTGTCAACAATATATAATAAGACATATGTCTTATTATAATAAATTAATTAAATAGGAATTATATATTTTCTTTAGAATATTTGTTTAATATACTGATTGATTAATGTTTATTCCCGTTTTTAAAAAGCCTAGAAAAATCGAAAATGATGTTCATAAAGTACTTTCCCTATCAGATTTTTTTTCAGAAAAAGTGCCATCATTGTAATTCAAAGCAAAATTGCTGGTAGAAAAGTTGTTCACAGGAAAAAAAAAATAAATATCTTTGTAATACCATAAGCTTCTTCGCTCCACTCAGAATCTTTTTTTTTTTTTTTTTTTTTTTTTTTTTTTAAGCATNGAAGCATATTTACCATCTATACAATTTGTACAATAAGTAAATTTGATAACATAGGTAATATTAAAATGACTTGAATGTCTTGAGGGGGGGAAACCATCCATCAACAGTACCTCCTATTTAATTTGATGGGTTCATATAATATGGAGACCGTTAGGCAAGAGCTTCTCTTGGGCATTTTCTTTTTAACCTTCTCAGAGGATTGTTGGGGATGGTTATAGAGGACATGCGGGAAATAGAGGGTTTTGGTTCGAGTGCAGTTTGGAGTGAAACTTTTTGTAATGGTGAGTTGCTATTTCGTTGACTGTTGGGATTTGGAGATCTTTATGTAATGCATCGTTAGCCATATACCATGGGGCTCCAGTTATTTGTCTAAGACATATAGACTGGAAAACTTGTATGGGTCTTATATTGGATGGTTTGGCTTGGCCCTAGATTTGGATACCATATGACCAGAGGGGAGTAATAATCGTCTTATATATTAATATTTTGTTTTTTAAATTCATTGAAGGAGACAATAATGGACGGAGGAGATGTAGATGTGTGTTTGATTTTTTTTTTTTTTCTGTTTTGTGTGTTAGGCCCAGGTAAGTCTTTTATCTAGATGAACTCCGAGTTATTTGGTTACATTTTGGATAGTAATTGGTGTATTATTGAGCAAAAGTTGTGGACATTCGTTTTTTTTTCAGAGAAAAATTTATTTGAACTGATTTGTTTTCGTTTATTTTAATTTTCCATTTTTGAGTCTAATTGGAGATTAGATTTAAGTGGTATTGTATATCATGGGTGGCTATGTTTGGGTCTTTATTTGATGTTAGTATAGTAAGTATAGTATAGTTAGTATAGTTAGTATGTCTGCATATGTCGCTAGAGTTGTATGGTTTGTTTTGGGCATATCTGATGTGTAGATATTGTAGAGTATAGGTGATAGGTTACTTCCCTAGGGTACTCCCGCTTTGATTTTATGGTAGACAGAGTAAGAATTGTTAAACTTAACAGTGAAATATCGGTCTTCAAGATAAGATTTTAGGATGAGGAAATACGGAGCAGGTAGAAACGGTTTTAATTTGAACAATAATGCCAGACGCGATCAAATGCTTGCGCGATATCAAGGAATACACCGGAGCAGTGTTCTTTTTTTTTCGAATCATGATGATATTTTGTCGGTAATTCTATGTATTTGGTTGATTGACTAATGATATGATCGGAATCCAAATTGAGTATTAGGGCTGATGTTTTTTTCTTTTATAATAGGGGTTATTGTTTTAAGTAGTAATTTTTCGAAAAGTTTCCCTAAATAGTAAACTTATTGGGCGGTATGAGGTTACCAAATGCTTTGGTTTTTCTGGCTTAGCAATTAATATTATTGTTGAGAATTTCCATATTGGGGGAATGTATGATAACCTGAGCATTGTATTGTATATGTGAGTCAAAAGAAGGATGGTTTTATTTGTTAGTTGNATAATATTTTATTTCTTGTGGTGTGATTGGTTTAGCTGGTAGTGACATAGGTAGAGGACTGTTAAGAAAAGTTTGGACATTTTCTATGTGTATTGTTATATTGTAATTTGTATTCGAGTGGGGTTGGAAAATTTCTGATAGGTGATTCACGACTCAGAATCTAAAAAATGAAAATAAATGTCAATACATCCATTTTATTTTGCTGATTCTAGGATTAAAAGGGAAAAAGCATAACTAATATGCCTCTGCTCAGAATCGGTTTTTGATTTTAATTTATTGTTGCTTTCAGTATACAAATTAAATTGCCCTATATTCTATATCTTTCAAACTTTTACTTTACAGTGGCCTATATAATGTGGTACAAAAAAGTACAAAATACAGCACATTTTTATGCATACAGGAAAAATGTATTTAATATGTTTTGTAGTAGATAAAAATAAAACCAAAGAAAAATCATTAATTATTTTAAAATTTATTGGAAAATAATAACATGTAATATTATAGGTACATAGATAAGTTAATCAATAATTAATAACAATCAGAAATTGATAACTATATAACTGATAAGATAATATGACCATGATCCGTTTAATAAGATCAGATATAGTTAAAATTGCATATATTTTTATATATATATTTAATATTATATTATATATAAATATATTAATTATTATATTTATATTTTGGTGTTTTTCCTTGGTTCCACCCACCCAATTTGTTTTGTGTACTTCCTTTATTCTTTGATGGTCAAAATTGTCAGAATTAAGAAAAGTCTAAAGGCATCAAAAATATAGATAATGAAAACTAATACGAGAGAGGCAGTTGAACAACAAAAAATATTATTTTCATTTTTATTGAACGAATTCTTGTATTTTGATAATAAACATAATTAATAATTGGAGCGAATCCAAATAATTTATTTTACCTTGAGCCAATAATTGATGAGGTGGAGGCGATTCACTGCAGGTGCTAGGGCTTGGTGGTGTTGGTACAGTTTCATTATAATCATGCCCCAGTTGGTTAGGTGGTATACCAGTATCATAAACTTGATATGCACTTCCATCAATTTTATTAGCACTTTGCTGGCCAGCTAAATTATTGGAACTGTAATACGAAAGTCCAGGGTGTACACCGACATAATGATCATATTCTTGGCAGCCCGGATTGTAATTCTGGTAGTCATTATTATAATGTCCTGATAAGAACAAGAATATATATATATATATATATGATATAAAATATTAATGTCAATTATTAATTTACAAAACTCTAATATTGTATAATTTAATTATCTCCTTAATGTTTATAAAAAAAAATAACACCTTTTTAAATAAAACAAATAATCAATAAAAAATTAATTTTTAAATGTAAATGGGTGGGTCATCCACAAAGTAAGATTACAGTGTATTAAGGGGTCTTCTATATGTTATTATAAGGATAGGACATGTATTTGTGATGATCATCAAAAAATAAATCCCTAACACATTGAAGTAACCATCTAAACCACAATTATGATCTTAGAACCATATAAAATTGCCACCACCAAAATCATAATCAGTGCAATATTAAATCAAATGTCACTTTTCAACATTTCTGACACTTCTCAATAAAACAGTGCATCAAATCAAAAACACCATTACTTTGTGAGCGAATTTCCTAATAATAATAGTTTATAATTAGATATTATTTTAATATTCAAAAATTACAAACCAGATTCTGACATATGAGCTAAATTATTCGGTTGGGTTGGTAATGCTGAAGTAGATGCTCCTAATGTATATGGAATGTAATCTAGAGAATGGCCATTTGGAATCATATGATGGACTTCTCGTACAACTTTTGTTACTGTTGTGACCTTAAATAAAAAGTAAAATTAAAAATTTGTTTTTACAGCCAGAACATATAAATTAAAATTAAATAGGTAGATTCTAACTTGTTGAGTAGTTTGATGTTGTTTTGTTTGAGAGACTAATACTGGTTGTTCAGTTATGTTTTCTTGAACACTATTACTTGCATATGTATTATCATTAGAGAAAGGATTATTTTGAGAGAGGTCTGATTGAGCTCTAAAATTTAAAAAAAATTATTATTAACTTAAATCAATTACATAAACTAAGTATATTTAAATTTTAAATAGTAATAATAATAATTATACATATCAAACAAATCTTTTATAATTACACTAAATGAATAATAAGCGAAGTGAACTAATTAAAATAGAATATTAAAACAAATATTACTTTTTTATATAAAACTAACCTAATTAATTTCAGAATTTTTATTTTTTTTTTTGAGGAATATACAAGTTTTTTTTTTTATGAATAAAAGTTATTGAGGCCTAATTTTATTGTATACCTGTGCTTAAAAACAAGCATTATTAGTAATATCAAAAAATTAGATAAATAGAATGACAATATTTTATTGGTAGGTACTCTATAGTAGGTACTCATAACCTAATAAATGATTTCTACTATACAGAGTTACTTATATGTTTTTTTTTTTTTTATATAAGACACTTATTATCTTAGAATGTAATGTGTTGGTATTAATTGCTTTTAAAAACCAGTACCTAGTTCTTGAATACATTTGTCATTAAGCCGGTCCCACACAAGTATTTTGTCGAGTATTTTAACTTAATGATTATGTCACTCCTACACTCCTACATACCTACACTTCTAACTGGCAACTGTGAACGGTAGTTTGTCGCTAGTGGTGAGCAAGGATGAGTTGTATGGGAAACTCTACAATCACCATAATAATAAACACAATCATATTTTATAATTCCTTTGACTCATATCACATTTACTGACAACCAATGAAAAATGACAAGTGACTTGGCGGTTAAAAATAATCACCATATTTGACAATTAAACACTTTCATAAAGCGTAAACCCTGAGGGACCAGCTTTAGATTAAATAATAATAATTATCAATTAGTATGATTAAGGAGTTTATTATCAAGAATGAAGATCATACCATTGATTATACATAGTATAAGTATAATACAATTTAATACTTATAATCAATGATAATATTAATATCTAGAATGTAGATACTGTCATAAACATAAATAAGTAGATAAAAAATGAAAAATATCTCTTACAGCCATGCATTTTTAATGAATCATTAAAATTTAAATCTGTAAATGACAAAATTATTTCAATAAAATAGAACATACTTCACATAACAGTAAAACCACTGTTATAGGTTGAACAATGAAAGGTAAAAGATATATTTACTAATTTATTTTATATACTAAGCAGCGATAAATTATAGCAATCAAAATTTGATTTTAAACAGAACCAGGGAAATTAAAAAGTTAACAAAAATGAAATCATTATGAAATATTATAATTTTTTGTTAATTTTTCAAATAAAATACAAGGAATAAATTCTAGATCATTTAAGGTACTGTATGAAAAAATTTGACCATTTTTTACTGGCCACTGTTTCAAAAGAAAAAAAACCCCATCTTAGTAAATGCTTACTACAAACAGAATCTAAAAAAATGGGTAGCTTTAGACAAATTTATTGTTCAAAACTTTGTTACTGTATGAAAATTGGTAGGTACAACAAAATTGATTAATATAACATGAATTATACATGCAATTATTCTAAATTTACATAACATTTAAAATTTAAAAGTTAAATGAAACTTTTAGAGATGAGTCTTATGGGAGAAGCAATCACTGGTATAATATATATACACATACATTATCTTATGTACACCTAGAATCCTATCATTACCAATACATATACAGTAGTCTCTGAATAATTCGAAGTTCCTTTTAATTTTGAATTACTGAGAGTTCAAATTGCTGAGTAGTTCGAAATAAAGAGAGCAAAAAAAAATTGAATTACTGAGTTTTGAAAAAATTGTTTTAATATTATAATTATTAAATATTTTAGCAAATTAGGCGGCATTATAGTATTTATTGTTTTTAAAATGTAAATATAAAATGATTAATATTATTAAATATATTGAATTAATTATGTATATTAAATTATTAGTCAATAATTGTTTTCTTCTTCATTTAAGGTTAGGTAATTAAGAATTAAAATGCTTATGATAAGGTACTTACGATAATAATTCTATAGTTATCGAAAATAATAATAAAAAATTATAAGAAATACATTTGGTGAATATACTTCAAATTGCTGGATAAACTTCAAATTGTCACGTGTTAATGGCCAGTTTTCTGAAAATTTAATTTTGAATTACCGAGTGTACTTAAATGAATTATTTTTATTTGAATTACCATGAGATTTTTAAGAGAACAAGATTTATTTTGAATTATCAAAGGTTTAAATTATTGAGGGTTGACTATACCTAGAATTATTTCATTCATAGAACTTAATTGATTTATTAAACCAATTAATAAAATACATTATCAACATATTACAAAAAAATTATTTAGTTTTATATGATAAATATACGTAGGGACTATTGAATTTATATAATAAATAAACTTGACTAAAATTACTTTATTTAATATAATTTATAATTCTCTACTAACATAGAAGTAACATTACTAAAAAGCAAGATCAAAAAATATATTATGTAGATGTTTATATATTATGGTTATTCTGAACAATAGCAAAAATGAAAACCAAAAAAAAATGTTGGACAAATATTAAAAATGTATTTATGTATGAATTACCTAAATAAATAATAAATATTGTATTTTACAGTTATTCACTTTTGGACCTTTTAAGGTAAGTAAATGTTGGTATTTATTGTACATTATTAATAAAAAAAAATGTATATATGTCAACTAGTTTCCATAGGTACCTAACCTAATAGATTTAAATGAATTATTAAAAATTCTAACAACAATAGTTTATTACATAATTTTAATAATTATTAAATGACTTATGAATGATTTTATATTACAAAATATAGATAAATCCACTAAAAAAAAATAAATATTAAAAATCAACAACAAAAGCAAATAATAAAAAAAAATTCTAAAACATGCCATAACAAAACAAAGCATATATGGTTTAACTTGAAAAACATGACAACTAGTTTTTACAGTTTTTGTAAAAATGCAATACCTCTGTGTTATTTCGGTGCAGGTAAAGCTTTGCTCTTGGAGTTTCTCCACCCTCCGGTTCACCAATCTGTCACCCAAGCAAATTTTTAAAAAATATGTTTCATTGTGTTTACAAAAAGCCATGTTAACAATACATTCGTTTTTTTTTTTTTTTTTAATCCATTCTCATATTAAAATAATGATTAATAATAATGATCAATAAAACAATATTTATTAAGTGTTTTTACATAATATTTTATCAACAATTTGTCATATTAAATTAATGTCAATTTAATAAAATACTTCATACATCTTTTAGGAATTTAATCCTAAATAATTTTTAAACATGTTTAGCTCAATAAAATATACATGTAAAAAGAACTACCATCAAGTAGATAATAAATTAGAATATAAAACACAATACTAAGAATCATATTCTTTTTTTTAAAAGAAAGCAGACTTAAATATTAATATTGTAGTTCTAAATTAGCTACATACCTCATAAAATGAAAAAAAAATTAAGTAACTCAAGTCTTTGTAATATACATGGCTTAATATTTAAGTATAGGATGCTCTAAAAATTTTTTTTTTGAATACATAAATACTGAATACCTCAGGTTTTATCTGAAAAAATTTACATGGGTAAGCTAGGTAGGAATTTCCAAAAAAAGAAAAAACTCAAATTTAAGCACAATTTCGAAAAGCAGAAACACTGACAACAAAAATCTATTGATATACAATCAGTAAAATTTTATATATTTACATAAAAATAATTAATTTAAATTTAAATAAGATTATGTTGAGAATATTTTACCTAAGATTCTAATTGTTATTGAGATATTTACTTTTAAAGTTTAAAAACTTGTTTTATTTTTTATCTAACTTGTCAATTGAACATAAGTTTACTTTGACATTAAGGATTATATTTGTTTTAAAAATAAATAGATAATAAAATATTATAAAATAAACCAATATCATTTTCATTATTAAAACCATTAAGTGCCTATAGTCAATAGTAAAGCATTTTAATATTAACATTATGTCTTTTATTGAAATAGTTTAATGTAACGCTGCATTTTAATCAGTTAACAATAATTGTGTTTTATTTATTATAAATTTAATACATAATCAATAACAATGGCATAAATTTATATAGATAACTAAATTAATAATATTATTCAAAAGATTATGTTGTAATTTAGAATATGGTAAATATTGTGAAATTATGTTCTGAATTGAAGCTATCTACTTATAGGAAGATGAATCCATAGAATAAAAAAAACATAGATAATCGACAATTATTTTTGATGATTGTACAAAATTAATGAAGTTTATTATTAATTATAATAAATTATGCAATATTTTATATTATTCATTATTATGTATAATTTATATCCAGAATAATAATATAAAATCTTAAATAAATAAATATAGTATCTTATAATAATCATCATAATAAATTATAATGTACTCACAGACATGAGTCAACCAGCTGATTACTCATTGATATTTTGACACTAATGACGCCTGGGATAACAAAAATAATAAACAATAATTATTTATGTGTGGATGGGCATAGAGAATATTTTTTTTATTTAAAGTTTTGTAAAAAAAAACAATCAGTCACAGAAATTAATTATGTACCTATCAATTAGTGAATCAATGAAAAGAAGAATATTTTTTTTTTTTATTTATTTATATAATTGCGTCAATACACTAAGTATTTTTACAATGTTAAGAATATTAAAATTACTTTTTTTACATATCCAACAAAACAATAGTATAGCTTCATATTTACATAGGTTATAGTTATAACTAAAAAAAAAAAAGGAACAGTGGCACATTTAGAGAGTAGACCAGGAGATTAACATTTAATAGCTATTAGATCAGGTTTCCTAAGTACTTCAAAAACCCATCAAATAGATACATAAAATAAATATAATCGTACCAAGTAGGTACGATAATATAATAAGCAGTAGTGGATCCAGGGTCACCCAAAGGAGGGGGCAAATTTTCAAAAATGAAATTACCTTATTTTCTATTTAACCTGTATTGGAGGCTAATTATTTGTATTATTTCTATGAATGCATCAAATGAATGGTATATAAGTATAAGACTGTATGAATGAAGGAGTTGTATAATATATTAATATAACATAAATGTATGTAAATATAAAATCAATGGTTTTATGAAATACAGATAAGATAAGGTGTGTTCGGCTGTTTCCCAACATATTATGTGACTGTTAATAATTTATTATTGGTGATTGAAAGATTTCCGATGATACGCAATTAGATAATCAGAATAATAAGAATCAGATGAAAATTAAAAACAAATCTGAAATTTAAAAATAACTAATTATTTATTTAAAAATTATGAGATACAGTAAATTTTTCTATTTTATGTAATTAGTAATGGAGGGAAGCAATCGACCCTCCCCCGTAGATCTACGCCTGATAATTGACATAAGTAGGATATAATAAATAATTTTTTCATATTAAAATCATAATACTAGAAGGAAGTACAATTTTCCAAAATGTTGATACCTAGGTAGTAAGGTTGAAGTCTGACTTTTAAATCCAAAAAAATGTCAAAATATCAAAAAAATATAAATAAGTTATTGATTTGTATAGCCACCTCAAATAACAGTAGTAGCTAAAATTTCAAATCTTGAATTTTACGACTGCTTTTGGCGGTACTGAATGGTTTTACAGCTGTACGATCACTATTTTTATTTACAATTACATATAATAGATTTTAGCAAGAGACATATTATAAATAGTTTATTACATATGAAAGAAAATCTTGCATATTATTACAGGAAAATTGGAAAATGGATAATCTAACTACATAACATGAATCAGGTAAGGAAGAGGAAGGAAAAATATAAGGGTGGTTTTTCGATATTTTGATATTTTTTTTTGAACCCAAGTTCTAGATTTCAACCGATAATAATTAATCGGTTTAAAAAAATATTTTGAATTCTGTTAAGAACAGGCAATTACAAATATTTACATTACCTATGATAATTGTTAAATTAAAATAAACTTATAATTTTAAAGTAGGTAGGTAAGATGTCATTTTAAAGTGTATTATACCCCAATGACTTAACTCAGACTTAACAATTTGCATTGTCCAAATTGTTGGGTACCTAATATTTTTATTGACACGTAATATAATTGAATAAAACATAGTAAGTACAATATTCAATAAAATGTAATAATTAATTGAATTAGTACGTCCATAATTTTACGCCTAGAGCAGTCCTTGCCCGAGTGTGGCACGTACCACTAATATGTGGGTTATGGTTATTATGGGTATAGAAAAATTTGAGCAAGTACACAATTATACATATTATAAACACTGTGGAAATTTACGAAATCCAAACCGGGACACCTGAAGTTTATGAGCAGTAATTAGGTGTCCAGCTGTAATTATGAACAGAATTTCGACCAAAATTAGGTGCATTACAGTCAACTAAGCGAGCCTACGCCCATCGATTTTCGATGCTATTGGCCGACTACGCCTAACGAAAAACCAGAAAATCAACTATGCCTATCGAACGATAATAAAAAACCGTGTGCTCGAGGGTGGGGGTGTTGTCAGAACGCAAACGGGACGCCTATGAGGGCGCGACACGAACACGATCAAGTACGTAGTATTAAGTAGGTGTGTACTAGGTAGTAAGTAGGACGTACCTTGTATCAAGAAGAACGTTCGACGTTTTCAACGGGAACGGGTCATCGTTTTATTGGCGAATGATGACCGATGATGCACACGATCCTGGATACGACGAGCACACACAAAACTTTACGGACAGTAGCCGTGCTTAATGCTCAACTTGCACAACAGCGGCGACGGCGGCGACGGCGACGGCGACGGCGACGACGACAGCGACGGCGGCGACGACGGCGACGACAGCGGCTGCGACGACGACGGCGGCGGCGGTGACGGCGGAGGAGACGGCGACAGTGTTGCCAATAGAAAAATTATCATTATGCAATACATCATTTCAAATTAAGCTGGATAGAAGATGTCAGCCTAATAATGATAATTTATTTAAGTTTCAGAAAATCAGAAAGTCGGAACTCACTTCGCACGGCCTATCTAGTCAATAATCGATAATCTATCAATAGTATCAACAATTTATTTTCTGTTCTTCCCAGATTCGGGTGTTTGTGTATAAAATAGGTTTTCATTTTAAAAACAAATATTTTTTAAATTTTTATTTGTTTTTAATAAAATCAAATTTTACTAAATCTTAACATACGCCTTACGGTCATTATTATTGGATAGGTACTTGCTAGATATGGTATCATAATAATATGACAGTAGTCCAATCATGATTCAATTCCCCCCAAATTTCGTGGGGGGGGGGATAAAAATGTCAAACAAATTTCTGAATAGGCATATGGATAATACATTACATTGCATATGTGACTTGGAACCGTAGGCTTCAGATCACCCAATTAAACATAAATAAAATCAATTCGATAAATATTAACAATCAGCTGCAGAATACAGAGGCACAAAAACCAGCAGCAATCCCAAAGACTAATGTGCATTTTAAATTTCAACGATATCGTCCATAACAACATTTTGTCATGGACGGTTATAGTTTTTTTTTCCTGTCAAATAGAAAATACATAGATCTTACACTAGTTTAAGGTCCATGAATAATTGCTATGATATCAGACGGCGGGGAAATCGTTCGCGCGTATTTGTATTCCTCTATATTCGGATAGTAGGTTGTACCTACACCTACCTACCTACCTACCTACCTACTTACCTACCTACCTACCATATTATACGATCGCTAATAATTTGTGTTATTTTCAAATGCCAAGTGTCATGCTAACAATTTAATTTTTTTCTTTATGAAAATAATAATACATGTATATGTACCTATACAGGCTTTACCTAAATATCGAATAATTCGCTAAACTGAGTACCGACGTCGAGTCGTACAACTACTCGTACGCGTGTAGATTAAGTATACTTGGCATAATATTAAACGTTTATGGAGACGATTCCGACAATTGACGTATGCTCTTATTTCCGGGTAGTGAAGATATTATAATATCACGAAACAACAAAACCCAAGTAGATGTACCCATACACCTGTACAGGCGGGTTCCCCAAATCCGATTTTACGATGGTTTTATGATCGAATATAATCGCCGAACAAAAAATATGTAACAGTTTCTCAACAGACGATAATTACGCGTACAGGGAATTGTACGAAACATAAAATCAGTTGTGAAAAAAAATAATGGTCAAGTTGGGGGGGGGAGGGGATGTGACACCATCGCGTGGTAGGAAAAATACAAAATCGTAACGTCACAGGAAAACCCTCTCGGTCGCGTTCGTACCACGGCTCTATAACAATACAATTATAATTCAGTCACGGTTCACGTACACGGTATACGTACGTCATCAGTGAATCAGTCGTCACTATATAGTCATGACACACATAAAATTATGGGTTACACCCGTAACGGGCGCGCGTATGTATGTGTGTGTGCGTGTGCGCACGTTCCCAGCGAGTGTCAGACCGACGCTCTGCGGCGGTGTAAAGTCGGTGTACACCAACACCGTAGACTTATTAATACTCACGGACGGCGCGGCGTCTATAGTGATGTATCGCAAGATGGTGTAAAGAATTGGCGAGAAAAGAGAGCGTCTTGGCGCCATATTACTGCTGTTGGACAAAATATTAGTTACTCGGGTCATTGGACCGGACATTATTATGGTCACCTACTAGGTACATTCGGGTGTATACCGTGGCTAGACCGCCGAGCGAGAAAAGAACTTTATCCGGACGACTAAAAATCGGCTATTCGTATGACCCGTGGGTTTTATCCGTGATAAAATAGATAGGTAGCTTTGCGTTGATATAATATTACGATGATCTGTCATGGTTTTACCAACGGTACGCGATGCAAACGCGTAATACTATACGCGACTTGCTATTTTGTTTTATTTTAGCCTCCCGGCCCACCACCGCCCCCCCCACCACCTCACCACCACCGGAGGCCGGTCGATCCACGGTGACCGATGACTGTGAGTAGTCGGATGAAATAAGAAGAGGAAAAAATAAATAATAAATCACGCGACGTCACGAATGCGACGCGGGAATTACGAGAAATTTCTGACGGACGACGACGGCGGCGGCGGCTTTACGCCATATTTCGGTACAATACACAAATGTATAACAATAATAATAATTGTTTTTCTGAACGAAAACGATTTCACCATTTCTCCTCCCCTCTCCCCCTCGTAACAGTGTAAACGGCAAATCGTAAATAACGGTATAACACAGCACTGCGCCACCGTTGCTATGGTTCGCGTGTACGCGTGTACCTACTACCTACCGTGTGTGCGACGACGACGCGACGCACGCGCACGTACACACATAAGTGCATAACTCACAGACACACACACACACGCACGCACACACACACACACACACCCAGCGGCCCCGGACACGCGCACAAAATACACTCGTTGCACACACACACATCGAAATGTACGGTGTACGTCAGCGTCAGCCACCGCGACGACGAGGAGTTATCGCCCTGTCGTTTGTAAATAATATTACGAGCCACCCTCACAGAGTGCCCACCATCGCGGGGGGGGGGTCATGGTTACCGCGGCCGCGGCCGTCAGTCGTCACCCGTTTATCGCGAATTTCCCAACCAGTTTGGCGTACCAATACGGCAATACCTATACCTACCAGCCGTCCATGTACCTAGGTATATAATATCATAGCAGTTGTTATTTTAATTTAATAAACATTGTTTGTTTGTTTCTTAGGTACTTGCCTTACTGTCCTTACCGTATAGCATGGTTAATAAATTAACATATTTATCGATATGAGGCGGGCCACTTCAACAAAAATATTATAATATTATTATTCTACAAATATTAATTTCATCGTTAGAAACAAAATTGAATGCGTGTCCTACCCATACTATTTAACCATCAATCATCGTCATTCGTCACGCTATTCTGCACATTATCATTATCATCGTATGAGTACCTATATTGAGTAGGATGTTGCATATTTTACTATTATTGTAATATGGTCTATTTAGAAATCCATTATACTGCCCAAAGCAGTGGTTCTCAACTTCTGTTATATTACGTCCCCTTTGTAGCTTTTTAAAAATCTCTCGCTCACTTTCCCTTTTTACAAATACAATAAGCAGAAAAAAAATGGCCATTAAGATGTCGATAAGTAAACAAATCTTATCAAAAATTTCAACTGCCCCCTGTCGCCTCTACCTAAATACGGCCTTGTTCAATACGATCTTAATCGATCGTGTCTTCCCACGTCGCCGATTCCCATTTCGCCGACACATAAATCGGTTATATTACTATTTTGAATTGAAATATCATTGTTGCAATGCAATTATTATTACTAAAGAAATTCCAGCGCTGCAATCGTGGCATGAGCGTAAGTAAATATATAAATTTAGTATTATCCAAAATACAAAAACTATTGACAATAACAATAGGTAATCAACAATTAGATAGACGTTCAAAATAATTGTTCACGTTATTTTCATAATTTAAGTTTAGTACAGTGACAATTTAAGAAAACTAGTGTAGATAATCCTTTGCAAAAACGACAACAAAAACGAGTCGTTGTTTTAACATGAGCCATACTAGGATAGAGTCATGGGTAATTGTCCTTCAAGCAACGCACGTCACATGTAAGTATTAACAAAATTAAATGTTCATCCCTGAGAGGGGGGGTGAAGGGGCGTTCGCCCCCCCCCCCCATAAGCTGTGTGATGTTCTTTTTTTATTACACAAAATATCCATAGTTTTTAAGTACAAATGCAACCAGTTCCAAATGTCATAAAGATATTTTTTGGAAATACTTTGATTGTAACAAGAATGAAACACTTTTCATTTATAAATTTCAATAAATATTCTCTCACGGGTGATATAGAATTATGTAAAATCAATTGGGAAAAATCAATTTGCAAATATATAATAAAATAATATATTTTTAGAATTAAAATTGGAAATGATCAATTTAATTTAAATTTTAGATTCTGAATGTAACGAAAAATGTACCTATTGGATTTACAATGTTTTTTTTTTTATACTGTGACAAAAATTTCTACCAGAAATCTTGCTTCAATATGTAAGTGTAGCACCTTTTTTGATAGGAAATATTGTCATATTCACTAGATGGTAATTTAGAAAGGTAATTTTTTGATTTTCCAAGCAGTTTTCTTAGTATCAGGAAAACTCAGAATAAAATGTAAGAAAAACGGCAAAATTTACGAAAATAATACTTTTATTATTTTAAATTTGATTTTTTATAATTCTGTTAAAAATATTTGTAGAAACTTGAAATTTGGATAGGAAATTTATACTTGCCTTTTATAGACATGGTAAAATTGTCGAAATATTTTTGCTAAATAGAAGAGTTCAACAAATTATCAGCGGAAAACAAACTCGAATTCATAATTTTCCAAAATACTTTATTGTGGGTAAATTTATTAAATAAATCTGAACTTGTAGGTTATTTTAATACATACTGTCAAATTTTGACATCAATTGTAGAGTTATGAAATCTAGCAAACTCGATAAGAATATACGGGAAGACGAAATTTGTGAGAAAATTTTAAGACCTGCCAGAGGCAATATATGAGACGATTGGAAAGATAGACAATACCACGATAGATAAAATAAGTACGAATCTGGAAAGGTATGATCTAGCGAAATTAGTTAGACAAGAATATAACCCAAACGCGAACAATGAGATAGAAACTTTAAAGAAGGCAATGGAAACACTTAAAGGACATATACGGCAATTAAACATAACACAAGGTGAAAATAGAAATACAAATAGTATTCGTAATCCTAGTTATCAACATTTTGGAAACAACAAAAATAGAAACTTTAATAGAATGCCGAGTATCAAAATTGTTTCAATTTGGGTTATCAGAGACAGGGGGACAGGTATCAGAATAATTATAATTATACAAATAACGATCCAAGACCTAGTAATCAGTTTGTGCGAGCACCATAATTATCTACACCTCATCCAAACCCAAATAGACCCCGCCGGTATGTTTCGGATGCGGGATAACGGGTCACTTTAAACGAAACTGTAACATACCAACAAACTAATAAGGAAGCACTTTATTAGGTATGTTTCGGAAACATGGGAAAATTCTAGGATATCTATAACAGATCTGGTTTCTATCAAAAAGAAAAAGAGCTAAATTTCGAAAAATCGAATATTATAAACTGTACAGAGTATAGTATAAAAACACAATAAATGCTATAAAATAGAAATACCCGGCCAAATAAGTAATCAGGAAACAAATCGTTTGATTGACATGGGAGCGAATAAAACAGTAATTAATTATAATAGTGTTCATTTAAAAGAATTTGTACAGGTAAAAAATTATTATAGTCTAAAGATGGTGAATAATACTACTAGTATTATGGTAGATCTGAGGAAATAGAAATAAAGCATGAATGCATAATAGTCAATGGAATTTACGCATCAATATTATTGGGGATACATTAAAATGGCTAAAAGTCATAATAGACATGGATAAAAATAACGTTACCTTCAAATTTAAAAAACAAACAGAAACATTTAATTAGAATATTTATAATGATCAGAGGTCTAGGAATTTTAACGGAAAATAGTAATTTGGAGGAAAAAACAAGTTATATCTGTAATGAATTTCCCACAAATTTGATTAATTTACAAAATAAAAATAACGGTAATGGGAATATTTAAATATTGGGAGTTTCAAAAACTACTATTGGTTTAAGTTATATAAACGATACTAATATTTTAAAAATAATGAATCAAATAAATTCACCGTTAGAGTTTCAACAATTTTTAGTGAAAAATTATGCGCTATCACAATCATTGATAGATAATTACGAGGAGACCACAGGTAACATTTTTATGGCGTATGGTGCAATTGGACATTGTGTTAGTGTTTTAAAATGAGTAAATACATAGCGTTAAATATAAACAAATATTTCAGAATGTAGATAATTTTAAAAAGCAACGTAAACGTATTACTGATGTAGGTCATTTGAAAATAAAAAAATAGATTGATTTTTTATCTTATAACTAAAAATAATTACTATGATAAACCTACATTTTTAAACATATTTAGAACCTTAATGAATACTAGACAATTCTGTAAGATTAGTAAAATAAATACATTAACCATGCCAAAAATATGTAGTGGTTTAGACAAAAAAGAATGGTATCTTATTTTGGTTCTGATTAAATTTAAATTTCACGGTTCTACAGTAAAAATAAAAATAATTTGTTTACCAAAAACAATTAACCAAATAGACACTATTATAACTATTATAAAATAATCTACTTAAAGACGAAGCGAGAAATTATGAAATATTAGCTAAAACAGAAGCGAGAAGTTGAACAATACCATAACACCAAAACAAAAACATAACAAGGGCGAGAATATTAGGTCTTGTGTTGATGATTTTTGGTTACCTCAGATAAATACGAATAACGATAAAAAACCGGTGAATGAAGCTGCTAATAAACATGTTGATGACGGTTATACTGCTAATAGATCACACAGGTATGATAAACAACGTGGCGTTGGCAAAAACATAATATGGACGGTTTCTGGAAAATTAATTAGAAACAATATTACAAATACAATACATTTTGATACTAATTCTAAAATACCCGAAAATCAACAATACCAGCTAGGGAGTCTATTATAAAAATATAGCGATTGCTTTGCCCAAAGTCCTATGGATTTAGGCTCTATTAATATAGGGGACATACCTATTCCACCAATGACGGAAGACTCAATCAGTTTACCATTTTATATGCTGTCACTAAGCGAACAGGGTGAACTTCAAAGACAGGTAGATAAATTATTATAAGATGGGTTAATTGTTCCATTCAATTCTTCGTATGCTAGTCCAGTATTTTTGGTTAATAAAGTAGACGGCACAAAAAGATTAGTTATAGATTACAGGAAATTAAATAAACAGGAAATTATCTCATAAAAATTTTCCAATTACGCACATATTTACAATATTTGATTGTTTAGAGGGGGCAAAATATTTAACATAATGGATATGCAACGGATTTTTTAAATATTTTGTTAGAGGAAACAGACAGACATAAGTTTGCGTTTATCACACGACAGGAATTATATGAGCAGACACGATTTTCTTATTATTAAAGTTTTAAAGAATCATACTAAGTCTAAGCCTAATAAATTGACTGAGCGTTAAAAGTTTAAAGAGCGAAGACAAATTCTAACAGAATCGATAATGGATTATATAGCAGTATTGAAGAATGTTGCCATCAACTGTGAGTTTTAAAGTAACCTAGAAGAGATGTTACGCAATCAGATTGTATGGGGAGTAAAAGATAATGCTATTAAGAACAAATTATTAGCTAAAGCGAATCTTACATATACAGATATAGTTGAAATAGCTTCATCAATGGAAATTGTTCAAAAAGATTTAGTTGAGTTTTCACACGCTTCATCAAAAGAACTAAACTTCATCAAGAATAAAGGACCAAGAAAAAAGGATACACTTGGAAGATTAGCTAAGAAGATAATTGATGATCAAAAACCAGAGGAAAGGAAGTGCATTAGGCAGTCAATATCATGCTGCAAAACAATACTCGGGGACAGTCAGTAACGTGTTATTTTTGTGGACTTAAAGGCCATAGAAAACCACAATGCTTTCACAGACATGTTTAAAGTACCATAAAGTAGGACATTTAGAACGGGTATCTAATAGAAATGATTTTTGTAATAATATAGTAGGTTGTAATGTTAATGAAAAAGAGGATAATGGTAATAAAAATGATAATTTTTTGTTTCAAATTAATAAACAAATTAGCTATGTTAATCCTTATACCGTTAAGCTGTTAGTACAAAATAAATTGTTAACTTTTTTAATTGATATGGGATCAAGTATTTTAGCAATTTCAGAGAAAGAGTTTTATGCTAATACAGAAATAAGGAAATTGGGTATAGCCAAATATGATGAGTTTTAAGAGTTATGTGGGTGATCCAATAGTTCTTAGAGGTACAGTAAATGTTGAAATTAAATATAAGAATATCAAAACACAGTAATGTTGTATGTTGTTCCAAATGAAAATGCATGTATATTAGTTTGTGATGAAATGGAAACACTAAAGATTGGTTAGTGATTTAATAGTATTGTTAGTGAGTATGCAGATGTGTTCACAGACAAACTGGGTCCTTATAATAAGGGAAAATTTGCATTATTTATCAACCTAGAGACGAAGCTAAAAATTTTTAGACCAAGACTTATCATATGCACTTAAAGACAATGTAGGAGAAGAATTGGATAGGTTAGTGGCTCTGGATATCATTAAACCAACTAAAAGTGCAGATGGGGGACACCAATTGTAGCTGAATTAAAACCAGATCAAACTGCAAGAATTTGCGTTAACTATCAACTATTAATCACTATCAACCTACACTTAATAGTTAACAAGTATCCTATACCAAGGGTAAGAGATCTATTAAGCTCGTTAGTGGAAGGACAAATTTTTAGTAAGTTAGACTTATCACAAGTATATCAGCAGGTAGAATTAGATGAGTGTTCACAAAATCTTATTACAATTTTTACTCACAAAGTGCTGTTCAAGTATAAAAGATTGTGTTATGGAGAGGCATCAGCACCAGAACATTTTCAGGTTGAAATAGAAAAAATATTTGTTGGGGTAGAAGGAATACTAATTTTTTTTTTGATGACATATTAGTTTATGTAAATGCATTAGAACATCTAAACCGTTTGAGAGAGGTATTAAGTAGGCTAAAGAAGTATGGTTTAACAATAAGGAAAGAGAAATGTGAATGATTCCAAAAATCTATTACTATTATATTATATAATCTATTATTTTTGGGACATAAAATTGATGAAGCTGGTATTCATGTACCAGAGGAAAGATGTGAAGCTATTAAAAAGGCACAAAAAAGTAATGCTGATGCATTATTCAAATTACCCTTAAATTATAAAAATTTAAATGAAGAAAAAGAAGAAACCTATTTAGGATTTGATGATGTGAAATTTATTTGAGGATTAGAAATAGAGAAGTAGACAAAAATAGACTATGTGTTGAAACAAGTATATAATATTTTTCTGTTAGGTGAGGGGTCAGAACAAATAAATTAAATTAGTGATGAATTAAGACATTTTTACCATAGGCGTAATGAGTTATCTATAAAAATGAATGTATTATGTGGGGTTTTAGAGTTATAATTCTAAAATGTTTACAGATTGATTTATTAAAAGAACTATATTCTGCTCATTTGGGAACAGTAAAAACGAAGGCCAATGCTAGATCATACTTTTGGTGGCCTAAAATAGATAAACAAATTGAGCAAATTACCAAAGGCTGTACACTTCAAGATTTTCAAGATAATATTATAAAAAAAGTTCAATATAAAAAACATAGCACCTTTAAAAAAGATCCTAGACCACAAATTTAAAAAAATAGTTTTACCAGTTAGATTACCTATTACTACAACATTGTGAAATATTCAGTTTTTAGATAAATATAAAATAATTGCGCTGGACAGAAGGATAAATACACAGAGTTTAGTGACCGCTCACCAAATAATTATCTCAGTTTTTTTTATAGAAATAAATAAAAACAATTTTTATCTAGAAACAATTAATACCTACCTAAATAATATATCATTTTACATTAAAGTTAATATTTTATTTTATTATTTATTTTTATTAAATTATTAAGGTATTCACGAACATTTTCATTTTCTATTCCTGTTGAAAAATAATCCCAAGTTCCATAGCTCAGTATCAATACTATTTTCTAGAATATATCTTTTATCATCATATGTATTAAGAGCTTTTCTTGTTTTGTTTAACAGTATAAATATTATGTTTATCTGTTCTGAAAGTATTCTGTTTTACATATTTTGAATTTTTATTTTTTTAACAATAATAAAAATCATTAAAACATAATTCATTTTTAACTATGGGTTTTTTCACACTTTTGCTTTTTTAATTTCAAATACTTTATATGTATATAGTTTAGATCTTAATCCAACAAATTCAGTCATTATTTGACCATTAAGTTCATCATTGAGTTTATCTGGAACTTTTTTATTTATTCTAGGTAATTCATATTTATTATTCTTGGATAATCTGAAAAATCAAACTAATTTAAAAGTTGTTCATTCTTTTGTACATCTTTTTTGCATTTCTCTCCTATATTTTTATTATTTGCTTTAGAATATCAAATACTAAATTGAGATAAAACTCATCTTATTCCCAGTTCAAACATAAACACATATCAATATTTGTTAACCATTCTAATTCTACACCTGTCTTTTTAAGCATAGTGTTCTATGCAAACCCTGGAGTTTTATAATAAATAACAAGATTCAAATTAAAATATATTAATGAAACATCTCTATAATTTTCCATTATATCAGTAAGTAACAATACATCTATTTTGTTATAAAGTATAATTAACTCTCTTATATTTTTACTACGAATGTTATCCATATTTGATGAGCGATTTCATATGCATTTCGTGTTACATGTTTACCTGTATTAGAGCTGTACAATTTATCTATAGGAGGTAGAGATTCTTCATTATATTTTTCTGTAGAATCCATGTATTCATAAGGATACGCTAAATTTCCCATTACTAAATTAAATTGTTCTGGATAATGTTTAGATAACTCTTTAAACTGGTATTGTTTTAAAGTATTTTATAATTTTTATAAAGAACTAGATAAGAACTTAAAAGAATCAAGAAATCCTAATTCAACTTTATTAAAAAAAGGTTTTCCTTTTTTTAGTTAATTGATCTATTTTCTAATATCATACAATTTTTGAAAATGATATATAATTTTCTTCACTATTTGCAATTGTTTTTATAATATCTTTATCAATACCAAACTCTTTTATGAATAAATGAGCGTCATAAGCAGATATATTGTGAAAAAAAACTGGAATAAATCTAGGTACTTTATAATTTATATTACATATAAAATGAGCTGCACCTCTATATTTTCCCCATTGAGTTATCCTGATCTCTAATCTTTCTCATATTATCTTCAAGTGCAACAAGGAACACATTTCTTTTTTTCTCATATTTCTCAATCTTCTTATTATATATTTTAATTTCATCTTCCAACTCTTTAATTTTATCATTACATCTATGACATTCATAAGTATAGTCAGCTTCATGTATTTCGTAATCAAATATTGGATTTCCTTTTATTTCAATATACCAATATTTCATAACAACATCAAACATTTTGAATTGCCAATATTCTATAATTTCATTAAGTATTCCTTGTCTCTTCTCAATTATTGGTGCTAAATCCATCAAAGATTTTTTGCACATATGACAGTTATTTTCTTTTTCATATTCAGTTTCTTGTTCATTGGTTATTATCTTAGGTTTTTCAATATCTAAATAATTTTTTGCAATTAAAAGAACCTCTTTTGTTATTTTGTTATAAAAAGTTTTTGCTGCATCTTCACCTGAATATGTTACTAGATTACTGCTATTACTATTAGTATATTTAACATTAAAACAAAAACTTCAAATCTTAAAATAAATCTTCCCCACTTCTCAAGTACAACAGTGGTCTATATATGATGCTAAATGTAAATAATAGTTGCATTTCAAACAGTTCAAATAGTAAAAATTTAAGGAAAATTTAAGAGCTTAAAGCTTAGAAAAAGTTTAAAAATAAAAAATAAAAATAGTGTCTATGATATTATACATAAAAACAAAGGCCCCATGAGCATTTCTCAGAGTAATTCAATGAATGATAGAAGATTAATAACAAAAATTATAGCATATGATGTATTGTGTGAATAAATCATGCCACACATAGCCATGTTAAACATATCACTGTGACCCACACGAAAAGCTGTGATAAAAAATTGGCACTATCTGGATGTAGCACTGCATCAAATTGAGCTAATAAAATCCATTATTAAACACAAATATTAAATTCAATTTTAAACATATGTTTAACACAAACTGTATTACTGTTATTTTGATTACCTTCATTTTGATTATCAGAAAATGATGGAAAGTTAAAAGGAAATTGTCCCATCCTAAATGAAAGATAGAGTTCTTCAATATATTCAGGGGTATCCTGAAAAAAAAAAACATTAATACAAATTTTTTGAATCGATAAATTTGAAATAATTTAAGATTACTGTGGTAGACTCCAATTCAATTCCATGGCCAGATGGCCTTGGCGGTACTTTGTTACTAGAAAAAATAAATATCTCAATGATAAAACGTAATGTATAAATCAGGGTTCATTATTAAACTGTTATTATAAAAGATAATATTAAAAAAATATATTACTGATAAATAATAATTTATAAGTTAAGAGTTAGTTTTGAATTGTATTTGCATTTATTTATATATTATGTTAATAATAATTTGTGTTCATTTAAACAATAAATACAACTAATTTAATATCTACATATATTAACACATGTGTTATATACATAACAACTTATAGTTGATTTAAATTAATAAATATTTGTCAAAATTATCCATAGTTTTGATAATTTACCATATTATCTGCTAATTAATGGTTTCTAGTATAAATATTACATTATGTATAATGTTATTACTAGTACTACTAAAAATTACTAGTGCAATATGAAATAATTAATTAATAATAAGTATACATCACACCCCATATATTTGTAAACTATGATAAGCATTTGCACCTATGTAAGTTTCTACTCATTGCTGCTTATGGGTGCAACCACTGCTGTTGGTGAGATGTTGGGGAGGTATTAGAAGAGTAATTTAATGTATATATCCCCAAGGGGTTCACAGTTTAATAACCGGTTATGTATTTCTTTAATAATATTTGTTTAATATTGTACCTATTTTCTGATTATAGCTTATAGATGAACTCCAGCCCAACCCGAGTCATATTTTAACAATTGGTAAATCAACTGACACGTCCGATGACGAAGACGATTTGTTCGATTAATTCAATTATGTACCTACCTAAATAATAGTAAATTTGTATAGTATGTTTCTTTAAAAAAAAACATTGATATATATGTATAATGATATAGCGTTTTTCATTTTCTTTAAATAATAAGTATATATAAAATGGTGGGTGAGTGAGTGAGTTGACTCGAAGGAGTTGACTTTTTAAGGTGAATGGATGAATAAATTCAGTGTGGTATAGTTCAATGACTCAGTGCTACCACTGGTTCAAAACAATGATTCACGAATCGGCTGGTTCAATACAATTCACGAAACACGGATGTGTGTTATCAGTCCGACAATTCGCCTATACAGCCTGCTATGCCACAATATACATAATATGAAATTTTATTATTGTGTAATGACAGGTGATGTTATGACGTTATGTTATGATAAATTAACTAGGTATGTCAGCAACTTGTGATGGCAGTGATATTAAAACGTAAAATTCATAAATATTAGATAATAGATAATATACTGAAATTGAATGATATAAATGTATAATAGTTTTGTGTAGTACAAGCATGTTGCAATTTTTGCAAGTCATTTAGTAATTTAATACATTTTGTGTTAGTGTTTGTTTGGAATAAGTTTCTTTTTTCATGTTTGACAAAACAATATTACCGGAAGCATGAGAAATAAAAAATATTTAATACATTATACAATAGATATTAAGAAATATTTTGGAAAACAATCTAAAAATAAAAATAATTGTTGGCAAAAAATTGCATAAGACTTAAATTCAAGTATTATAGGGTGTGTAAGTACCAAGTAGGTATAAACTAAACAAAATATACATTGTTTTGAATAACAAGGTAATTGGAAACCTAACTTATATTTTAGCCCAGAGATGCCACAAGTTAACGCTTAAAATATGAAATATACTTATTCGTCGTATAAATTATTATTTGGTAGAAAATATATAGTAATAACTATATAATAAGTTATTCTGCATTTTATTCATCAAATGGCTTTACTAGTTTACTCCGACATGGAAAAGCGAAAATTATCAATTTTTCTTATCTGTCAAATAACTCGTGTTATCGACGAATACATGTGATTGAAATACCGGGCCATAATGAAATGAACTGGGAACTTGATAGTTGACTCACTGAGTTGATGATTCGTGATAAGGAGAATTGTTTAAATTAATGAATTGGCGACTTAGGAGTTGACTCGCCGAAAAATTTATATAATTTAGGTGTATTTAGACTTGAAATCTGTTATTTTAAGTTTGTTATAATTTTATTGAAAACCTATGATGGCAACTTCTAATAGTGAATCCAAATCATCTTGTAAAAACATGGATAATAAAGAAAACGATACCCAGAATGACCATAATACAATGTTTGAATGTAACATATGCTTGGATATTGTCAATGACCCAGTTGTCAATGTTTGTGGCCATTTATTTTGGTTTGTTTCATTGCTAAATAATAATAAATTATTATTAATTAATATTTTTTGTTTAATTAACTGTAATATGTGTTATGTGTTAATATCAACTAAAAACAGGAGTACCTAATATAATACATTTCTGTCACTTGCATATTTTTATAATAGGTAATTTTATAAGTCAAAGTCTATTAAAACAATATTAAGTAAAGTATTTACTTATTTGCTTTAAAAAATGTGGTGTTATCTATTTATTCTTACATTTGATTGCATTCTTTACAATGCCTAAAACTTATACCAGATTTATTACAGTATAAATAGAATAAGGTTGAAATATTGTGAGAGTCATATTTAAAATATTCACTATTTACTTGAAAAAAAAAACTGTTACTTGGTAATATTTATTGGATGCCCAAGTTATTTATAGTTAAACCTGTTGAAAGAAATTGTAGATCATCTTATATTTAGAGGTAACTTTAACTCGCTATTCATTGAAGCTGGCTGTGTACTAAAGCCAAATTTACCAAAACTAATAAGATAATTTGCACTTAATTTTAATAAGTGATGTTGAACATGTTTCTCACAGTAAGCAACTCAGAATAATCACATGTGCATATAAACTTTATAGTTGTGATATTACAATTTAAGTGGTCCACAATACAAATACTTTAAAGGCTATTATAAGCAAATATTACATATTTCTTTATCTTTTATTAAAAAAATATTGTATATGATTGTATAATTATTATACACTAAATGTTTACTATTTCATGATAATAGGTTAATGATTAGTATTTATTAATAACTTTTAACTAGGTATTTAATTTATCATATAATAATACAAATTTCTAAAATTATAATTTAATTATGTAATAAAATTTCAGCTGGCCATGTTTGTATAAATGGTTGGAAACAACTGAAAGTTGTCCAGTGTGTCCAGTATGTAAAGCTGACATGAACAAAGATAAAGTAATCCCAATTTATGGGCGCAGAAATGTCAAACAAGAAGATCCCCGGTATTTTCTAGAACCATATAAATTATTATTCATATGATATAAAACTATTTAAAACAAATTAATCTATAATAAAGTAAAAATCCAAAAGTCTGCAAAAAATATTAAATTCTCAATTGATAACAAAAATTATTCTACTGTTTTACAAAATATATTTGTACTAGAAACCATTAATTAGCAGATAATATGGTAAATTATCAAAACTATGGATAATTTTGACAAATATTTATTAATTTAAATCAACTATAAGTTGTTATGTGTATAACACATGTGTTAATATATGTAGGTATTAAATTAGTTGTATTTATTGTTTAGATAAACACAAATTATTATTAACATAATATATAAATAAATGCAAATACAATTCAAAACTAACTCTTAACTTATAAATTATTATTTATCAGTAATATATTTTTTTAATATTATCTTTTATAATAACAGTTTAATAATGAACCCTGATTTATACATTACGTTTTATCATTGAGATATTTATTTTTTCTAGTAACAAAGTACCGCCAAGGCCATCTGGCCATGGAATTGAATTGGAGTCTGCCACAGTAATCTNATCTTTCATTTAGGATGGGACAATTTCCTTTTAACTTTCCATCATTTTCTGATAATCAAAATGAAGGTAATCAAAATAACAGTAATACAGTTTGTGTTAAACATATGTTTAAAATTGAATTTAATATTTGTGTTTAATAATGGATTTTATTAGCTCAATTTGATGCAGTGCTACATCCAGATAGTGCCAATTTTTTATCACAGCTTTTCGTGTGGGTCACAGTGATATGTTTAACTTGGCTATGTGTGGCATGATTTATTCACACAATACATCATATGCTATAATTTTTGTTATTAATCTTCTATCATTCATTGAATTACTCTGAGAAATGCTCATGGGGCCTTTGTTTTTATGTATAATATCATAGACACTATTTTTATTTTTTATTTTTAAACTTTTTCTAAGCTTTAAGCTCTTAAATTTTCCTTAAATTTTTACTATTTGAACTATTTGAAATGCAACTATTATTTACAATTTTCAGTTAGTGACATAGTTTTTACATAAATTACAAATATTTTTAAAATGATATTGTATGAATTTATTGCAAATTTTTTAATAATAATATTTTAGAATTTGGAATATTAATTTCTATTGTATTCTATTATTTTTTTTTGAAATTACTATTTCTAATTCCCATATGTATAAATTTGTGTGTTAATATAAAATATTGTACTAGTCATTGTAAGATAAGTAGCTTAAGTCACACTAATGTTTCTCAAAAATAAATTAAATGGACATATAGCTGTAAAACATATAGTGCAAACATATCATCATACTGAAATGGATATAATGTTAGAGAATCTTAATAAGTTATATTTTACTTTTACAATAGTTAAACTCATTCAAACAATTTTCCATGTAATTCAATTCATGAACACCTCTCAATGTCAACTATCCTCAATAAGAAAAGAACAAATATTTTCATTGAGAGTATTTATTAATAATCAGACATTTGTTTTATTGAATTTCATTATTGCATAATCTCATATATTGATATGACTAGCTAAAAACAAATAGAAAATCCAAATGTTAAATCTAATATAATGACAGAGTTGAGAAGAAAGTCAAGTATTAAACACAGTTAAAGTAGATAAACATATTTATAAATAGAGATAAATTTAGAGAGTATAATATAGTTTTTATTTCCATATATTACAATTTATGATAAATAATAATTACTTCATCATTACATTATCTGCTGCACTATTCATTGTGTAATTGAAAAGTTGAATTCTCAAATATTTACAATTTTCATAAATTTTTTTTTCTACATATCTGATGACTAGGTGTTAGATATATTTTGATTTTTTTTTTCATTAAGTCAATTGAATCATAGTAACCCTCCCTAATAATAAGCAACATATGTTTATAATACATTAATATGGCAATTTAATAAATTACTAATTTAAGACTATAGACTGTATAAGTATTTATAGAATCTATGTTTTATTAAAAAAAAAAATTATGTATATTATTTTTTTTACTATTTAATGTTTTTGTATAAATTGAAATTATTTCTGTAAAACAAATTATAATAATTATATTTTTGTTTATTGTAAAATTGATGATAAATTAGGATTGGAAACTTACACCAAAACTCTTGGCGGTGTTAATTCAAAATCTAGTTTCCTACAAAAATACAATGAATGAATTATTTTAAAAACATCACAGAAATGTTGTATTTAGAAAGTATAAATTAGTCCATTTATTATTATTATTATTTAATATGATTTATGATAAATAAAATATTATTTCATCATTGAATTATTTGCTCAAAACAGTTGTAATTTCAATACTTTTATGTTTTTATTTAATTTATTTTTTTTTAAAATTCTAATTTTTATTTTATAGATTCTATTATTTTAAACATTTTTTTTTTCATTATAAATAAAAAAAAGGTTTCCAAGAAGTTATAGGCTTTATTTTTTTAAGATTATTTAAAATAAAAAAAATTGCATCATATATAGACCACTGTTGTACTTGAGAAGTTGGAAAGATAGGATATTGAGGGTAATTTAATTTATATCTAAAAGCAATGATTTGTTTTTAAAGTTTGTAATATTTATGATTTATGCTAAAATTTGTTATTCAAACTAATAAAAAAAAAATTCTACATTACACTCAATTTGTAAATAAACAATAAGTATTACCTATAATAATGAACTTGTTAAATTTTCTAGCATTCCTGTTTTAAACTAAATTTTTATCCACTGAGTACTTGCCAAATAATATGTATATAAAAAGCTGGCAAAATAAAATGTTTCTTAATAGCTCAAAAGTTTACCAAATGTACCACAACTAGTAAAGCCATCTAGACATTTCTGGTTTCTGTTAACATTTCTAGGCTATGAATATTTTTAATTAAATTGAAATAATTTTGGTTAACTATTAAAAAAACTACACAGAAAATCAAAAACTGACTCTCTCAGTCACCAACTACATCCAAAATTCAACAAAAAGTTTTCTTGTTGTTTTTCTATTGAAGTAATTTTTGTCAGAAAACAAGTTGTAAATATTAAATTGCTTTTTTCTTATAATTTTCTCTTAAATTTTTTTTACAAATTATTTTGAAAACCGACAAAAATATCAAAAAATTACCTCCCCAATGCACCATAATATGTTATAAGTGACATTAGTTTAAAAAAAAAACAAAGGTTTTGAAGTGCATCTGGAAAATTATCTATATTACTTTTATTAAACATCCAATGGATGAAAACAAAAATCTTTTTATCTTTAAGAAGCATATCTAATCAAAAAAATTAGGAACAGTTTATATAATAGTCAAGAGTTTTAATTTAATTATTCTATATGATAATAATATATAAAACATAATATGTACATTTGTAAATTTCAAAATACTTAAGTATAACTAGAATAATAATAGAATAATATTAGTGGAATTTAAATTAAAATAGTATCAATTCTAACAATGTTAGATTAGTATCTACCGATTTACAGAATATAATAATAATACAAATAATCATAATATAATAATTTATATTATGATTATTTTCGAAATCGAAAAACAACCTATTTAAAATACGTCCCCATACCAATTTCCTTTCAGAAAAGGTGCTACACGTAAAAATCGGAGAAGATCTTTGGTTTTGGCGTTTGCGGAGGATCTTTGTTTTGCTTGAGAAAAGCCCAGTCGAGCTACAACGCAAAATTGATGTTGCAGGTTACTCTTGGCAGGTTGGGGCTGAAAATTAACCCCTCCAAGTTTGCGTCATTACTCTTATCTGGAAAATCACCGGCTAGTGTTAGAAATTCTACATTTTCAATTGGTTCAATTTTCAATTGACAATGCCACTGCTTTAGTTCACGAAAACACGGTGCTAAAGTCAAAGCAGTGACTGTAGTAAGCGCAAGTAATGCGCACTTTGCATAACAATTTTAGGGCTCAGCTCTTATTCTTAAACCGGACCAAGACAGACCTATGGAGTGCGTGGTGGCGCATCCTGCATCTGCACATTTTATGAAGAACGGCGACTATATGTACTTTGCAAACTGGTGATTTATGCACCGCGCAAGGTTAAATCTGGTTCCTTCGAAGCACAATTCTATAGTCGCAAGGATTAAGAAAGCCGCCGCCAGCAAACACGAAATTTTATTTGAGAACCAAGCCTGTGAGAGGGCCGGATTGCGACCAGACTTAGTCATTCGAAAAGGGAATTCTATTTAGATACGCCACTGTCGCCTTCCATAATCGAATAGCGACCCTTGAGGCTATGGCCGAAGAAAGGGTCAAAAGGTATCACGCCCTCAGTATTGAATTTGTTTCTATGTACGTCGCTGAAGTGAGCATGGTTCCGTTTGTGGTGGACGCGTTGGGCTCTTAGTACCTATTCAACGAGCTATTCTTGAAGTCAATTTCCAGCCCTAAACATGCTGTGTATTAGCGAGGTGATTGGATTCACCCGCGATATTTATATTGAGCACTTGATGGGCATCTCTCAATTAGCAGCCGGCGCTGATGCCTCGTAAAAATTATTATTATATTATTGTTATTATTTTTATTTTTATTTTCTCCATTGTTTTATCTCCCCTTCATCTGTAAAACTATTAAGAATTTGTTTAAATAAAATCTGTTCATTATCAGCTTAAGATTTGGTATACTCCTCATCGGGGAGTTCAAATGTTAAACTAATTTTTGGAAAGCAGGAGGAGAATTTGGGGCTTGCTCCTATTCCACCGCGAGTTATCCCGGTATTGCAGTACTACCAGAAACAGTCCAATATCAAATATGAATTTATTCTCCCAAAGTACCAACAGTTCAAATCGTTATCCTACATTCGGTTTTTGCATTAAATGCACAGTCTAAATATAACGAACGTTCCAAAATTTGTCGGAACGATCATTAGGATTCTTCTCCGATAAAATGTTTACAGAAGTGGATGGTGATTGGTGGTATACTGCATAATATAGACCACATACCTACTTACAGCATTTGGTTGCAAAAACCGTCATGATATATCATTATTATGTCTCATTTATACATGTCATTAAAACCAAAACAGCAGTAAAATTTGTATTTATTTCAGTCATTACAAAAAATTTCACAATTTTTTTACGGTACATATGGTATCTATTTTATTTAAAAAAATATTGAGTGCCAGTGTTTTTTGTGTTTTAATAATTTTAGTTTATTTTCCTTCTAACAATAATTGGTATCTATTTCAAACATATAGTATAATAATGGATAACACACAATTCCGCACAATATACCTTTTTTCCTACACGATTCCGCACATTTTCATAATACAAACATTTTTTTTTATCTGACCAGAATGTAACACGATTCCACATACAAATTGCTGCGATGTTACCAGTTATAGTAAAAAATATATATAGGTAATTAAAATATTAATTTTTATCAAATTTTATTGTTATAAAAATAAATGAATTATTTGGTAGTAAGGTATTAGTTATAATTAACTAAAAATAAAGTATATAAAAAATGTATAATTAAATGTCAAAAAGTAAATAATAGGTAATGATTATTTTTTGTCAAACGCTAAAAAAGATTAAATAAATATAATTCTAAAAATAAATACAAAAAAATAATACAATTGTTTTCTTTGATATCTAGGACCTAATTATGATAAAAATTGTATGATATCAATTTTATAAGATTTATACTTATTTTATGCATTTATGGTGAATTCCATACCTTTTTTTTTTTTTGTTCAACATTTTCTCATCATTATATAATGTAATCGATCTGAGTTTAGTTTCAGTTTCCGACTGAAATTTCATCAATACTTTTAGGACTAAATAAATATGTGAGTGAGGATGTTATATATACGGTGAAAACTTTCGGAAGCATTAGTTGTCCTATAAAATATAATTAATAATAATTATTACTCACAGAAATATTAATGTTGATTCAACTAATGTTACCTTGGATTCATTGATAGCTTTTCTGCCCACAATTCTGGTGAATACAAAAATTTATCTTCAATGTAATTTTTTAAAATATAATCAGTGAACAAATATCCTACATCGTTGGGACAAGTTCAATGAATGCTTCATTTACTGCAAGGAAAGGCAAAGCAATAAATCTACGTAGGTATTTCGAGTTTTATCTTTTAAAAAAATATATACTAGTAATAAAATCTATTTTTATAACTATGTATTGTGTAGCTGTAAAAATACTTAGGTGAATAATCAACTATTCCATCACAAAATAATTCTGAACAAAATTGAGCCAAGAAATTAATGTTTTGAACAAAAAGCTGTTATGTGTTTTTCTGTCAAATAAATAATCTGTTTATCGTAACCGAAATATCGAAACACTCACGACAACATCGCATAGAATTTGTGTGCGGAAACGTGAATCATTATTAATAATATAGTCTCAGAAAAATTAACGGTAACACCGTTGTTCGTAGGTAGGTAAGCATAGGTACCTATTCGACCATTATTATAAATTCGGTTGGACGTTTCGTATTATTCGTTACCCGTTGACGCTGATACTTTGCACAGACGTAGTTCTAGGTCGGGAATAACACAATTATAGGAGACCCTTTTATTTCTAATCAACTTCTAAGCAGATGACGGGTTGTAATATCGGTATGAATAAATCTTAATCTTAAATCTGTAATATTATTTAATTACTCTGAAAATTAACGACACGCAATGGCGGCTACAGTACAATTTCCACCCGGCGGTTTTGAGTTCGAACCCAGGAAGTGCTGCAAGGCTCATTTTTAAAATTTTTGTTTCTCTAATTTCACCACTTATTTATTGCCTTTCGAACTAGGTATATTGTTATTTATTCATATAATATGTTTCGTTTGAATTTCCTACGCAATATTAATAATAATAATAATAATAGTTCGTTCAACAACTTGTATCTTCAGCACGGACAAGAAAATTACGCATTTTAAAACATTTACGGATAATAATATAGATACCAGAAGCGATAGATACGGGGAAATCACATTTTTATTTTATCCGTTTAATATTAACACGGGCAAAGCCGCGAGGGACAGATTATTAGTAGGTATTGTGTCTACATTTTTACTTTTACCCACGAAACATAATTACTAAAGTAATATTTTATGGCATTTGTTAGAATTTACAAATATTTTTTTATAGCAATATTGAGTGGTATCCGTTAAAATATTTAAAACCTATACATTTAAGCAACACCTATAGGTTACATGCCACTACTATACGATATTCATCATTTTTAATTGTTATGATGGATAACAAAATAATTGAAAGCAACAATTTTGTTTGTTAATTAAATCATTTACTAATTAATTAATTTTTATTTTGTTCACATGTAAATTTGTTTACTGTTTTTTTTTATGTCCTTTATTATTATGATCTCATCAATTTCTTTTTTTCTGAATGTATAATAATCAAATTTGTTTTTATTTTTAGGTTTTGTTTATATGTACATCAATTCTTTTTCCAATAAGTCACATAATTAAATGTGAACTCCCTGCTCCGACCACAAGCTTCGTTTAAAGAGAGTAAGTATCGATTCATTTTTTTATTAAATTATATTAATACTCTGACTTAGATTAAGTTAATCTAATTGTGTAATGTAATATTAGGTATTTCTCTAATTTAAAATAAATAAATAAAATTGTAATCAAAATTTGAACGAAATGATTCTTAGTCATTCTGAATTAAACACTAAAGATAGTAGTATTTTATGGGCATTGGATATTAACTGCAGTTTCGTGTGTATAAAGATAGTTTCTTGTTTTGAATCACGCAGTTTTTTAGTAGGTATTTAAAGTAAGTAGAATAACTCAGATATTTTTTGTTCAAATTTCGATTAAAATACATCAAAATTTTCAAACAAATCATCTGACTGATAATTCGAATTAAAACATGTAAATTATCAATAAAAAAAAACCAAAGTTGTTATTGTCACAGGATACTCCTTAAGTGTTGTAAAAAATCTATGTGTATGCCTATTCGAATATCCTCTTTCATCACACTTAAAAATTTCAAATATCAGAATTTGAATTTATGCATAAATTGACCATACAAATATTATTTTCCATGGGAAACAGATAGAAATAGTGATGATTATTATTCAGTATGTAACATGAGTGGTTAAAGGGAGGGAGCAGGACGGGCCATCTTCCCTCCCGGACTTCAAAATATCAAATATAGTTTTATTTTAAGTACTTTTTAGAGTTTAATTTTATTATGCAGCATTATGCGAATATAAACCGGTACAATTAACAACTATAACAAATATATTTATAAAGAGATTGGAGAAGTCATTTAGGTAGATAGAAAAGGATATATTTATTTGTCGTCACCTTCATGAGTATATTCACAGATATACATCTATTGTTTAATTATATAACATGTGAACAGTGACAGTGTCAATGAAACATCCGATATTATATTTATATAAAGTTAAGGCGTGACAGACCTTTAGAAAAAAAGAAGGAAATTAAATGACTTTCCCATGGGGTATGTGTACAGTCAATGTTTTAAGAACAACTGAATAGTGGTTGTATGTGCGCCTAGGTATATCATAATATAAATTACAAACTATTATTAAAATGTAAAGGGCATATAACAAAGAATTTTAACGAGTATTATAGGTACCGACCGCCTCAATGTGTAAGGGGGAAAAAAATAAGCAAGATATTACCAGGCTGATGCCCACGACGGTGACCCGATATTGTAATCGGTCATCTTGTTGGGTTTGGGTATCGGGGGAACAAAATATATTTGTAAGTTCGTCTTCATCAGTGGTCTCCAAAGAAAAAAAGAAAAAACAGCGCGGCGGTGGCAACTCGCTGGGCCGCCGTCGTCGGGCATGCGATATTCTATGACTGCTAATAGAGGATTACACGGATTGTGATGGTCAGTGCTAACAGGATCATTGAAATTAAAATTCGTATAATTATCTTTATATATATGGTAATTACTAAAGTGGGTTTGCGAGATGTAAATAATAGTGGTCGGGGACATTTGAACTTGGCGTGTTGATATTGCTGCGGATGTCGTTATTTTGGCTGCACACTGGTGGTGGTTTTAAATTGTTGTTGAGTGATGCATAGTTAGACTACCGACCGACAACGGCTGCAGAGAGCCTGCTCGCAAAACGCGCTGTGACAGATAAGCAGTTCGCGAGCTTTATTTCAAATTTAAATTGTGGCGGTTTAAAACGGAAAGTTACAAGGTCACTAACAACGAGTTTAGATTTAGGTGTGGCGGATTTTTTTAAGTTGGTACTGCTGTAGGATGCTGTGGCTAAAATATTTCTCTCATCATTTTTCTGACAACTAGGCAGCTGTTCTCGTTAATAATTTGTTCAGTTGCCATATTTCGGGAGGTAGCTTTATCGATTTTTAGATAGTGTTGACTAATAAATACCATTTTGCACTTGAAATAACTCATAAGTTTTATTCTTTTTTAAATTGTTTTCTTCTGTGAAGTTTTCGTTGTGTGGGTGTGTGAATACAATAACTATATTGTATTTATATATTTTATAGTATATATCTATTAAATTATATTTCTTTACATATAACACGATGCCACTTTTGTGTTTAGTCAATAATTGTAGTAACTCCTACATTTTAACCAAAGAAAAAAAAATTAAATTGTTTCAGATTACTGAAGATTTAACTCTGTAAATATATAATTTAGAATAAACATAATAAATTATTTTAAAATTGTATGTTACAATCTTTGGTTTTGATATATTTTAGTTATAAACACTGGTTATCGAACTGTGGAAGACAAGACTTAAGTGAATTGCCAATTGACGTTCTTCATAATTATTATAGGATTTGTCCGAACCATTTTAAAGAAAACATGTTTACTAACAATGAAAAAACAACATTATTACCAGGTGCTATACCTACTGAATTTGGTAAGGATCTTTATTTAGTAAATTTTTTTTTATTATAAAATATTTGTTTATTTATTCATATAAATCAATGCTATTCAGATTTTTATAATAATATACAAGAAATATTAATGAAAAACTTTAATTACACAAATTAATAAGTTAAGAGGACGCTATATTATAGGCATGCGCTGTTTTCATCTTACTACCGTGTGACATAGCAAATTTTTCTTCAGCAGGAACAACACTGTACGGATAATTTTAATATTATAGTGAATTCACATTTGACCTAGTATTAAACTAAAAGACAAAAATATTATCCGTGCTATTAATAGTTTTAGATTCTGAGTGAAGTAAAGAAGCTTATGGTTTTACAAAGATGTTTGTTTTATTATATTTTTTCCATAGACAACTTTTCTATCAGAGATCTTGCTCTGATTTTTAAGTGTAGCACCTTTTCTGAAAAGAAATCGGTGTGAAGAGGTACTTCTTCTTCCTCGAACAGGTCTTTTTTCGATTTTCCCAAGAGTTTCCCAGTAAATGTGAAAAACCAGGAAAAACATGTGAAAACAGGGAAAAACGTAGGGAAAATCCGTACAATATTAAACAAATATTATTAAAGAATATATATGATATCTATTTAATTATTTTAGCATAATATGACATACATATTGTTGAAAAAGCATCAGTATCAGCTGAACTCCGATCAGAAGCATTTTTTCATTAGCAATGGTTTATCGTTACTTACAGATATACATTAAATTCCATTCTGCATCCTACCTCCCCAACATCCCACCTATTACAGTGACTGCTCCCATCATGCGAAGTATGTCCGTTTTTTTTATAATTTATTTCCATATTTTCATACTATGACTCATCAATTTTATTATATGATTTACACTCTTGTACACTCTTGTACATCTCTCTTCCATTTAAAAATATAGATTACAAAACTTTTCCTATTTATATAACTATCTTGGAATACCTTTTTTTTTCATAATTTAAATTTTTAAGCGAAATTTAAGGCTTTTTAAATCGTAATAGATATATTTTACACACTCATATTATCTCACTTAAAAATTCAAATCACGAAAAATATTACACAGATAATGTTCTTATCTTTAAGTTTGGTAATATATTAATATGTCAATTCACTTAAATATTAAAACTACTGACAGGAGTTATTCCTGCTGAACGAAAGTTTGCTACGAAGACAGAAAATGTGAAAATAATAGAACCAAAATATATTTTAGCTGAAACAACTTTTATCAACTTGTACGCAAATTTTTTTTTCATATAAAAAAATTTTCTCAAGTTCTCTAAAGAAGATCTTTTATTGTTTTGGAAGATTGCTGATGAATCTTAATTTTTAAACAGAAAATGTTAAATAAGAAGACTGAAAGTTGATAACTGTAATATAAATTTGAAAATCTTCCATTATAATTATGACAAATAAAACATAATTAACAGCTACAGCATGTCACTATTGTGTTATTATTTATGGTGGTAACCAGTCATTATCACATATTTTTTTTATTGTTAGCTGTAATATTTTTAGAAGAATGGATTTTAGAACAAGCGTCTAGCGACAGGGAATCCGAATGGCTACAAAATGGCTGATTTCGTTATTATTATTAGTTATCACCGATTTTATCATCAGTTCTTTAATTCTTATTCAAAATCATGATGAATAAAACTAATAACATTAATAATTGGGTAATAAATATTAATATTAGTACTACTGTTAATGCTGCCATATACTTAACCTTAATATATAGGTTAAGAAAATAGAATACACACTTTATTAAAAATTCTGTAATCATTTTGTTTTATAAAATAAAGTAAACAATAATTGATTTAAATTATCTTAGTCTATAATCAATAAACATACCTTTTAGGTAATAATAGGTAAATATATTAAACTAAACTATATTCCTTATTAATATTTAAAACTTAGCTACATGCCTCCATATCATAAGTACAAAACTATAGAAATAGAGGTATTATAGGTACTTATATTGGTAATATACACAAATCAATTGCACTCAAAAACGTTATAACGCAGAATTATATTGTTATGTATCTATTCTGTATAATTTGTATCATTTAAACATTTGTGTATATTTATTGTGGACATAAGCAAATGTAAATACCTTTATAATTTAAAATATTAAAGAAAACTATTAGTAATGAACGAAGAACAAATGTAGGAAGGTGAAAAAAAAGAAAAACATATTTTTTTAAAATATTGAAATATTTCACAGATTTGAAATATTTGATATTGATGACAATTTTAAACACTAGAAATAAGGTAATGAATCATAGACCTTAAACTAATAGACTGACCTTGTTTATAGAGTAGCTGAGGTACTTAGTAACCGGTCAGACATACTACAGTGGTGTACAGTATAATCACATCAGTTTTGTCATTGTATGCGTAGTACAATGTACAATAATACCACGTAAAAGTCATAAGTCACGTGTAAAAAGTGCCGTTGGGTTAGGATAGGTTACCTATTCTTCTCTACACTCGACTGTTCTACGTATACAAAAGGCTCGTCAATGTATTAATATAAGATCTATGTAAGGAATATATTTTTGAAAAGAAAGTGATAATAAAATCGGTGATAACTGATAATGATAACGAAGTCGGCCATTTTGCAACCATTCGGATTCCTTGTCGTTACTTGATGCTTGTAATTTCCGATACTTTCAACTTAATTAATATTAGGCCAAAATATTTCTCGCATAAATACTGTATGACAAAAGTAAGTTTCTTCTGATTAATTGTTTGTCTTTTAATATTCTATCTATATTATAAAAACTAAAAGATTATAGATAAAATAAACGAATATGCAAAGCCTATAGTTTCTACAGGTACAATAGGTATTTAACAATACATTTTTTATTTAAGATTATTTGCATATATAATACCATCATAGACAAATTTTATAAATTAAATTATTCAATTGTAGATATTGAACCTTCAGATTTTCATGGTACTTCCAATCCAAGTACAAGAAAACATCGCAGCAAAATGAATCCCAAAACAGTAGGAGATTTGTCACCAAGTCATTTTACTTCTGAGGAAAAGAGAAAAAAATACGTGGACATGATTAAGCAAAAATATAAGGAAAAACAAGTTGAAAATGCAAATCTAAAAAAACAGGTTAGGTATCTTGAAAGAAGGCTCATTGCTTATCAAGGTGTATTTCAGTTTTAATTGTTTAAATTTTAAACATTTTAACTGGGAAATGCATTTACCTAACTTGTGAATAAGTATTTAGCATTATTTATAAACTATACCAAATTTTATAAATATTATTGTAGGCATAAAGCGTTCAAATATTATGTTAGCATATTTAACCCCATATTTACTCCCCCCCCCAAGGCACTTACAGAATAGATACTTGAATACTCCCATACATTTAAAATTCATTGTAATTAGTATTTTATGGATTTTGATATCTTTTTAATATATTATGTTTAAAACTGTTTAAAATTTAAATTAGAATAATTTGTTCAATACTGAATGATAAAAACGTTTTAAACGTTATTTTAAGACTTTAAGTGAACTGTTTCATATTATTTGTTGTCCAACAAATTAACTATACATCCAAAGATTTAAGTAACAAATTGTGCAATAAGTAGTTGTAAGCCAATCATTTTATCTGGTTACTATCAGACTATAGACTACAGACTCTAAATTAGATATAATACAAATTAATAGTAATTGTTTAGATTATGAATTTTTTCATTGTTAAATAATAATATTTTTAGTAAAGAATTAGGATTCGTTAATTTATATGTGTTTCATGTAGATAGAAATATTAACACTATTAATTTGAATAGATGAGAATTGAGAAGCGACCATGAATGTTAATAAAAAATTATCTTCTAGATTAATTGAATACCAACAGATAATATTTAAAACATTTTTGGAGAAATTAAAACTAATGAAATTGAAAAAATCATCATTATAGCCTGTTGTATTCACCCATTTTCTCCACCTGCCATTTATATAGACTATACCAACGGTTCTAAACCTTTTTAAGAATATTATCCATAAATCAGGTTAGACATTAACAAATACCCCTCCCCCTCAACAAATAAGTTTTAAAAAAACTATTACAATTGTTGTACATATGACTGATTCAGAGTTAATAGGTATAAATTATCTAATAACTAACCAATTATTACTCAAATAATTCTCAGCTTGGTTTAGTTTTCTCTAGAACCAAGTTTTAGTTTTTTAAAAGGGTCTGAATTTAATAAACTCTAAATATATCTTAATGCACTTGCATAACATTTGGAAAGTAGAAAAATCAGTTAAATTTTAATTACATCTTTGATCATGTATTCAGCTAACTTAATTATCAAATTTGTGACTTGGACGATTTAGTAAATTTCATATTGATAGCATTTACGAAATTCCTAAAGTAATTGGAATAATTAACAGAATCTGTTGTGAATTTAAAGATACCACCTATCTTATAGTGCTGTATTGTGCCCTAGTACGCCCAATTTTCGAGTTCCATAATTTGAAATCCTAATAAAGTATACCATTTTCAGAATAAAGCCCGATTCATACTTGTCAGACACGTTACCATTCCGCAAAATATTTTAATATGTGTTTAAATATAGGTAATTCACATTTGAACGCACCGCGCCGCACATCCAGGCGACTTGTAATTGGTTATTAATAATTAGTTAGTAGAAAGATGCGCGCACACAGACGATTTTAGATCGCTGTCCGGTACGTTCTTATTCTGAAAATAGTATAGGCTTGTTAAATCAACTTCATAAATTCCAAAGATGTTCTATATGCTTAGTTATATTTAAATTAAATGTGATAAGCCAATTTATTAAAGAAGTTTCATTAAAATTAGGGTTTGAATTTTTAAAATCTAGACGCTTTTCTAATGATGTGGTTTTCGTTCATAAACTAATTAATGGTCAAATAGACTGTCTTGAATTACTTGAGCTAGTCAAATTTAGAGTCCTTAATATTTTACCGAAATCAAACACCAATTTCGTTACGTCAGTTTATACTAATAATTACTCTCAAATAGCCTTTATGTTGCCTCCTCTTTGCTAATGAAGTTAAAGACTATGATTTTTTTGATTCTTTACTACTTTTGAAAAATCATGTGAACAACTTGTTATTTAACTAATTTTAATGTTTAACTATAATATTTCATAGGAAACTGGATTTTGTTATCTATCTATCAATATATAATAATTGTACATTTATATTATACTTTACTTTATTATAATATTTATACTTAACCCTTCAGGGTGTTAATATTATATAATATTATGATTATTATTAAACTTTGGTTTCGAATGAAAAGTCTTTATTATCTAAATGTGTATAATATTAACAATTAAATATTATAATTAAATTGGTAGTTCATATAATATAATACCTAATGTAATTAAAATCCCATCTAAATCATAATACGAAAAACTTGTATAGATGTTTAGTTTCTGTGTATTAGATAAGTTTGTAACATAAATAGTGCATTTGTTCACTTACATATATTTTTTTTTTTTTTCTTAAATATACCTTAGTTTCAAACTATGAGAAGTATCAATATTAAATTGTATGAAAAATATTATATTATATCGCACGATCAATTAAGATTTAACTAAATCATGTGCACACTTTGAACATTTGTTTTTACTCTAAATATAGCAAGAAATATATTAGTTTACTATGCGTGTGTATTTGTTGTGTTTGTCAGTAAACAAGTAAACATTTACTAGACATACCTAGTAGGTATGATTTCATAAGTATTATCGGTTTTATTATTTTGAGTTATTTACAAGTATGTTTTCAAAAGTGTCAATTTTTTTTTTTCAAATTTATGTTGATTGTACATAAAATTTTTGCAACATCATATAAATCACGAACTAAGATATCTTAGCTCGTGTTATACCTCGTGTTGTACTAATAAGCCAGGGACTGAGTAGAAACAAAATTCAGGCCAGGACATTGAAATATATCTAGGCCACTCAATAAAATACGTACCAATGATATTTTCTGATTACGCTCAATTTCAGTATTTAATTTGAAGCCACAATACTAAATTTTCAATAATAATATATTATGTGTATGAAAAAAGTTATGTTAAATAATTGTATTAGTACATTTAGCTTTTAATACATACCTAGTTAAAATAATTTCAAACTCTATTAGAAATAAAATCAGTTAAAATCAACGTGATATTTAGAGTAAATGGTTTATGCATTTTAAGCACTGAGTGATGTGAATTCATTTTATTATGATGATATGTATCTATATCATACATTTCTATAAAATAATTTTCGCTTTGCATCAACTTCAAGAGTGGTTTTAGGTAGACAATTTTGTCTTATTAATGCAAATGAAAGGTCTTTTTTTTATTTACCTTAATTTTCTTAATAATGCAGGGAAAACCGAAAAAAGACCGTCAGCTTATTATTTTATAATAATAATTTATATTTTATAAATTACCCCATTTTGAGTTAGTTATACAAAAGAGTATTGTTGGTATAGCCCACTTTTATATAAATTGAATTATGATAGAAATTATAAAGATAGGGAAGTCAATCAATAAATCATCAGTGTTTTAATTTTTAATACTGTTAATCTTATTATTGTACATATACTTTCAATAACAGTACCTAATAAATACTTTTTTAAATTTCAATACCTATTACCTAGTCAAATTTTTTTCCGATTTTTCAATTGGTTTATCATTGATTTCAAACCTTTTATTTGTATATTTCTAGCCAGTCGACGCATGCCACTGTTTTTATTTTTATTTTAATTAATATTTATAGTTGTATAATATTTTAACGTTTTGTATTCAATGCCTGTTCATACATTGTATTCGAAATGATGTCTACGTTAAAAATGGTATAATATTTGAACTGTCAATCAAAATAATACAAACAAATATTTACTACATTTTTAAATAATAAGAGTAAGAATTATGTTGCCCATATAAAAGGATCAGGCCACCAGGCCATAATATAGTCAAGGCCATCTGAAAAATTACCATTTTAGGACCGGCCACTCCGCTCCTACTTATAGGCCATAAGTTATTTTAACAAAATATGGACAATCCATAGTTTAATCAGCCACGATGATTTTTTTTAAAGCATATGAAATTCAAATTTTGGCGAAACTAGTAGAATTATAAATTATTTTAAATTCAGAGCGTATAGCGAGATTATTATTTTTTATTTATTGTTTACAAAATGTCTACCAGAAATCTTGTTGTATCTAGTATAGCGCATTTTCTGAAAGTAAATTTTATCTATTTGGTACTTTAGAGTACCTAGTAATTTTTTGATTATCCAAATGGTTTTCATAATAATTGGAAAAACCGAAAACCGGGAATAAACGTAGGGATAGACGGACAAATATTTACGGATTAATGATTTCATGATCTTACATTTTTATAACTTATGTTTTCTAATAGAAATCTTACTTCAATCAAAATATAACAAGGTACCTTTTTTATAGCATTTTGGATCTAGTTGCTCAAGAAAGAAGTCATTTTTTGATTTTTTTAATATTTTCCATAGTAATTGGAGAAAACTGAGAAAATATGAAAAATGAAAACTGATAAATTTACAAAGTTATTAATTCATTATTTAAATTTTAGATTCTGAGTAGAGTAAAGAAGCTTATAGTCTTACAAAGATTTTTTTTTACACTTTTCAATCAAAGAACCTCCACAGATAATCTAACAGTACAAATGTTTGAATCTCCTTAAATTAAGAAAGAATGCAATATTTTCACTTAATATTAAATTTTCATTAATAATTATAAAATATGTGTAAATAATATTTATACTACAGTTATCTACTTTTTTAAACTACCTACTTACAGCAACTTTTTATTAATGAACTCGTATGTAGGTAATTAATATTTATTTTACATTATGGGTACCTAGTACCTGCTAATTTGTTTTTAAACAAATTGAGTTTTAAGACTTGTATGAAAACAAATTAGATATACAGTGTACAATACGGGATTTAGGAAAAAAAACAAGTAAAAAAAGGAATAGGTATATTTATTTTAAATATTATATGTTATATAAAAAGTAATATTATTGGTTAGTACCATATAATAGGTACCTACGCTATATTTCAATACCGTTGACTATATTATATATTTAATTAATGATAATATTTAAAATGTTTTCACAAAAATATTTATCGGAGCAAGTTGTCGAAAGTAATAAAAATAAATACTATTGTAGTGCAAGTACAAAATAAATAAAATTCAACTTAAAATAAACATATGGCTGTTAGCTATAGCATAATATAGTGGAAAAAATATCTAAATATTTTGTCTCAAAATAAGAACAGTTGGTAAAAAGAAATTTGGATTTATACAAGTAAAGTGCTATTAAGTTTGATTAATATAGTAAAAGAAATCTAAATGATTTACAGAATTCCTAGTAGATAGCAAGATATTTACAGGTGTACGCGACATATAGTAATTGAAAATAATGTTTTATGCTTAATAATTCTTTATTACGAATGCTATATTTATTTACTTTTATTATTACCTGCAATATGTGGTATTGTCACTCCTTCGCCTAGTCATTGCGCACTATCTCTGTACTTATATTTATGCTTTAATAATATGTATCATTTTATTAACATTAATCTCCTCATTTACACATAATAATTTCCTATGTAGCAGATACAACAACATATAATTTTTTTAGGGGAATTTATATAAGTGTAATTCGGTAGTAAATAGGTTTTTAAGGAATTTACATGTGGATAATACGGTAGTAAAATATTTTTTAGGAGAATTTACTACATTTCAGAGGAGTTTACATGTGCCCTTTTTTTTATATTAACAGTATTGGAATTTTACTGTCAAAAAACAAATGTCGTACTTTCAATTAATCGAGTAAACAATGAATGTATCTTATTTTATAATCTACCAGACATAGATATAGATAAAAAACCACACGGTTGATTTAAATGCACGCTTCTCGTAAGGTGTGCGGTTGTACCATAGGGAATGGGTTATTAGAAGTAAAAGAACTTGAAGCTGGATTGATTTAAAATAAAATTTAACGATTTATTGCATGACTTAATATTACATTATATTATTAGATTACAATTGAATAACTTAACGATAACACAAAATACCTACAAGAATATTTATACGTACATGTAATGTAACTGATCTAGTGTCTAAACACTGGAATTGGGGCTCTAGCGTTAATAAGAGAAGCCGTGTGTAGCTTGTTCGCTTAAAGACCGACTACCTGGCCATGGCCGATGACCAACGGTCGGGGGCCCGTTTCCGGCGTGGGATGAAATTTGTTCAGTCGGTGTTTTAGTTGAGAAGGTGTTGACATATCTAGGACGTTACTCCGGTTTCACAATATCATAATATGCTTAATGAGCATTATATACATAGACATTAACCAAAATTAGACTAGGTATATGTTTACTCGCTTACAACACGGTTAAAAGTTGGATAACCTTTTCGTTGTACGGTTAACGGTTGCTATTATGAAAACATAGCCAATTATTTCATTAATAAAAACTTTAACAATTACAATGGCATCAAATGAAAGGTTTTTTCGTCGTTTAAAAATGCTCATATTTCTATGGGCGATGATCAAATGCTTAATGATCTTATGGTGCTAAATGTTGAGAAATAAGAAGTAAAAAAATATCGATTTAGAAAAAGTGATAGATGTATTTACTGGACTTAAAAATCGCCAGTATATCCTCTTAAATATTCTCTTAATAATTTTCTATATATAATTAATTTGTTTTTCTATAGTGTTTTGCTTGTGCAAAAGTTATACATACCAATTAATAATAATGTGAATATTATATGCTTTTCATATTTTTCTTTTTTTTTACTGCTTTTAGCATCTTCAATATTTGTATACATAACTTATTGGTTATTGATTATTTTTTAAATATTAAATACCTGTCTACTATATATTTATTGCGATCCATAATCTATTGAAATAATTATAAGCAGAATAATAATATACGTTGTAGATATATATGTATATTTTTATATAGCCTGGTAAAATATTTAAAACGGACTGCTTGAAACCTCACACACTCGAAAAGAAAACTGAAATAATGCAATCAATCTAAAATATATTTAAACCAAAGGGGTATAATATTTTTAATGAAAGTAACAAATTATCAAAATATAAGTTCTTTGAAATTATTTTTGTTTAACCTTGAAAATATTTATTTAGGTAGCTATTATTTGTTTATTTCCATATTGTTATTATTGATTTTTATTTGTTCTCACTTATAGTTTGTTCATTTCATAATCAAAAATATAACGGTGGATAATGGAAAATATATTAACGAATACGTTACGTAAGTAAATCTAAATATTTTTTTTATTTTCAACAAGACATCAGGATACACTGCATCACGCATGTGCTGCATTACTTAGCCTAATAAAATAAATCAAAATCAATAAAGAAAATATAAAAAAACACCAGTGATTACTAATTAGCAAAACTAGAGTTTCTATAGTGGAATTTCCCCACCCCCACCTATTGGCTATAGTAAATAATAGAACTATTAATTGCAAAACAATAAATTATCGAATACCTAATAGGTATATAACAACAATACTAAACAATTCCATTTATTACTCGTAAAAAAAAAATGGTTAAATTTAATTATTATTTATGAGGTACAATTCGTTTATGCATAAAGGACAACTCCGATTTTTAAAAATATCCAAACCAAAGTATCAAAAATTATTAATTTAGAAAACCATTTTTATAAATAAACCAACATTTTGAAACGTCCATATAGGTCCTCAAATAATATAAACAAAGTTAAAATATTAAATAATTTAAGTAAATTGATAGATAACATTTTATTTTCTAAAAAAAAATTAGCTCAAATTATAAATTATAAAATTGATTCAACCTGAATAGGTATGCTGTATTAGGTACTACTAATAAAATAAATTACGAGGTGTGGCTATTAAACAACGAGACTGGTTACGAAAAAGTGTTTTATTATAAAAGTTATTCTACATTCAAATGCTCCCTTTAAATATACTCCCCTCCCCTCGCCACACACCGTTTCATTTGTTTCTTCCATTGCTCGAGGCAGTGCTGGAAGTCTGTTTTCGTAAGACCATTCAGGAGTTCCGCCGATTTTTGTTTCACCTCTTCCATCGACTCAAACCGGATTCCTTTTAAGGCAGACTTTATCTTCGGAAACAAATAAAAGTCGCAGGGTGCCAAGTCGGGTGAGTAAGACGCGTGTTCGAGTACTGGAGTGCCTTAAGCGGCCAAATAACGCTTCACGCTTTATCCTGGTGCAAGATCCACGACTTGTTTTTCCACAATATCGACCGTTTCTTACGAACTCATTCGCGCAATGTTGCCAAAACTGTCAAATAGTAATGTTAGTTCACAGTTTGACCCTCTGGAACCCATTCTGTCATCACGATGCCGTTGATATCGAAGAAAACGGTTTTGAATTTGGATTACGACTGAATTGGATTCCGGTGCACTCTCGACCTTCAGAAAATAATTTATGCCACTCAAAAACACGCGCCCGAGATAGGAAATCCTCACTATAGGCTTCTTTTAACAATTTGTAGCACTCAGTTGGAGTTTTTTTTAGTTTCACGAGAAAATTGTACGTTTATCCGTTGCTCATGTTTTTCGTCACACATGGTTTTCGACATGAGAAAAAAACACGTTCGTTTCAAACCTCTAACTGCATTTGTGCAGTAGTACTATAATAGTGGCGAAAACGTGTTTTGGTACGTGTATAGATAAGATATTTAGATACCCAACGCATTACTCGTTTTTTTCACTACCCATCTAAGGCGCCCTCTAGGCGAGCAGTCTCGTTATTTAATAGCCACATTTCGTACTTTAATAGCAATAATATCACAAAATATATTTTATATACTTCACAAACATTAGTGATGACAGCCAAAAAAAATTATTGGACATTTATTTTACATTTTAACTTATTAAAGTTAAAATGTAAAATAATTTAAAATAATTCTATGACGTAAATTAATAAACTAGTTGTGTACCCACTATCATCGACAAATTTAGAAAAACGTTTTTATAAATTTTTAAATTTGAATATTTTGACCGGTGGATTAGTCATGGATTAGTCATGGCTAATGTTAATAAAAAGAAGAACTGATTATGGAAACAAATACAGCCACTGTAGTCGGTGAATAGCTAGCAATGTAAGATACATAAAGTTCTTTAATTTGTATCTGTAAACAATAATAAACCATTGCTAACGAAAAACGATTCGCAATAAAGTTCGGTAAGATATATTTTGAAATGCCATAATTTTTACGATTTTAGACAAAATATGTTCTTAAAACGCTTATGAAAAAAAAAAACTAATACTTTAAATTCAAATTTACTTTTTAGACTATTAAGTACAACTTACAATGTATCTTGTGTTAAATTTTCAAACATTTCTCTTATGTCATATAATTTCATTAATAAATACCTACTAAATAAAAAAAAAAGAGCTGATACTGTGGACAAGTGCAGCCAGTGTTGTAGTTGGGTAATTGGCAACGTGGGATACATAAAATTATTTAATTTATACCAACAATAAACCATTGCTAACAAAAAATGATTCGGAACGAAGTTCCATTACATATGTTTTTACAGACTATACAATTTACGATTTTCGTCATAATTTGATTTTCAAACTAAATTACATTAAAAATAAAATTTAAAATAATAAAATAATTATATTCGTAAATTTGACCGTTCTTTCTACGTATTTTTCGTTAAAATTATTGTACAAATTACAGAAAAAATCAAAAAATTAATAAATTATTCAAGGATTTTATTGAAAATGCAACAAAAAAGGTTTTCTTATCGTTTTTCGATTGGAGTAGTACTTTTAGTAGAAAACAATAAAAACCGTAATGTAACCGCGCAGCATATAAACATTTGCCGTTTTACCTATAATTTTCTTTTGGGTTTTTCCTAATTATTTTAAAAATCCCTTAAAAAAATTTAAAAAATGACCCTCATATCAACTAAAAATAATTACCTTTCAAAAAAGATGCTACACTTGATACTTCAGAGCAAAATTTCTTTTAAAAAAGTTTTTCACAGACACACCATAATAAAATCAATAAATCCCTCTATACACTTCGAATCTAAAATACAAACAATTTGTTCACAGAAGATCGGATTCGAACCCGATACAATATCCATTATTCTAGTTTCATATATGTATAAAAAAACAATAATATACAAAAATATTATTTAAAAACTTCAATTTTTAAAGTTTAGGTATCAAACAAGTTATTGAATTTACAAATAAAACAATTTATATGTGCGAATATATTCATGCATTTAAAACATTTCATCCCTCTGAATCGAGACCTAAAATACAACCGATTTCAGTAGACACACTTTTCAATTATAATTCAATTGACATAGTTCGATTGATAGTTAATAGATTTCCATAGCCAAAAATACGGTCATACTTGACACGTTGGTGGTTCACTGTTATAGTAAGAAGTTAGGAAGGTGCATGGAAGAGAAATTTTAATGTATATACAAAGTATTAACCATTGCTAACGAAAGAAATTCTGAGCGGAGTTGGTTAATAGTTAGGCTTTGTCAACAATTATATGTTATATTATGGTAAAATAATTACATAATATGCATTATATATTTTCTTTAATAATATTTGTTTGATATTGTACCGATTTTCCCGTTTTACCTACGTTTTTTCCCATTTACTGGGAAAACTCCTAGGAATATTAAAAAATGACCTGTACTTACATTGTACTACTCTGTTCAGATTTCCTCTCAGAAAAATTGCTATCATTGAAATCATCGGGGCAAAATTTCTAGTAGAAAAGTTGTTCGGATATTTAAAAGAAAAAAATATTAATAAATCAATACTTTATTTTTAAAATTAAAAAAAAAACTGTCAATAATTATTGATACGTCAATTTTATTTACCTTGGTTACCTTAACTACACATGTGATAAACACCATGACTAATATAACTCCGGTCAGAATAAGTTTTTTGATTACAATGAATTAAAGAAACGCTTTGAGAAATCCTTAGTTCAAACAGGAAGTCATAAGTCGAAAAAGTTTGTGAAGTACTGACTTATAGTTACACGTAATCAGTGACATACGCAGAGGGAAGGTTAGGGGCTATATCCCTCCCAATGGTTTAAAAATACAAAAGAATATAAATAATTTAGATTCTAAATTTTAGAAGAAAAGTTTGACGTATTGATTAGACTATTAGAAATATAATTTTTTAAATCCGGCTTTTAAATTATCAATTCCCATAACAGGAACATTTCCAGACCTTGACTATCAGAGGAGGGGGCGAAATAATTAAATTTAATGTTAATGATTGATATGAAAAAAAGACTTTGCACCATAGGTGGACCACTGTTATAGATGAGAAGTTGGGAAGGTAGGATGTTGAGGGAAATTTAATGTATATCTGTACCTAAGCAAATTTAAATATTGCCAACAAAAAACGATTCTGGGCAGAGCTCGGTTAATAGTATTACTCAGGGACGTCTTCAGATCAATTTCATGAGGGGGGGGGAGAGCTAGCCATTTTTAATCTCTTGAATATCACTGCTTTGGTAAACAAAAACCTAAAACCTTTATGTCTGATGTCAACTTATATTAGCTTAGAAGACTGCAGATATATTGTACAATTTTAGTAAAACAGTACATTTTAAAAGTTAAATTTATTTTTGCACATAAATGAGTAATAATTAAAATAATAATAATATGCATAACAAAAATAATAATAATAATTAATAAAAGTTAGATGAACAAGTCCAAAATACTATTAATTTAAGCAGCGTTTTGCAAACGGTTTGATAAACAATATGTTCTGTATTAATGTTTTCATTTCGATGAATATTTAAAAGTGTTTTTTTTTACCACGAAGTAAGACTTTTAATGAACCTTATGTTAAATTCTCAATTTCTGTTTGGTTTAATAATTTATCTAGTAAATATCAAACTATCAAATAAAAATTACGTATAAAATTCGCAAAATAAAATGTCTATAAATTGCTCAACAATTTTACTACATCAAGAAAAGGCAATATAAGTTTTCTCATCATCTTTGTGGTATTTGGAATCAGTTGCATTTTTACTTATTTGTACTGAAGAATTATGGATATTTTATATAATAAAAAAGAACATCACACGGCTTATGAGGGGTCGACCCCTCGCCCGCTTTCAAGGAAGTGCCTGTTCTATAATCGAATTTGGTAGAGAAGACTATTTTATGATTCTTATTTGCTACATTCCTTCCCGTTAAAAATTCTGGACACGCCACAACGTAAAGTGCTATATAAACTGCATTATAATGATAATTTAATACCATTACAACCTATAATATATATATATTCTGTGTACATGTTATTCTTTTAAAATGTAAAATTTATTTTCCTGCATGAAAACATTTCAAAAATAGTAGAATAACCTATTTATCGCACTGGGTAACATGTGTTAAACTTATAATATTAGATAATTGAATAATCAAAACATTTTTTTTTTTAGTAAAATTTTTTATGTAGATAGGTTTTCATTACTATGTTCTGTTAATAGTGGTAACAAAACAATTATAATTCCCGAGTTTAAGCTCATTTAATCTAAAGTGACCCTTTATTTAGGTAACTATTTTTAAAACGAAATTACAAGCGATGTTCAGTAATATTGACACTTTGTAAAACATTGCGATACTATATGGACATTTTTATTTAATTTCCAGAAACTTCGTCTGCCTGTTCAACGATAATATGTGATAATGGTTCTTATCTACTGAAGGCTGGTTTTGCTGGCGATGATTTTCCTCGTGCAATTATCCCTACTATAGTCGGAACACCCCGGAAACAAGTCAGAAATAATTATTTATAATTTAATTAAAAAATAATAACAATAACGAGTCTGCATGACTGCATAATATGATTATAATTAGGTAAATCAATTATTGATTTTGTTTAGATGAATATTACAGGATACGGACTGAGAGCGATGTATGCTGGTGAATTTGCCGTAGAAAATATTGGCATTTTGGATATTAACCGTCCAATTGTGTACGATGACATACAGGATTGGGACGCTATGGAAAATATTTGGTACCATATGTATTACGAAAATTTGCTTGTACCACCGGAAGATTTTAATATTTTACACACCGAGGGAATTAATAATCCAATAGAAAACCGTAAAAAACTTATGGAGGTTAAATTTTGTTTTTATTTATCCATAATAAGAAGTTCAGAGAGTTATAGCTAGTAAGAAAAAACAATTTAAAGTTAGCAGCAGAACAGGAAGTAAGGTGATTGGGTAGAGTAAAAAAGAGATTTTAAAGAATGTTCAAGGAAGCTGAAAGAATGGTAAGAAAAACAAAGTTAAAGAAATAGATGAAGAGTTGTATGAGACACCAGGAACGAAGGAATAGCGAGGTGTTCCGGGTACATTATTAACAAACCGGGTACCAAGTATTAACCGAGTAATAATTTATACAAATGCCATGTACTGAGTACTGAGTAGTCGTTGAGTACAGAATATGATATCGGGTACCCGGTTAGGACTCGATGGCTGGGTACCCGGAACATCTCTGTAAAGCAAGGTGAAATAGAAGTTTATCGATTAGCCAAGGTTAGATAAAAACGGTCTAAGGATTTCAACTACGTATGGTGTATAAAAAATGAAAATAGACGGGTATTAATGAATGGATATAAAAGAGATGAAAAGAGTATTTTGAAAATGGCTGAATGAGCAGTAAGCAAGAAAAATTGTATGGTGTGTTTCGTTAAGCAAAGGTCTGATAAGTTTAATGAGAGAGAAGGAAGTGTAATGGGCTGTGAAAGCAATACAAATTTAAAAAAGCGATGGATCCATATAGTGTACCAGTGGAAGTGTGGTAAATGTTAGAGGAACTAGGTATAGGCTAGTTAAAAGATTTGTTCAATAATAAGGTGTTAATAGAAGGGAAAAGTACAGACGAGTGGACGTCTGTGAAGTTGGTCACCTGACTTTGTCCTATCAATTTCAGATCAATTTCAAAATTTAGGAACCTTTAAGTAAATAATTGTAACCGACATCAAACAGTTTGTAACCAAACAGTTTCCGAGAGAAAATTCAATTTCCATTTCAGGGAGCTATAATTTTATTAAGATCTTATTAACGTCATAGTACGATTTAGATACACAAGTGAACTTCGTAGCACAGCATTAGTAGACATCAATCCTACCCATACAAAAAATTTGTTGATTTATTGTTTCACAACTTTCAAATTTTGTTGGACATTATTTTCACTGGTGGGCCAATTTTCAATTTTGCGCTGCTAAGTTAACGCCAGCAGTTAACTGTTTGCTGAAACCTATTTTAAATTCAGTGTAGCGAAGAATGTGTTGGTTTTACTAAAAATGTTTATTTTTTTGTTTTTTTTTTTTTTATCCTGTGTACGAAAATTTGACCATAAATCTTTTTCAGATATATACGCGCGGCACCATTTCTGAAAGAGAATGTTGTCCAAATGATACTTTTGGAAGGGGATATTTTAATTTTCCAAGTGATTTCCATAATATCTGGGAAAAACCAGGATAAAACGTAAGAAAAACGGGAAATATACGAAATTAATGCTTTTATTATTTTATCAATTTTGTTATTTGTTGTAATTTAGTTAAAAATATTCTTAGAAACTTGAAATTTGGACAAAAAACTTAAATTTGCTTTTTCTTGACGTGGTAAAATTTTCAAAATATTTAAGCTATTTTTAAGCTATTTATAGACATTTTAATTTTGTAAGTTTTGTAGGTAATTTGTATTGGTAAAATTGTTAGACTTAAGAGAAATACTTGAAAATTTAACAGGAAGCTTATTAAATCTTACTTTGTGGTAAAAAAAAAATTGGGTTCAATTTAGTATTCTTTTTAATAAAGAAATTTTAATACTACATTTTGATGAAAATTATTTGATTAAAAAATTATTTGGAACAAATCTAATTTATCAATTTTTTTTTTTTCGAACATATGTGTATTGCCGATTTAAGAAGGATGGTACTATACGATGGACTATACGTTTATTGTAGTTGAATGATCATGAGTACGTATTGTCAAACTGGGGGTCATGGGTTTGTGGATCGTGGTTCGATGTTTGCACTTTTTTTTCCCCTTTTATCTAAATAGGGAAAAACAAATGTATTTTAAGTGTACCTAGAGACCTAGCTATCACTTGCTCGGACGATTATAATCGAAAATTACTCCTCGATTTGTTGAGCAAACTTTTCTACCAGAAATCTTACTCCCATGTATCAAAAGTGTAGCTCATTTTCCGAAAGGAAAATTTATTTCAATGGCTTAGGGTGGTCGTTTTTATCATTTTTCAATTGGTTTTCATAGAAACTGGGTAAAACCGGGATAAAATGTCGGAAAAACGTAAAATATAAATAAAAAATATTATGGCCTTTTTTTTGTTCTGTGTACAACTTTTCTATCAGCAATTTTGCTCCGATTTACAATAAAATCACTTTTTTTGAAAGTAAATTTGATTGGGAAAATACTTTAAGGAGGTCATTTTTCGATTTTCCCATAAGTTTTCTAAGCAAATGTGATAATCCGGGGAAAAACATGGGAAAACCGGAAAAATCGATACAATATTAAACAAATTTTATTAAATAAAATATACAATGTTTATTTAATTATTTTACCACAATATGACATATATATTGTTGACAAAGCATCACTATCAACTGAGCTCCACTCAGAATCAATTTTTCGTAAGCAATAGTTTACCGTTGCATACATTAAATTCCTGTCTATATCCTACCTTCCCAACCTCCCATCTATACTAGAGGCTGCACCAGTATCCATTATCTTACCTTTTTTCAACACAAACCAAATTTGAAAAACCGAAAAAAACGGGAAAATGTACGAAATATACTACTACAATACCGATTACAATTTTTTTTCTTGTGCACAACTGACTCACACAATTTTTATTTTACCTGATAAAAGTAATATTTACCTTAAAGAAAAAACTAGAATTTGATAATTGTATGGTGTTTCATCACATTCTCCAATTTAATTTATTTTAAAATTGGGATTTCTCGGAAACTGTGGGTTACAAACTGTTTGATATCGGTTACAATTAGTTACTAAAAGGTTACTAAAATTATGTTGTAAGTGTGATGTTGGGAAGGTATAGGGGAAATTTAAAGAATACCTGCAAGCAACAATAAGCCATTGCTTACCAAAAAACGATTTTGAGCAGAATTCAGTTAATAGTGATGCTTTGTTAACAATATATGTCATTTTATGGTAAAAAAATTAAATAGGTATTATATATTTTCTTTCACAGTATTTGTTTAATATTGTTCCGATTTTCCCGATTCTCCTACATTTTTCCTGGTTTTTTCATATTTTTCCAGTTTTTCGTATTTTCTGGAAAAACTCTTGGGAAAATCGAAAAATAATCTCCCTAAAGTACCTTTTTAATCAGATTTCCTTTCAGAAATGGGTCTACATCGTATACATTGGAGCAAGCTTTCTGGTAGAAAAAGTGTTCACATAAAAAAAAAAATAATAATAAACATCTTATTAAAACCAATACATTCTTCACTGCACTCAGAATCTTAAAAGAAAATTAGAAGCGAGACATCAATGTATAAAATACAGTTTGGTTTTATGCGAGTGAAATCGATAATAGATTAAAAATTCTGTTGAGACAGATTATATAAAAGTAAAAAAAAGAAAAACAACTTATGTATGGCTTTTTTAGATTTAGAGAAGTTCTATGACAGAGTGCCGAGAGAGTTTCTAATGTTGATACAACCGTTCTCGTCTGGAAAATAATGCTCACAATTACCGAATGATTGCTCTACCACTGACCTGCCTTGTACCTGACTTCTAACACTATTTTCAATGGACTTAAATAATCTAACATCCCGGGTTTTAGCAGTTGGGGAAGAAGCCGTGTGTACAGTTGAGGGAGCAATGTGGTGCACGAGACCGTGTCAATGTGAAAAGAAGTTCCGAGATTGTATATTATTTTTATAGATGATATGTATGAAGATTCAAATATGGGTGTAAAATATGTGTAAGGAATAATTGATGATTTATGGTTAAATTAGGTGTGCATCAAGTTGTCCTTGAGCCCTTACCTTTTTTCTGTTGTAATAGATAAAGTTACGAAGGAAATACAAAGTAATGTGCAAGATGTATGATGTTTGTAAATGATATAGTTGTATGGGGAACATATCTAGAAGAAGTTAACAAATTGAAGAAGAAGAAGAAGATTTGTTTATAAAATGTTAAGAAGACTAGTGGTCTGAATCCCCCTAAATTATTCTAGATACTATACCATATTATCTATTAGGTACATAATATTGTATTCCTTAATATAGTTTCGTTTTAAACAAAAAATGTAGACGTATAATACGTTCAGATTTGTTTGATATTTTGACTACTAACTATATAACTATTACTAAGAAGGTGTCATATAAATAATGGATACTAAAGAAGCAGAAGGAAATATATCTTCATAATCTTCTTTATAAATACACCACTGATATCAACTAAATTATTCAAAATACTATACTTGTACTTAGTAGTAGATTAATCAATTTTCCACATACAAGCAGTAGAAAATTTGCCACCTTTTCATCATTATGATACAGTTTTTTCTTCTGTTTTTTTAAAACAAAAAAAAATAGAATATATAAATATGTTGTTAGTTAAATCATTATTTATTAAATTCAAAAGTTTATACAAATTGGCCAGAGATAAATCACGTTGTTTTAATATTTTTACTTTACAGAGGCGTAATTTCGAGGAGGATATGGGAGATAGATCCCCCCTCCATAAACAGATAATATATTGTTATTTTATGCAAACTGGAAGTACAAATGCAAATTATCAAAACTGTTATGAAATTAAAAAATTATAAATGTTTAATTGTATTGGTAGGTGTCAAAATATTCATAGTTTATTATTATAATAGGTAAGCAATATTCTTAATAGTTAATGAAAAAATAAATAGTAAATTTCAATTTAAACTTTACATACTAGACGCGTTCGAACGTAATTAGGACGTTGTAATTTTAAAAACACAGACGTGCCATTTAATAGAAAACTTCTGAGCCCTGATGTTGAGTTATAAATGTTAGTAAAGGGGTGGGGGAGGGGTCGTGTAGGATAAACCTCCCATGAGATCGCCATGAGGATTTATTTTGATATCATCCCTCCACCTTAAAACATTCCCAACACACCACTGTTACTTTAAGAGCCAAGATGGCCAAATTTCGAAATGAGAAACATTTTAACATACATGAAGTCATTTGTAGCTGTCTTAGAAATTTATTGATAATGGCTTAAAAAAGATAAAATATTTTCAATTTTCAAAAAGATTTATAAAATCGTAGTCATAAGATATCAAAAAAAAACTGATTGTTATCTCAAAACATATGTTCATATACATGTATTTATTTGTACTTTTTATACGAGTGGTATATTTGCAGACACCCTTAAAATGTTGCCATTCTAATCATCTGCTTGTTCTGCTTGTAGATAAACCAGGAGCGTCTCCATACATTGATTAGGAGAGGGGGGGCGAAATAATTAAATTTAATATTAATGATTGAGAAAAAAAGACCGACATACTTAGCACGATTGGTAGACCACTGCTGTAGATGAGAAGTTGGAAGAAGTTAAGAAGGTAGGATATAGAGGGAAATTGTATGTATATCTGTAAGCAAAAATTAATCATTGCTAATGAAAAACGATTCTGAGCAGAGTTTGGTTAATAGAATTGCTTTTTCAACAATATATATATTTATGTTACAGTGAAATAACTTTATACTGAAACAATTTGTATGGATCAGTAATTCGATTTGTTCCACATAATTTTTTACTAAAACAATTTTCGTCAAAATTTGATATTAAAATTCTTATAAAAAAAATATACAACATTAAATTAAATTAAATTTTTTATTTTGACCGCAAAGTACGACTTATAATTAACCTCCTCCTTCTATTCAATTTTAAAGCATTTCTGTTTAGTTTAACAATTTTATCCACAAAGTGCCTACCAAATAAAAATTACTAATACAATTAAAGTGTCTATAAATAACTTAAATATAGCCCAAATGTTTTTATAGTTTTGCACGTGAAAATTGTTAAATATAAGTTTTCTGTCCAAATTTCAAGTCTACAAATATGTTTAACTGAATTACAATAAATAACACAATTAAAAATAATAAAAAGCATTATTTTCGTAAATTTCCTGTTTTTCTTACTTTTTGTCCCAAGTTTTTCCAGATATTATGAGAACCACTTCGAAAATCAAAAAATGGCCTCTTTAAGTAGGTTCCATCCAAATAATATTTCCTTTCAGAAATGGTGCCACATGTACATTTTGGGCCAAGATTTCTGGTAAACATTTTTGTTGTAGTGTAAAAAAAAATTGTTTGTAAAACCAATAAATTCTTCGTTACACTCAGAATGTAAAAAATTTTAACAAATAATATATTTATTATATCTACTTCTGAACCAATGACTATGCCAAATGCCAATGTAAGTCCACTTATCTAGTGGGGAGGAAGCAAACGCTCACATCGTCTCCCTCAGGGACGCACCTGAGGTAAACCCGACACTGCTTATCCTACTACGGTTACGTTATTTACTTAATTCATTACTCTTTACTAAGTAGGTACCTATCTATGTGTTAAGTAAATATGTAAAAAAGTAAGTAGGTATAATTGTCCGCGCTTCACAAATTCTACAAAGATCCTCTTAATTTTCATTGATCTAATTTGATACTTATATACAGATTATGTTCGAATTATTCAACGTACCCAATGCGGCGTTGATTCCAAAATTGGTTTTACCATTGTACGGAAATGGAAAGACCACCGGTTTGTCAATAGATTCTGGATTCAAACAAACACATGTCGTTCCCATTTATGAAGGATATCCATTGAGACATGCTATGCGTAGCATGCCAATCGGCGGTCAGCACATAACCAAATATTTAATGAAACAGTTAAACGATCGTGGCTATAGTTTTACTACATCAAAAAGTTGGGAAGAAATACGAGAAATTAAGGAAAAAATGTGCTACTGTGCTTTGGACTTTGAAAAAGAAATATCCACTTTTTCAAAAAACAAGGAACAACAGTATAAACTACCGGACGGAATGATAGTCTCGATCAAAACCGAAGCGTTAGTATTTTGAATGGAAAGAAAGTTCTTAAAATGTATAGGAAACAGTGTTTAGTCGTTTATTAAAAAGAAAATTAGAAAAATAGAAAACTTTTTTTGGATTTTTCGTTTTTGCGGTATATGAGTTAATCAGTATAGTTTTCGAAAAGGGTATACATTCATATTTTATGCATTTAAGGAACGAAACTAATCAGATTCAATAATTCATAAAGCCGTTCGATTCACTCTCAAAAAAATATTTCACAACTCTTATATATGTAGTAGCTAGTAGGTAGGAATTCAGTAGATAGTGATGCTTTGTCAATAATATATGTTTTATAATAAAATAATTAAATAGACTTTATATATTTTCTTTAATCAAATTCGTTTAATGTTGTACAGATTTTCCCGGTTTTTCACATTCGCTGGGAAAATTCTTGGGAAAATCAAAAAATGACCTCTCTAAAGTACCTCACTAGTGAAATTACCTTTTATAAACATTACTATCATTAAAAGTTGGAGTAAAATTAATGGTAGAAAAGTTGTACACAGGAAAAAAGAAGGTCGTAATATTTGTCAACTATTATTTCTTATATTTTCCGTTTTTCCGACATTTTACCCCGGTTTTTTGCAGATATTACGAAAACCGCTTGAAAAATCAAAAAGTGATCTCCTTTAAGTGCCCTTTTCCTTTCAGAAAATAAGCTACATCGGAGCAAGATTTCTGGTAGAAAAGTTTGCACAACAAATCGTGGGATATTTTGCGTTTAAAATAGTCCGAGCAGATATTATTAGCCACAATTTATAATTTTTTTCGTTGTTTAGTTAAAAGGGAGAAAAAATGCAAACATTTTCTCGAAACCCGAGTTTAAACTCACGAGCCCTAGGATGACAATAGGCATGTATAACCATTATACTAAGACACACAGTCTATAGAATGACAATATTAGAGTTATTTAACATAAAATATAATAACTGCATAATACCACTACTTCAAAAAGCTATAATTTCGAAACCATGTCATTCCGCTCAATCTTACTTCACCATCGCACAACTCCTTTCACGTGATTCACTTCTTTAAATGAAATTAAATGTTGTTCATAAAGTAAATTGTACAAGTATGTTATTAAGCATAAGTAGGTATAGTTGTATCAGAACACTTATTTTAAACGATAGGTTCATTTAGTATTCTAAAAATCTAGAAATAAATAGGTAAATATACATACCTACTTAAATATCTAGTCTACTTTACAATATTAGGATAACAATAATGACAATATGAATATTAAAAGTATATTCAATAATAATATTTGATTGAATAAAATCACATATTAGATAATCGTGTTTGGAATAAAAATAAATGATTTTCGAGTTATAATATAATTATTAATATATTATGAACCAATACGTTATTAATCTATAATCAGGTATAAAATGTTTTAGCTTCAAATCGCCCGAAATTTTATTTAATCCGGCATTATTCGACATCGAAAATGAACAAGGCGGACTTCATGATATTGTACAAAGTTCATGCAGTGCTTGCAATATTAATGAACAATCGACAATGTACGAAAACATCGTACTGGCTGGTGGCACTTCTAAATTTCCATTTCTAACCGAACGTTTAGAATCTATGTTAAAAAAATTAAATTTATCTACTACAAAAATTAAAATAACTGCACGCCCAGAACGAAAATATTCTACGTGGATTGGAGGTTCAATTTTGGCTTCGATTTCTACTTTTAGTAAAGTGTGGATCAGCAAATCTGAATACGAAGAACGAGGACAAGAAATTATTCAAGAAAAGTGCATTTTTTAATAAATAGTTATAATATGGTACTAAGTTTTTAAAAATATGATAATTATAATGTAATGCAATTTCTTTTTAAAGTATATTAATTATTTCTACAAAATATGATTGTTGGGTACCTGCTGTTATTTATTTTAATAAAACTCTGAATTCAAATATTGATACTTGGTGCTTACTAAATATTCTTCCTTTGATTTTTTTTTTGGTTTTCAGGTCATTGAACTAAGAAAAAAGAGCAGATACTGAAGACAGGTGTACCCAGTGCTTATTTCAGACCTTCTACCCCGAAGGGAAGAAGGTTTAGTAAATTTCTAAAGGAGAATGTTATAGGCAGTTAGATCTAGGAAATTATACACCTGGCAAACAATTAAGAAAATACACTTGATGAAGAATATTTTTGTAGGTTAAAACTCATTCAAATACAGCAATTGGATACCAAACAAGTTATTTATATAACATATTTATTTTATTTTATTATCAACAAAATGGCTCACAATCAGCCACTCATTTCACAAAAAAGCTCACTTACAAATATGAATTTGTTCTCTCTAAAACTCTAGTTTCCTGAGTTTATAGAAACTCAGAAAATATAAGTCATTGAAATAATGTATTAAATATATATACATATAATCCTAAAATTTAAACCAAAAATGCATCTTAAAAAAAGTTTTTCAAAAGATTTATAATTTATCAAAATCAGACTATTTTGAATACTATCAAATTCATGGTCAGAAAACAAAAAACCACTAGAGTACTAAATTTAATTTATGTCAACCTTTTAATTATTTACACATAGCTAAATAACCATTTACAATTGTAATATAATATGCTAACCTAACTTTAACCTTTCAATAACAAATAAGAAACATAAATATCATATTGAACCTTGGAATCATTATATTATTAGAATATAATTATCAAAATAATAAGTTATAATAAAAACAAAATACAAACTATATTAGGATAAATGAATATATACCAGCTTCTTTTTATAATAATGAAAAAAGGATAAAGAATTATAAAATTACTAACTTCCTCACTTTCATTAATCAAAAAATATTATTTATTAAGTTATAAATTTTACAAAGAAAATAATAATTCTAAAAATGTATAAATTTCCAAAGAATTATATTTTTTAAGTCCAGTTTAAAACCACATTGTTTATTCAATGTAGCCGAAAATTCAAGAACTAGATTTAAGATGAAAATTAAATCTATAATTCAATTTGTACTTATAATTAACTTGCTAATAAATTCTTTACAAAATTTATATATAAATAAAAATAATTACTGTTATTATTGAACACAACTATTGTCATATTATATATAAATAAAAATAATTACTGTTATTATTGAACACAACTATTGTCATATTATATATAAATGCACGCACTACATATAATTATATCATATTACATATAGTTAAAATCAGTAAAATAATTATGTATCACACATTTAAACCATTACTTGCATGTCTTGTGAACAATACTCAAATTAATAAATTTCTTAAAAATAACATGAGACACAGTTAAAAAAATAATTTAATACAAAATAAATTTTGTTTACATTTGTACTAATACATTTTTAATGAACACATGCAGAAAATAATTTACTTATAGTTTAATTATTGAACTAAATGAATAATTAAGTCGTGTTACAAAAAAAAAAAAATAAAAAAAATAATAATAATAGTAAATGTACAATTCTACACGTATAATGATTATCTAATTACTTTACCTTGTATAAGGCAAATGTTTAAAAATAATTTTGATGTAATACAAATGAACACCTTAGAAATTGTTGAGTCTATCGTTTAATCATAAAAATGTACTATCGTATAATATTATAACTAAGTATATTGAATTAAGCTACATTAAAGATATTTTAAGAATTTGGCAGTGTTTTCAGTCTTGTAAGTATAAATAGAAAATTACACTATTTACTAAAATGTAGGAAATTTTGAAAAATTATAAGTTTCATTTTCATTTTTTTTTTTTTATATACTTCAGAAATAATATAATCGATAAGTATTTTTATGATATAAGTAATAGATGTAGTTCTTAAAAAAAAAAATATGGAGAAAACAAAACACAAATTTTAACTAAGACTAGAATTATAATTAAGTTAATAATAATAATAAAAAGAAATATATTTAAATGTAAAACCCCAAAAAAAAAAAAAATACAGAAAAGTTAAAAGAAATCAATTTAACTAAAATAGATAATAAAACAAATCAATGATCATTAAAAATTTTAAATTGCTAAGTTTACTCATATTGTGATTTACATTCTAAAGGATTTAAACTTTAAAATTTTAGCATACATTTTTATTTAATATTTAACTTATTTCAATCATTTCATTCTTGATGGTAAATTAGTATATTTACAATTTAAAATTACATCCTAATATTGTATACCATAAAAATATAGGGTAATTCCCTTGTTGAATAAGTTTAGAAATTATTATTTTTCATTTAAATACTTATGTTTAATATATAATGCATTTAAAAATAAATTCTTTGTAGAATCTACAATTACTTATACATTATTTCTTTAATACAATACAAAATACAATTACGTTAATTTTCAGCTGCAGAAATAAAATAATCAAATGTGAAAAAAAAGGCTTGTGGACCTATAGGTTGGACCACACTAATAATTAACATTATTTTTAAAATAATCCTATATTAAATTAGGTAGGTACCAAAATAGTTTTAATATTTATATACTAAAACATATAATTAATATTTTATAACTTATTTTTAATATCTTGAGAATATTTTAAAACCATCATCAAATTATCTGGCTTTTTCAATTTTAAACTAAACAATTTAACTATGTAACTATTATGAAAAATATTCAGTAATTAATTAAAAACAGATTAAATTTACCTATACTAGACTATACACTTTAGTTACATAATGTAGAATACAAAGAAATCCATTTTTTTTACAAATAATTAATATTCTAGTAAAAAAAAAAAATATTCTGAATTTAAATAGATACTGCATATTATTTTAAAAATAAAACTATATGAATATTATGTGTAAATGATCAAAAACAGTCAAAATTTTTGAAATTATTTATTAGTTAATAAATAGTTAATATACTCCTTCAAATAAAATTAATTGAGATCTGTCATCAAATATTATTTCAATTAATAATTATTAAAAATTAGTAAGGCAATGTTCTCTGAGAAAAAAATTATATTATTTGAGTACAAAAATATTTGATAAATTGTACATTTTATATCAAGTAAATTTCTACTAAATAGCTCCTTCAGTCAATAGAATTCAAATGGCACAATATTTAGTCAGTATATATTATTGTAGTTTCAGAAATAGTATATGTATACTTAACGTATAACACATGTATTTTTTTAATGAATATCTTTATAAAAATATTAGGATTTCAGTTAACAGAAAATCATAAATGCATAAACTTTGAATTTATAGACATTCTATCACATGGTTGAATAATAAATCAATCAAATATTATTATATAAAACTCAATTTATACCACAGAGCACTTTTAGACTAGTATATACAGAAAAAAAAAAAAATGACTAATATATACAATTTTTGAAATAATACTCTGCAATATGTCAAATTTGATAAACTGATCCTGATGATATGTAAAGATAAATAAATTTGAATTTAAAAATAGCTTAATATTGTTGTTTAGAATTTAGAGACTGTACCATTATTTTTCTAGTAAATTTGTTTATCCAAAATAACACATTGGTGTATTAATAATAAATACCTATTATTACTACATGAAAATATCACAAGAATTATTGAAGTATTTATCTAACTGAAAAACCCCTATTAGTAATATTAAAATAATTATTTGCGGGATCGGCGAGATGTAGGTGGGAAAATATTACCAAACAATTTAGTTATTGAATCTCGATTTTCTGTACTGAGTGACATGATTGGTACAACACGCTCCATTACATTGAAATTAGTTTTATTATCATATGAAATCCATTCATCTTCTAATCTGTAAAAATATATAAATTATTTTTTGTGAATGTCTGTTCTTGTGTATTTAAAATTCCGGTTATTTGAATTTTTGAATGGTTTTATGAAAAGAACTTACATATTTGGAGGAAACCAACGCATTAATACTTCTAATTTGTTGTTCTCATTTAAAACTCTTTTAGCTATAATCTAAAAAAATATATATATATATATGTAAATATATAAAATGTATGAATAATTATTATCATTTTTTAGTAGACATGAACTTAAAACTGATGTATTACTATTTGTTAGTAAGAAGTAATCTTAATTAAATAATTTTGTATCACTAAAAGTGATTGTAATGATAAAATGTGAATAATTATAAATCTGTTTTAACATGTCTTCTATTAAATTAAAAACATTGAAAATAATTTTACATTAGGTTGAAATTTAATAGTTCTCCTGCTAAAATCAATAAAATCTTGTTGGCTGTTTTGTGTACATAAAAATAATTGTGTCTGAAGTTCCAACATAGTAGCTTGATCAAAATAATCAAATTTCCTAGCTAAAAATAAAATAAATTAAAATAATACAACTTATAATAATTTTTAAAGATTTTACAAAATTTACCAGTAAATGGTTGTTTACGAAGACGTAATTTTTTTCCCTTTCTTCGAATAAATTTCCCATTTATATCATCTTCTCTGGACTTAAAATGATGATTAACATGTCTTTCTAGCATTAACTAAATTAAAATTAAATATTATAATACCAAAACGCATAATGCATATTTTAATATGTAATGTAAATGTTACAGTTAATGATGTTAATTGCAATTCAAATAGAATTGTATGTTAATTTTTGTATATTTTATAATTAATAAAAAAAAAAGATAATATTTAAATTTGTATTTGATAATTATTTATTTTCTCAACTACAGGTACATTTATTCGGTTTACACTTTGTCTTACAGTGACATCTTTGATAACCTTGTGTACCCAAAAGACTATTACAGCCTGCAGCTTCTCAAAATGTTATCCCTTTTTCGCCCAATGATTCAAGAAAAGTTTTAAAATCCAACAAAATTTCTTTGCATAGCACAAGTTGAGATCTTGAGTACTTGTTTAAGAAAAACATTTTCGGTATGTAATTCAAATTTAATATAAGTACATCAGAAAGCCATACGCTAATAATCCCCACTAAGCTTATTAATAATGCAAATGTAATATGATCTATGATAACATTTTCTACCATGTGTAGAATCAAACCAAACAAATAATAAATAACAATATAAACTGGTTTGTTAGGTAACTAACATTATTTTCTAAAAATAACATTATTTTGGTTTATAACATCATTTACTGCAATATAAATATTTTATAATATTATAATACTAATTTAATTACTTGAGAACTAAAACGTTGTCTACACTTTTGTACAATGCATTCTAATGGTTTATTACCAGCATGGGTTAAAATATGACGTTGGAGCCATGAACTTGAACAGGAGGGTTTGTTAAATACTTTACAACCAGACCACAGACAAACAAAAGTTTCACTTTGAGTTTGAGAATCCACATGTTTTACCTAAAAACATAAATTTAACTTTTTAATATAAAATGTAATAAGTATAAAACAAATATTTACCTGAAGGTGCTCTAAAAATTTTGTTATGTCATTAAAATGATTGTCACAACCATTCCAATGGCATATAATATTTTCTCTTAGTGAAATCCAATGGGTATCCAATTTTGGAAATCTAATTTTACTAGAATTAGAACCAACTGAATTTAGTTTAGTAGATTCATTATTTTTTATAATGCCATTTGTTTCAGATTGACGTTTACTAATTGGATTTCGAAGAGAGCACTTCAAGTTTTTCAAGTTTATATTTTTATCCAGTAATTGTGTAATTTTTGATTGAGATTTTTTGTTACCAGAGGATGATCTCATAAAATATCTACTCTTATTAGGTAATTTTTGATCTACACATAATTTTTTATGTGGATTATTGTAATTGCTTTCATTATTTGTAATATTGCTTTTAAGTTTTAAATTATCAGTTATACTTGTATCTATATTATTACATAGATTAAATTGAGCCTCATTAAAACTATCAGAACACACTAATGGAGTACATGATTCCAACTTTTCAGTCAATAATGAATCTTCAACTTTTAATAAACTTTTATCATTTAAAATATCAGATTGTACAGTAGAAATATCTCCAGATACATTATCATCTGACTTATTACATACTGTGAATGTTTTCGGAGATTCTTCATCAGATACAGGAAACTTTTTAGGAGCGGTACATTCATAATGTGTTTTAATACCCGGGGACTCTTTAAGTTTACATTGAGATTGAACCAATGATTGAGTCAATGGCAATGCATTAAATAAAGCATTTAATTTTGCTGATTTTTGAAAAATGTTTAATTTATGATTGTCATCTAATTCACCATTTTTATTTGTTTTGCCAAAACTGCTAGCACCACAAGCATCAGCAAATAATTCAAGGTTTGCACAGTTAGCAGCCCATTGTTCACTCCATGGCCAGCTGGCTATATCAGTTTCATCAACACAACTTGGTAAAGGTGGTGGTGCCATTAAGTATTGTTCACATTCATCAGGAGATATAAAAGAATTTTCGCTAACTCTACTATCTGGAGTCAGCGGTGATCCTAGCTCAGTCACAGAATTCGCAACACCACTAAAAAAATTAAAATTCAATTTGAAACATCAATCCATAAAGTCTGCATAAATAATAAACAATCCAAAGAGCCTATTACACAATTTCAATAAACTACAACCAATTAGTATATCTGCTACTCAACAAAACCTAGTAAGTCATTTATGACAAATTGCACAAGAGAAACAAAAAACTATGGCCGACTTAAAAATGTATCATAAAAAAGTCAAAATGTTGACTACAAGGTTTTTCTAGATAACCAATAAAGAGCATTCAAAAACAGTTTTACAAAATTTAATTTTAGGTTTAAAATGCCTTTACAATGCTATGAAAACAACACTTAAAAAAAAATTTGTGAAAAAAAACATATTTAAATGCAAAATAACAGCTGTATTTGATGTGTATCCATAATTTTTTATTTACCTGGATAACTCGCTGGAGATTGTAGATAGTATTAAAATAGTCACTAATTAGAAAAACCTATATTTATTTGTTTAGATTACTCTCTTTATACATGAATATTATTATTATAGAAAACATATTTACATACATACAGGCCAACCAAATGGATTGACAGAACAATTAAATAATCAATTAATAAAATGTCCATTTATAGAACAAAACAATAAAGTTTATACTTTCAATATATGAAAAATACATATTCTATAATGAATTTTCATACAAATGAACCTTTATACCTATATGGGCCAACATTACTTTAATCTTGTTTTTATTAAGAAATAATGTTTACAAAATAATACTATACATAGAGTATACAGATGAATTACAAATTATAATAGTAAACCACTGATATTAATTAGAACAATAAAATATTGACTTTATTAAGCTCAACTTTTTTTTGACACAAAGTATGACTTATAATCAACCTTTTATTAAATTTTCAAGAATTATTGTTTGGTCTAACAATTTTATCCACAGAGTACTTAACAAATAAAAATTACATAAACAAATTCTCAAAATTAAAATGTCTAAAAATAGCTCAACAAATGACAAAATGACAAAATTTTTTGAAAATATAACCAATCTAAAAAAAGACAAATATAAGTTTTCTATTCAAGTTTCAAGTCTCTTCAAATATTTTTAACACAATTACAATTGAAAACAAAATTGAAAATAATATATTTCAAGATTTTCCTTTTTTTTTTTTTTTTTTTTTTTTTTTTTTTTTTTTTTGAAAACCCTTGGGCAATCAAAATGAACTTTTTTAAAATACCACCAAGATAAAATTTCTTTTCAAAAATAGTGCTACACTTGAAAATTGGAGTAAAATTCCTGGTAAAAAAATTGTTCACAGACAACAACAAATGGCAACCCATAAGCCCAATAGCCATCATAATAGATGGAGTATTAGTTAAAATCAATTTTAGTGTTATAATTTATGATTTCTGTTGATTTGTTAATGAGATGTTCCACTTTTGAGTTTTGATTGGGGGAGAGTAGTAAAGTGTCATTTATGTGATGGTATGCACCACTAATCTCCTCCAACCCATACTTAAAAATAGAATATCTCATAAACTGCTAGACAGAAATCAAAAATGTCAACACTAAAATTTATTTTAATTAATATCCTTCTATTATTGGTTATTTTGATTTAAAAATATTACATCACAATAATTGCGCGTAATAATGGTTCATTAATCATTATTGTTTACTCAAAATGTTAGTAGGCAATTTGGGTTCTGGTTACATTGTTAGACTAAACATAAGCATCAATTTTTAAAAACATTCAATACTAATATTGAACACATTAAAAAAAAAAAAAACCAAATTTATTTGTCCTTAAGTAGACTAGTGCCGATATTTCAAAATATTTTTAAGAAAATTGTATACAGCCATTTTAAATAAAATTCATCAAAAGGAATAAATGAAATTTAATATTGATTATTATTAATCCATCAAAAAAAATGTTTATATTAGAAAATATCAGTGTTTAAATTTGTCTAACTACAGATTAAGTTCAATAGTCCATATAGTAAATACTTACCTACTATACAGACATAAATCTAAGATTCAGAGTCAAATTGAAACAATTAAAATGATTATCAGTGTTTACGATGTTCAATATTATTTAATATACTAATTATAGACTAAATAAAGGAAGGAAGGAGGTCAGAGACTAAAATTGTGTGTAGTACAACACATTGTATATAATACACACACAATGTCAAGCTTGCAGTAAGAAAATTAAAAATTGTATTTTTACACGTTTTTTTACATTTTTAATCAACAATTCGACCAGTAATACATTGACAGTTACATATTTCAAAAATGTTGAATGCATAAAATAGATTAGAGGTACTTTTATTATCAATGTTTATTTCATAGATAATACATTATCTATGGTTAGATTAATATTATCAAAACCTATCATAATATCATAATAATTATATACACTTATTATGTATAATTAATATTTATTATATTCATGATGAGTAAATAGAAGACTGTTTCAATAATGTATTTTTTAAATGAAAAAAAAACGGAGTATACTAATTTGGTCCCTCTTAGAAAATGTGAAAATTATGTTTTTAAGGTACTACATTAATTTAGTCTATTTTTTTTTTCTGTAAATAGACTATTTGTCTTTATATGATATTTCATGGCTAAAATGTAAATTTAAATTAGTTTACAAGCTTGAAGATACCTATGATATAGTATGATATAAACTGTATAGTACTAAAAGATATATAGTTTGGCCTTTGAAGGAGGGATTACATGGACTTGGTCAACTCCAAGTCATTCCTCTTATTTCAACCAAGTAGGTTAATTTTATAGATCAGATAATAAGAATCTAATCATGTCTATGATACTAACACATATCAAAGAAACATTGATAATTTATTTTTTATAATACTTAATGATTTATGTATAATTTATCTATCTAGGTATATGGTAACTATAAAACAATAGTGTATTATAGTGGGTATACCATTTTTTTCTTTTCAAAACATATATATAGTATTATTATTTAAGGAGCAAATTTGTTCCAAATTAACAGTGGCTTTAATAAGGATGTAAACGATATGATTAAGAATCATTGGATTAGGTGGAGAAAAGTTTCAGGTGTTTTATGTTACAAGAGGATTTCAATGAGACATAATTCTAAATGGCCACTCTAAATTCTGAATATTCACATTTAATTATATTACACTTATTATATTACTATTATATGTCCCTGTACAAGGAAAATGGGATCAAAAGAGGTAAAGCTGATTCACACTCGCACAACATGACAAAACACGACAGACAAAAATCATTTCAATTCACACATGACCAACAAAAAACGATACACACACTCCAAACGGTCAAAAAATTTGGAGATTTGGCAGTAATGGCATTATTGCTTGATGCCGACTAGGAGAAAAATATTGCTCATGCGGTAGTCAAAAAATGATCTATATGGGTTCACAACATTTTAAAAAAAAGAAAAGTTGATGGTAAACACGCAACTTTGTGTAAAATGTTGGAAGACCACGAAGACAAATTTTTTAAATATTTTCGAATGTCAAAGTACCAATTTAATGTTCTACTTATAAAAATTGAGAATAATATTTCCTAATAAAATATGCACTTTCAAAAAGCAATACCTCCAAAATAAAAATTAGCTGTTTGCTTAAGGTAAGTGAATTTAATATTTTTATCACGAAAATACACAATCTAAAGTACATACATATTTATAATTGTAAATTAATATATTATATTATGTATTTTTTTCAGGTTTTTAGGAACAAGGTGACTCTTACTAATCGATTGCTTTTAGTTTTAGATTGGGACATTCAACAGTGCAGTCAATTGTTTGTGCGCAATGCACTCTAAAATTTCTCAACAAATTATTTTACTCAACTATTAATAATATATGAGTACATAAAAATATGTATATTTCAACTAAATGGATTCCAACAGGCACCGACAGACCAACAAAACATTCAATGCTCAAATATCTTGTCTTGTCATGGAGCTTGCCGGATCGGTGTGAATTGGCCTTTTAATAAGTTTTACGGGAGTGTGATGAGTTATTATATGGTTCAGAGTGTTGGAAAATAAATAGAAAAATATAACAGAGAATGAGTGTTGTATTAATAAGAAGACGGATGAGTGGAGTGACAAAAGAAAATAAGATAAGAAATGATTACATAAGTAGCTTAAACATGGCTTTGATAGAGGATAAAATAAGAGAAAGTAAACTGAGATAGTTTAGGTATGTCAAGAGGAGAGAAAAATCAAAAACTTTAAGAATTGTAATGAAAATAGACATAGGAGAAAAGAGGGAGATAGGAAGGCCGAAAAAGTGGTATTTAAATGCAACTGAGATTGATAATATGGAGGGTGTATGCAAGGATGATGGGGGGGATCAGGCCAAGTGGAAGTTAAGGACAAGGGTGGCAGAACCCAAATAATTAAGATAAAGACAAAGAAGAAGAAGACATAATTAAAAATATTTCTCTGAAAAGTAATGAATTACAAACCTATCGGAACTTTCTTCATCGTACTTATCGACAGATCTATTTTTTGAGTATTTTTTCAAAGAATAAGGTCTCTCTGAACAAAATGTCATGTTGACAATTTCATGGCAAATATCCAGGGTCTGAAGTGGATCCACTGAAAAAAAATATTATAAGATTAAAATCATTATCCTAATTGAAACATAAGTATCTTATTATTATAATTAATCCTAAATCTACAAAGTACACTTATAAATAATCCCATTTAAACAAAAAAAAAAATTAAATTATACATTTTGATGTACTTAAATCCTTAATAAAATACCAAACAGTTCTAAATAAAAATGTATTGTAAGGTAAGATACCTTTAAGAATAAAATAACACATGAAAAAAAAAACGATATTTGATGACTTCAACGAGTCTTGTGTTTTAAAATCATGACAGTCGCAAAAATATACAATATCAATACAAATAATTGTATACCAATTTTGTATTGACAATCATAATACCAATTACCTATTGTTATTAACATAACTCGAGTAGGCAAGAACTCAGAAAACAGTAGTCGACAAATATAGATACATAAATATGTTTTAGTGGGATTGTACATGTGCGCATATTGCATAGGCAGGTACTATAATAATAATAATAATAATAGGTAATAATATTACTATTTGTTTTTTAATATCATTATATTATTACGGCCCATACACAAGAGCCGACAATATGAATATGATGATAAGAATATTGCAAGTACTAAGTAAGTATAAAACTATAAAATGGACAAGCATGGACCGTTGTCACTTAACATCCCGCAGAAAACGTGTAAACAGTTCGTTATAAAACTGTTCGCGAAAAAACCGCAACTACATTTGAGTGTGTTAGGAAATTGAACGACTCTCGATACCTGTGCCCACAAATAAACAGTATACTATACAAAATGTAAACTCACGGTTGTCACTCAATCGAAAACGTAGACCATCCATTTTTCCGTCCAGTGGTGTATACGACGCAGTATACAATGCAGACGACTACCTAGTGACTACGACGACGACGGGTTGCATCCACTCACACGCACAACGCCGCGACGCGTATCGCTATTATGTATACACCGCAGCACGGACACACACAAACGCAAACATATAATTCACGCACAGGCGCGCGTTCAAACGCAAACACACACACGCACACGCACAAGCACACGAACATACACACACACACACCCAGTGGCCCGAACGTATAATAATACAACAAAAACACACGCACACACGCGCACGACCGCGTTCGCAGCCGACTAACAACTCTCCGGAGATGTACGCATTTCTCGTGTTTACGCGTTCGTCCGATGCGGCGACGGCGGCGCGGCGGCGGCAATGCACACGCGATGCAAGTACATAATATTGTTGTACACGCACACACGACAAAGGTGCAATAGTCGCGGAACGGGGTCCGGTGGGCGGGAGGGGAGCGGTCCGATCACGGTCGTCGCCCGTCGTCGGCGCAGAGTGCCTTGTGTTCTGTTCTCGGATTGTTGGCGGTCGCTCCGAGGTCGCCACCGAACACGAGTGTACAACAATATTTATTATAATATGCTTTGCGCCGCTCCCCAGTCCCCGGTGCGTGCGCGTACGGCTCGTAGATCGGTGGGGCTGCGGTGGCGGCGACGCTGTTAGGGTGTAAGGCGGCTGCTCGGAAGCCGGCTGACATTCGTACGTGCGCGCGCACGAGATCAACGAACTCTCCGTGCGAGGTTGGATTATTATTATTATTATTATTATTATTTCATTCTGGTGTATCGTCCGCGTGGTGGGGCTACAGCGGCCGACGGCAGATGACGGAACTCTGTGCTCGGCCGTGCATCGTGCAGTAACCATTTACCATCATTATATAATATACCCGTTACCGGGTCTGTGATAAGTATGCTCCGGTAATAACCGTTCCGTATTTGTTATAGTTGGTATGGCTCACCGACTCGCTCTCCCGCGGCCTACGGCGTCTATTATACCACCACCACTGCCGCCACCGCGTCGAGCTAATAACCGCGACTACTTTTCACTGCCGTTTGGCCTCGGAATAGTCGAGTCGACAACCCGGTTAACGGTAGAGGACGAAAGACGGAGCCCACCGCTTAGGTTTACGCATATTAATCGCTGTGCAGACTCCTGGTCAGATTTTTATTACTCTTGTCCTCTCTGTTATCTTATTGGACGGTTCGCGCGATTCTGGCGGAAAAAAGTTCCTAGGTCTCCTGCGACCGTCTGACGACGCGACGTACTAATAATAATTCCGTGTCCCCTTGGTTGCCGAACGTCATGTTATTGGCCGGCTTATAAAATTCCGCTGAGACGATGACGCGAGTCTTTCCGACGGTGACCTCTGTTCCCGTATAATGGTTGTATTGTATACTAATTTACACGGCTTTATTCGCTATAACTGTGTACAATATATTATTAAACAATTTTTAATAACGCAATAACAATTAGAATCAATTTAATTGATTCATTTTGTAAACTGAAAAAAAAAACTTGTTATCGGGTTGAACTCTGGGTTGGGATACCTAATATAAAAATGTGAACATGATGATAAACATCTTATAAAATGTATCCACTCGGACAGTTTGTACGTGGTCCAGTTTTGGATTTTATAATAATTGTTCGCCTATTTTTACGACGACAATCCGCTGCTTTTGGATATTGGAAAAAATGTAAACATATTTAAAAGCGTAAAAGCGTCTTAGGTAGCGTATAGGTAACATTTATTCGAGTATTTACCTAGACAATTAAGTATTAATACGCAATCGGATTTTTCATTTATCCACGGTTTACAAACTCGCCATACTTAAACCCTGCACTCTGCAGCAGCGTAATATTTATACCTATACATTATATATTAAAAGTACACGGTATACCTATATACTAAGGTATCTAAGAATAATCGCTAAAGGGATACCTATCTACCCGTAAATAGAAAAATGGAAATTCTAATTTATGAACTATGTTCTATTTGGCGAATTTGCGAATGGAAAACTTCGGTAATATTTTTCAATATTTTGACATTGTTTCAAAATCTATCTAAGACTCGTGGGGTGTTAATAAAAATTTGTGAAAAATCCAAAATCAGATCACGTAGCTATCAATTTTATTGTTCATGTAGGAGATACCTACTCGATCAACATGTTATAAACAATTTTTTTCCTGTTCACCAAAAGTCGGATAATCGGATAAGTCGATATTTTAATTGTCTATAAACGTCGACGTTCAACCCAATATTATGTAAAAGTCCATCAATAAAATACTTATTATGGTTATCTTAAATTTGAAACCGTCATTCTATAGGTATTCAATGGCTCTAAGCCTTTAACAGGAAAGGGGAGTGGGGAAGAGTCAAAATACTTTATGAATTCTTCGTTATACTGAATTGCATAACTTGTACTCAGGATCAGATTTACTTACAAGTGAAATATGCATTGCTTGTGGCTTTAAAGAAATTCACCACAAAAACGATTCAGATTTTAAACAAAATATATATATATATATATATTATATATTACAATTGTTGATCACTCTTCCGACTGTTAGTCTATTTTCTATTTTTGATTTAATTTATTAAAATTTCACATGATTATTATTATATTATTTTATAATCATTAATATTATTATTATACTTAGTAAAACGTATGAATCGTAATATTTTATATTCGGAACGTAGCAAGGATGGTTTTGGTTTTACAATGATGTTTTTTTTTTTTTTTTACTTTTTACAAAATGTCTACCAGAAATCGTATTCCCATGCAGTGGCGTAACGAGGGGGGGGAGTGTTCTGGTGTTCAAACACCCTCTTTGACCATATTTATGCCGAAAATTATTATTTATACTATATGCAGTTATACATTCGATTTTTACAAAATATTCTGTTACGCTTATGCACAGCTATAATGAGAATTGTCAACATTTTTCCAATGTATTTTTCTTTTATTCTATAGTTTCGTCTGATTGAAAAAAATAGCTTTTTTTTCTTCTTCATTATTTTAGGACTAATGATTTTTTTTATATTTAACTAATTTAAAAAGATCAGTTTTGGCGCGAATTGAAATGTGTCTTACCAAAAATCAGGTATAATGAGGTAACTATACTGATAAGGACGTGTTATTAACATTATCAATCTGAGATACATGATAAGGCGTGATTTCATTTCACAGATTGCCAACTTATAGTATTGGTTCATAGGAAAAGCGGCATCGCTTTTCCGCCATGTTGGTTGAGGGCTATAGTATTTTATACATTTTTATCGTAGTGATTATACACTGATAAAATGTATCAATATTCATGAACTCAGAAATATTTTCAATAATAATTAACGTAATTATTTAGGTATATTATTATTTATTTAACAATAATTTATTATTATACTTAAATAATAACGAAAAAAGTAGGTAACCAATAGAATGGATTAATCACTGAACATATTGATGCTCCTTTGTTTATTATTTTAAATATCTATTATTGTATACAATTATTTTTCGAAATCTTACTGTACTTTATTTGGTTTTATATCCGTGAAATAAAAAATATATTATAATAAAACCACTTGAGACCAATTTAGACACATACATAACTATTTAATATTTGCATACACGTCTATATGAATGTATTCATTAAAAATTTAACCAGTTTAAAATATTATTTTGTTTATTTATGAAGAATGAAGATACTTGTACATTAGTAATTTGTTTACGCTGCTTTCTAACTCTGTGTTGCAATCTTTTAACGTTTTGCCGTAAAGTCTTAACATTTTTTCTTAAACCTAATTTGATCGGAGTTTCTTTAAACTATTTTTCTTTTTTTTCGATTAGTTTCACAAGGAATTTTTGGTGAACTACAATCCATTAAAAAAGTCATATTATTTATTTAAAATAAATTATTAAATGCTTGTTTTATCAACTTAATATACCAGAGTTATAAGATTTTATGTTACTAGATTTAAAAAGCTCTCTTTCCGGGTTTCTTTTTGGAGAAACTGCAGGTAACACATTACAACTTGATATTTTATTCATTGTATAGTCTAGTTCCAGTGGCTCTATGGCTGAAATAAAAGAAATATTTAATTTTGTTTCAAGTCATTTCAGTAATTCGATTAGTATCACATTCAACATAAGGTTTGCTAAATCCACAATAATTATATTCACATTAAATCGCGTCTACATTAAATTTTTCTTAGTCAATAAATAAAGTTGGGACTACTGTTTCATTAAGCCGTTTAATATCTAGTCGTATAAAATCATTGTCAGTGAAATGAATATTACACATCCTGTGATATGTTAGAATAAAATATAGTCTTTTTATAGTGGCTGTTCATTTTTCTTTAACTAGTTATTTTACCCCCAAAAATAAGGATGACAAAAAATAACACAAATATAAAATTGTGGAGCAACTTGTTTTTTAAATGTCCTAAAAAACAAATCTCGGAAAAAGTTAATACTTTCCAAGATAATAAATGTACCCACTTAAAGAAATCACCTGCTAAGTATTATTACCAAGTTTCAAGTCTCGACGTGTATTTATAACCGAATTTCATCAAAAAAACAGGCATTTATCACAATTCGTATTTTAAAATGTTCATAATGTAACAATTATTAAAGAATAAACTTCATTTGAACATAAATATTTATAAATAAAAATCTTTTATTGGCTTATCTTTTACTGAGTCAGTTAGTTTAGTATATATTACAATTAAAATTTGTTTTCTTAAATACCGAATATATATAAAAAAATTAAATAAAAAAGGTGCTGTACAATCATTTTGTGTACATCGCCATTTCAATAATTCACTTTTTTTCTCGGCCCAATAAACCTGTACTTGAAAGCTCTAAAATTGTCCAACTCTGCCTCTCTCGGGTAAACAAATTTGTATTTCATTATTTTCCATCATAAAATTTGCAAATTACATACTATTTTTAAAGAAACACGAGCACAAGACAACAGGACAGACTGACTGTGACCAAGTCTTATTTACGGCGTAGGTACATACAATAATACTTAATCACAATTTACTATTTAGTGCAATCATTGTATATAAAATTCTGATTTCCTTTATATCTCAGTTATTTTTAACTTCCGTGGGTACCCATCGATCGATAGCAAAATCTTTTTCGACTAATATGTTAGTTACCTTTTAATAATCTACACAACATACGTAGTAGTAAAAATCTGACAACGTTTATGCACAATATTTATTTATTTTATCGTGCTCAATTGGGTCGTCAAAAAGATCGGCCAATAACGACCGTGTTCAATCGGGTATCACCGCATTTATCTATTTCTCAACCTTAGACAAAAGGTCTTTTAAAATCACCAATATACTGAATTATGTCAGTGATTTCTATTACAAAATTAATTATTATGTGCTTTTTTTTTTACAAAAAATTGTAAACAAAATAAGTTTTATTAAGGAATTTTTTAAAAAAAATAGTAATAAATAGATTATTTTGGCTAAATTACTATTATTTTAATGCTATTATGGCACTCATTTCCTTGTCAGCCTTATCATTAGTGTCGACTAGAGCGCTATCTATAGTTCCTTTCAATCGCGAATATAAACTTGACTAAACCTACGGTTATATAAATAAGTATAGGCATCTTATAATATGTAGGTAGGTACTAAGGTCTAAGAATTGGTTATACTGGTTATAGCCTTTAAGTTAATACCTACACCTACGTCCTACTTATTTAACTTGTACAAGGTTTAATGTGATTTGTTAGTACCTATAGTACCTGTTCCTATAATATAATATAATGCCTAATGGTTAGCAAAACATGTTACTAGGTCTTTAAAACGTCGGAGGTCGTAGAAATTTTATGATCGGCAATAAATTTGTATGCCATTATTTTATTTTATTATTGCAATATTAATGGTTAAGAATTGAATAACTGCAGTTGGGAATTATTGTGTAGGTAGGTGACTAAGTATATAGTGAATGTGAGTATGTACCTATACCTACAATATACTTTCTGCTAATGATCCGGTATAGTGGTATATTACAATAATTAATAGCTTTAGTCATATATTTTTTCCATATATTATTACATAGCTGGGGAAAAAATATTTATAACACCAAGGCGATTTGTCATAAGAATGGGGAAACAAATAATAAACAGAAAAATAGGTATTTTTTATTATTATTATTTTTTTATTATCAGATAGTGTTCGTATTTCGTCAGGATGTATTGTTCTCAAATACTATTTACGGCGTTCGACAATCTGCAATTTTAAGATTCTGAACTATTCGAGTAATGTAGGTATTCCTTATTGGTTTTATTATTATAGGTAGGTTAACTATACGGTGAACAGGCCCGGAATATCGTAATATTATGGGCCCCTGGCCTTGGCTGGTAGTATTGTATACACACCAATATTTTGAATATGTTTATGGACCCATAAAATTGTTTGACCCCAGTCCCAAAATCATCTTAATCCGGGCTTGCCGGTGGATGTGTGTGCTGTGTGCATATTATTTTTAAGAAGTTATATACAATTTTAGAACCATACCAATGAAAATATGGTCATACAACTAGGTATAAAAGACTTGGCAATATTTATATTATTGAACAGGATTTATCTTCTATATATTTTGATATTTTAAGTGTTTGTGAAATATTTCTGACTGTTAACATTACTGCGCAGGCTTCCGCTGAACGATCGTTTTAAAAATTAAAAATGATAAAGAATATTTTTAGGTAACTCTATTCCAATTGACAAAAAAAATTGACAAATATAATAGTTTTATAGTGATATACCCCATGATGAATTTAAATTCCAAACCGGTCATATAATAAACATATTATAACACTTCAGGTGATACATTCATTCATTTATTTTTTATTTCTATATTTATTTACTATAATAATTAATTATTATATTTTAAACACATATTTAAATTTATTATTATTATTTTATTTATAAACATAAGTATTTTATATTAATTAAACTTAAAACTAATACTTAAATTAATGATAATATATTAAGAATTATTGGTGAAAACAATATTTTTAAGTTTAGATTCTCTTATTAATCTTAAATTACCTCTATTTTCTCTCTTTGTATTATGAAATTCAAATTCACTTTTGTACATATTTTACACTTTAATGATTGATAATTTACTATTATATTAATTAATTATTTATAATTATACCATTATAATTTATTCTAATATTAAGAAGATGCAAAGAGAATTTTGAAAGAATAATGTTAAGAAAATGTCAAAATCAAAAATAATACATAATACCAAGATAATTCCAAATTATATATACTCCAAAAATAAATTTTTAATCTCCGGTCAATGTTGCTAACATAATCATTTTTCATACGCTTCACATTATATTAATACTTATTTTGATTTTCATTAAGTTAGTATTTTATTTTTGTTTATATCTTGGCATACTAGTATTATATCATCTAATGCATTTGCAATTAAATGTTCAATTTGTGGTATAAACTTTAGGTACTAAAAAAAAATCTATATGCACACATAAGGAATATACACAGCAGTAATTCTTTAGTTGGCAATAATTTTATTTGTACAGTTTGTGATAGCAATTATGAATGAAAGAGGATAAATACTCTTAAAAAAATTGAAGAAGACAATGTTCAAAGGAAAATAGATCTACTTCTGCTTTGTGCAACAAAGAAGAAATCCAGCAAAACATCAATTGCAAAGCCTTTTATAAATGAAGTTTAAACGATTATTTCTGGACTAAAAGATGACAATAATGAGATCAAAAATGTTCATAATGTATTCGACCATTCGTATTCATAGAAGTACTTAAAAGTTAAGTACTTAAGTTCTTAAAAATATTACTTAAACATCTTAAAACTCTTTTTAATTATTTCATGATCAAAACTGGGTACCACCTATTAGTTTATAGTTTCAATTGTCAATTACATTAATTTTAAACTAATAAATTGGTTTTTGTTAATAATATAGTTTTAAAAATTTGTAGTGATAACCATATTACTAGTTAATGGTCTATGGTGATAACAATAATTCGCGTACAGTGATAATGGTATGATAAGGGAGCTGCGCGCGTGACAGCCAATTCACCAAGCTGCAATGAGACGCGCGTGGATATTTCACCAATGAAAAATGGAGAAAAGCAATATGGCTGCCTGCGCTAGTATTTCGTAAATACGTATTAATGCTGACACACCTTTATTTTATCATGCATTGTGCAGTTAACATTACATGACGAATAATGTGGTTTTTTTTTTGACAAGATTAGTCTACGTACCTATGTGATGAATGATAATAATATTTATTGATTAATATTTTGTTGTTTTATCTTCCGATTTCCCGGTTGTATAGTATCGTTCGTATCAACCAAACTTTCTTTTCGCTTAAAACACGCAGACTTCGTGTTCGTTCTACGATCATTAAGTCAGTCGCCGCCGCCGCCGACGTTTTGTTTTCGCATACCGTCGGCGTGCATGGAAAAACTGTAGCTGCGGCTAGCGTAACTGTAATATCAAGACTCGTTTAGCGATTCATCGACCTCAAGATTGTACGCACAATATAATCCAACTTTCATCGCCGTTGTTTCGGGTGTGTTTTATTTACTTTATTAATAGTCTATTAATTCTATGTTCAATAGTGTTTTTGATACGAATTACCATATTATTGTATCATTGGACGACTAAATAACCTTATTAAACGACGCCAACAATCAGTATAGCCGGTATTAGTCATAAATATTTGTTTTTTATTTTCAACGCCCCGGGGTAGAGAATATAGATAAGATAATTTCTATATTTCAGTTTATAATAATATCCTTAATATTCCCAGCTTCGCTGACTGCAGACAAGCACGCAATCTTTCTTTCATTTACAACATCCTTTCAGGTAAAACTGATTCTCTTTGACTCCTTTCTTTAATTACCCAACTTTAAAGTCCCTCCCATGCGATATTCCCTACTCTCAGATGCTATTTCTTAATTACTCCCCAATAACCCAGCTCATGCGCACCGCCAACGTAGACCCAACGTTCTCGATTTCTCAATAACATTTTTATGTCTGGTAAATATATGCACTATTGATGTACCTCTATTTCTCGGTCCTCGGCCTGTGTTATTATTAAAATAAATAATTAAATAAATAATTATGCTACTTATTACTTATATCATATTAATTATCTATTATATTTGATATTGGAGAAGTTACCTACTTTTAAAAATTACAATGTTACAAAACTAATACAAGTGTAACCATCTAGGTTACATTTTAACTACTCAAAAGTAACTATCTACTTGGTAAAGTACAATAATGTCTGTTTTATCGGTGGTACTAGGTATTTATTTAAATAACTTTAAAAAACTATGCCTACTGAATAATGTTGGCATATATTATATTTATTATATTCATATTTTGTTTAATAAAGCTTATCAGTTGGTGGCTTATTCATTTAATTTGTTGTTCATAATCATATTTTACAAATTTTTACAGTCAAGCATTCAATCAACAATATTTTCAGTAGAATATAATTTTGCTAGGTATTTGTAGGATACACCAGTATTACCTAAGTATTACTGTGTCATGAAATTGTTATCGCGCAAATTAATTTAGCAAAGAAAATGTGAAAATATTTTGCAACCTTGTTACTTGAAAAAGTAGGTTCTTAACCACATTCAAGTTAATGGTACTTAATGTTTCATCACTACCCAACAATAGTTATAATATGAATCCGTACGAAGCAGATTTATTTTTCAGTTATAGGTACTAGAAATTTGCTACCTATATTGAAGAAAATAATTATTGGACTTACATATTATCTAAATGTTTTTGAACTATAAGAATAACACAATTAAGAAAGGTCACATGAAATAAAACCAAGTACCTATTTTATCTGTTTCAAAAAACTACCTATAATATTTATATAACATTAAATTTTATAGTTAAGATTACTAATTACTAAGTAATCGTAATTTATAAACATTAATCACTATATTATTTATTTGAATAAAAGTAGTAAAATAATTTGTCTTTTTTTTTTTTGATTAACAAACAATTTCATTATAAGAATAATGAAACAAGACAATTTGATTAAATTGTATGAATAAATGCTAAACTGAAAAATCTTTTATTTATTGCGGTTGGAAGTAAGTTTTGTATTCGCTTAAAAAATAATTTTCTGTCAAACCGTTTGCTGCTGGTGTACAAACAAAACTGAAATGACAATATCTATGTTAAGATAAATTTTGTGTAAACCAGTTTCTCTAAGTGATTTATATAATTGAAGAATTAACAAATTATTTCTTTGTTTATAATATGGACTTGAAGACAAATGTATTTATTTTGAACATTTTCTTTAATATATTTGTTGTAAGTTATATATTCCACTTTTGTACTTAAGATTATCTTTGATATAGAATAAATTTGCTGATCAGATATAGCAGTGTCCTATTTTGAGGAGATGCCTTGACTCCTGGGAATACTTTTTCTCCACAAATATTAACATTACTTTATCACAAATTCATACCTGATTATAATACGCCTTAAAATCTTATAAGCCGTATATTACACATAGTTTTTTCTTGTAAAAAATTTTAGGATTGCTTCTTAAACTTTTGATTATAATAAAATTATGACAAGAATAAATTATAAACGATTAGACTGAATAAATTATCAGTTTAATTAATTTTGTATGTTTGTATATATTCACAATCTATTTGTGTAAAACACATAAACCTAATATTATTATTATTGTTTGGTAATCTACAATTATTATTAATCCATGATAGAAATTTAAAAGCAATTTTAAAATATTTTGTCATCCGTAAACAATATTTTGGGATACTTCAGTAATGAATAGAATTAGAAAATATATTAGAGGGGTAGAACCCCCAGGACCCCACCCTCAAATACGCCACTGACATTTAGATTAAACCATTTTAAATTAAATCCAAAACTAAACCAAATTAATATGCTGGGTCCTGAACTGTTAGTGTTAGTTATTTGTAATATCTTTAAGTATTAAAAGTAATAATGTGTCAGACATAACCAGATTCCAATATAATCCAATATATATCTAAATTAATTTTATTTAGATTAACCGGATAATCCGAATAATTTGAATGTCTTAAATCATCTGTAGTGCAAATAGGGTAGGGGCCAACTCCAAATATCTCTGTTGATTTTAATAGTTTGCAATCCAGAATTTTTCTCAATTATATTAGTAAATTTCTGTTTGACCATTTCACCTAACCTTTAATTTGTCTACAAATTTAGATCATGTAGAATAAAAAAAATGGCAAATTTATTAATCTTGTCGTTTTGTGTAAAGTAGATAGTGTTTGTTGTCATCAAAAATCAATGATTCAATCAAAAATTATTAAAATATGTAAAATTAAATGAGCTTATTTAAGAACGATATAAATGTTACACATGTTTATAAGATTAAAAATATTTTATTCCAATAAAATCCGTTACTTAGTTATATTTAAAGACCGGATTTATATTCTTTTAAAACACCAAAAATATGATGCTAATATTCTCAAAAAAACCTTAAAATATTCTCATTACATTCTTTTAGAAGTTTGAAAAATATGCAAAATTAATCAATGAACACCAATATATGCTTTAATATGCAATCTTTTGTTTTACAACATTCCATAAGAAATTGGTAACACTTGCATATTAAAATAAAATAATAGTGCACTTAAGTAAGAGTAAGAATATAATATAAATATAACAATATAGGTAATTTAATTTTTAAAAACTTAAAAACTACACTACACGTGATTGGAAAAGTGAACAACAAAATATTTGGACATTTAAATAGTTGATAATGATTAATGATAAACAAATACATTTATGTTATTATCAGTATAAAAACAACTGCCAGCATTGCAAGTTAATCACTATGTTTAGTAAACGGTAACTTATAATAAGTAGGTACTACAACACTAAACCATTTTATCAAAATAATACAAAAAAAAAAAAAATTGTAAATTTTCAAAATATATTTTTCCAGGCACCGTATTATTAAAATTAATATTTTTTTCTCACAATTTACAAAATATGCAAAATAAGCTAAATATTCCTTAACCCATGAAATATTCTCAAATATGCAAAAGAAACTTTTTTCTACAAACTCAAAATTGAACGAATCATCAACATTTATTACTCTCATGAGATTGTATAAGCTTAGTAACAATATGTAAAAACATATAATTCCAGTCTTTAGTTATATCTATAGAGATTAATTATTATTTACTAAATTAAAAATAATGGCCTTTAAAAACAACTTCATTTAATTTTTTTAATATTTATAATGTTACATGTTATATCAATAATTAATTTCCAAATAAAATGGTTTTTATATATGCTAAATCTGTGTTGTCAGTTACTTTTAAATAAACAAATAAAGTATAATAATATGTATAATACTTTATGATAGATGAATATATTTAATAATAGTTACTTTTGTTATTTTTAGTATTTTTGTTTATACATACAAAGTTTGTAAAGATGAATTTAGATATTGATGAAATTCCCGGTAACACACAGACACCAATAAAAGTATATCCTGACGAACTAAAAAAGTTTCCTCAAGGTACCTATACCCAATTCATTTCTGTTAGGAAAATCAGTTATTTAAAATTTATATTTTTTTTCAGATAAAATGATCATAAGAATAAAAAAACAGGAACCAGAAATAGATATTATGAGTACTAATGATTCTTCGAATCAAGATGACATTGTGTAAGTAACAATGAGGTTATTTTATTACTATTAATTAAATTTGCATTTTTTTTTAATTTTATGTAGATCATATACTTGTGAATTTGTTCAGAAAGTTGATCTAACTGAATCTGAGTATAGCGAGTTTGGTGAAGAAATTGATACAGACCGCCAAGATGAAAATTTTAGTAAGTAATTTTAATGGGATATTGTAAACAATTTGTTTTTAAAAAATCAAACTGAGTCTAAACATTGTATAATATACAAAATTACTTTCTACTTATAAAAAAATATTTATTTTTTTTAAAATTATTTTTACAGTTTATCCAAAAATAACTCACTCAGAAGAAGAAGACATAAATGACACTACATGGCTTCCACCCAATAATTTAACGCCTAGAGAGCGCAAACTTATTGATTGTGTATATCCAAAAATTGAAAAGCCAGTATCAAAGAAAAATAAATCCAAAAATAATACCACTAAAGAATCATGCGTAGTATGTTTATTTAATTATATTGAATTCATGAATTATTAAACACTAATATTTTTGTTAAATTAATTTTAATTAGAAAAAAAATGGTTTACCCCGACCTAAACAAGTTCTAGAATGTATTAATGTAAAAGCTGTAAATGGAACAACAACAAAAAAAGACTGCGATTCTCTCAGTGTTAAAGGTCTGTGAATATAGATTTTTTATTCGTGTGCCGATTTAATTTAACTTATTTTTTCATGCAAAATAAATTATAATATTCTTTTTAAATTTAGTTTGCAAACCAAGGAAAGGTATGTCCACTGCGAAACAACGATTGGGCCGTATTCTAAAAATTCACAAAATGAGGAAGTAATCACTACAGATTCTATTAATATTGTCCAGTGATGTAATTGAGTGCCAAATTATTCATCATTTAATAAACATTAATTTTAGTTGCAAAAAAATTAATGCAATAAAGTTGTATATATAGATTTCAAATAAAATTACTAAAAATGAAGAATATTTTTGATTTAATTAATCAAAAATGAAGTAACTAAATTGTTTTTAAGTATTCTTTTCTCAGTAGTCTGCTTAATAATAACTATTAAAATAGTTTATAATATAATATAATAATTTTAAATGTGGTGGAATGTATGTAATTTTATATTTTTTTGTAAATTAAAAAAAAAAAATATAAATGTTGATATAACTTCATTTTATTTATTTAATTATTATATTTACACAATTAGGTTTATAATAAGGATAAGCATTTAAGTTTAGGATTATAATTAGAATTTATATAAAATTAAATATTTAAAAAAAAAAAAATATGTATGCATTACATTATTATAACATATGAAATTCAATTTTGTAGATAATAATAACTTTTTTATTATTATTTGATACCTAGTCTATAGTGGTTGTAATATGAAAAAAAAAAAATAATGATAATTATTACCTGTGTAATTTATATTGTATTCATTTAATTTAAAATAAGAAAAACAGGTGATATTTTTTTTATATTTTTAAATTATAATTATTACCTATATTTACTAGATATAAGTTATTTGATTATTTTAAATTTAGTAAATCAGATAAAATTTAAAAAAAAAATTTACAAAATGCTTTATAAAAACTATTTTCATTTGATTAAGAATTTTGATTTAATTTATATACTTATTAATTGGATTTGATTTTGGTTGTACCTGTAAAATAATGTCTCAGATACTTGAATCATTATTAAGAATATTTTAAGATTTTGATGGAAATACACAAATACTTATTGAAAATAACAATAATAATAAATTTATTTATACAGTTCATAATTTAATTGTTTTACTTTTTTTAAGTTTTACACTCAGTGGCTACTCTAGGTTTTTTAATCGGGGGGGGGGGAAGCTGGACAATGTTTTGGCACAGTGGTTACTTTAGTGTAACTAATGATTGTATACTTATATAATAATAAACCGTAGAAGCTAAACGAAGCATGGGCCCTAGTAGAGTAGTGGAGCACTAATAAAAAGCTGTACACCTTGTATGGTGATACACCACACAAATGGTACTCACAAATACTAGGAATTATAGTTCTAGGCCTGAGCGCTATCATATGTCAAATCAACAGCACAAGAGTGCTCTTGAGTCATAAGTGCTTGTGAGCCTCATGATTTTATTGTCTAAAGGAAACGCACCCAATATATTTTGTATAAGAAAATATCTACTGAATTAACTTTAACTTGACTGTTAATTGATTTATTTACTAATTTTATTACCTATTTATTATTATAATATATTAATATGAACATTGAACACCACACAAACGAATATCATTTCAATGAGACTAATAAATATAAATCTTTATCTTCACTTTTTGATTTTTCTTATTGTGCCCTTGGCTATTCCTACTGCCTTTTACACGAAAATACAATTGACTTAACAATATTACTTTAAACTTATTTTTCAGCAAACTGCTTGAACTCCCTATTACCACAAACATTGTTATAAATGAAAATCTCTTTAAGTATTCCATTCTGATTAATTCAACTAAATTTAGATAAGTCTTACATCTGTTTCTATCCTGTCGAGAATATGGCTTCTGTGCATCTATTATATGCATTGAGAATAATTCTGAGTATTAATTTGATTATTTTTTAAGAATCTCATTTGGCACTTCATCTATTCCTGGTGCTTTGTTTGCCTTCAGTGATTTTGCTGCCTGTCTCAATTTTGTGTCCGTTATGGGAGCAGGATTTTCTCCTGTTGATCATATTTTCACATCTTTGTGCTTGTGTTTGGGGAATAAGTTACTATGATATTCTTTATTTTTCCTTGTATTTCAATGCCTGGTATAGGGTATGGATGTTTTCTTGCATAATTTCTCAAAAACTAGTTTATACGGTTCACCACAAGGATCATATTCCACCATTTGGCAATGTTCACGCAATGCCTTTTTCTTTGATATTTTTATTGATTTTTCAGTTTATGCTTTGCCATTTTTAAAGCTTTTTTCTTTGGTGTGCATTCGTCAATGACTGAGCGTTTCCGTTTTCGCATGTAAGCACAATGGTAGCTTGTTTCCCTCATGCTTGTTATGAACTCATCTAATTCTTCTTTATTTGCCTTGCATTCACGAACGAGGTGTCCTTATTTGCCGCATTTATTACATTGATCCTTTCTGTTGCTTCCATTGCAATTTCGGGCCTCGTAACCTTGCCCCAGGCATCTATAAAATTTGACTCATTCTTTACGTTGTCTGACCCTGCAGTACATAACTCCCACTCGGATCCTGCTCCTCTTTTTCTCTTCAATCATAATGTGTATAGGTATTAGCATTATGCCAGTCTAGGTCTCACTGAAGTTCATTAATAGCACTTACCTCGTTTGTGTTAAGTCCTAGTTCCTTGGCGAGGTCTGCGGCTAATTTCTCCTTGGTCGTCAGAATATCCATATATCTTATTTCAATGAGACCTCTTTGTTCGATAGTTCTGACATTGGCTTTGTTAGTTATATAAATTATTTTGTCCTGTATGACTTGTGCGGTATACTGACCTCTCTGTACCTGTATCATCACTCCTCCAGTTTTCATTTGTCGCAGACCGATTATCCTGTCCACAATAGCATTTCGCTGTGGTTCTTATTTGTTTTATCAATTCTTGGAAGGACTCTGTACTTCGATCAATGAACACAGCGCATTGGGTGCGTCCCCGTCGAAAATTATCGTCCTGGTTTCGTTTTCCTTTCGGCTGTGTTATTGACACGTTTTTTCCTAGTCAAATTTCTGTGATTTTTAAGTGTAGCAACTTTTCTGAAAGTTCAAGTTGTCTAGATCGTACTTTAGAGTTATCATTTTTTATTTTCGACGCCATTTTCCAAATAAAAGCACTTAAGTGGGAAAAATCGTAGTACAATTTTACGATTTCCTTATTTTATAAAAACACGGACGACGTTTTCTATCAGAAAAAACGATTAAATCGAAAAATTAAAAGAAACCTTTTTTGTTGCCTCTTTGATTTACTTTCTTACGGTATCATCACCAAAACTTTTGAGCTTTTTAGAAATTTTAATTTTTGGGAGTTATTTGCTATAATTCGATTATAAATACACGTAGAGATTTGAAACTTGGCAATAATATTTATATTGGACTTACCTAGACGTGGTAAAATTTCCAAAACCGTCGAACGAATTTTTTTTAATAAGCGTTTTGAAATTAATTTTAAATGAAAATCGTAAAAAAATTACGGCACTTCAAATTATGTATTACCGAACTGCGTTCGAAATTGTCTTTTGTCAAGCAATGGTTTATCTTTGCTTACAGATATAAATGAAATAACTTTATGTATATTACCTCCCCAACTTCTCGCCTACAACAGTGGCCCCTCCCATCACCGGTATCAGCTCTTTGTTTTTCTAATTAATTGTATGTAATTTATAGTCCAACAATATTATATTATTATGAATGTAATATATTGTATCTATTTTACGTTAAGATTATTTTCATTGGTTTATTTAGTTATTTATTGTTTTAAATATTACTCTATACTTTTACTGTTTTTTATTTTTAAAGGGAAGGTGTTAATTACCGCAATTCTCATTTATTATATTACTATCAGCTTAACAGTTACTGCGTGTCGTACTGCTGTGGTGCGGTTATAATATACACACACACACACAGTTCATACATATTTGTGCTCCCGTTCTTAAGATATAACAATTGTAAATTGGGGATTGCTGGTAGAAATGTTGTTCAAAGATAAAAAAAAAAATGTTTTAGGAGAATGTAGACGGGTGTAGGTGCAGCAATTGTTATAGGTAATTTAATGTGTAGCAATGATAAATCATTGTTAACGAAAAAATGATATTGAGAGGAGTTCAGTTGATAGTGATGCTTTGTGAACAATATATATGTCATTATGGTAAAATAATTAAATAGGCATTATATATTTTCTTTAATAATATTTGTTTAATATTGTATCGATTTTTCCTTTTTTCAATGTTTTTTCACTGATTATCACATTTGCTAAGAAAACTGTTGGCAAAATCGAAAAATAACCTCCCTTAAGTACTTTCCCAGGCAGATTTCTTTTCAGAAAGGGTGCTATCATAGTATCATTGCATCTAAACCGTAGCAATATCTCTGATAGAAAAGTTGTCCACAGAAAAGAAAAAATAAATTATCTTTGTAAAATCATAGGCTTTGTCGTCCCACTCAGAATCTAAAATAAAAATATAGAAAATTAAACTGATACTATAGTGACAAAATGACAACAACCGATACATTATTACACATTATTTGTTCAGCTTTTTTACGGTCGTCGGTAATATTTGCGGATAAATACATTTTGGATTAAATAAATACTGTTTGATAAAAATATTTATCGAATTTTTTACGCACTCCAAACATTTTCTTATCTTCCATATTTCCCATCTTCAGAGTTGAACAGTGAAATAATATACAACAATATTATCTACAAACTTTGTGTAGTATTTTATAATTGTTCGTTGTTATGACATACCCATAGACATTATATTTTGTAATGTTCGTTTGTATTTACGTAATTACTCGTTTTTCGCTGTCACATTTTATCATCTGAATGTGTGATAACCACGGAGTGTGACCACAAATCATGATTACGAAGTCCATGGTGATAATTTTTCTGTCTCCGTTCATTTTCATTATTATTTATTCTAATATTCTGCCATGCACAGTCATCTCATTTACTCTCGCTAAAATTTAATTTACTCTTTCTAGTAATTCTTTTTCCTTTCTCATAATACCTACTCTCTTATGTCTGAGCATCGTAGATATAAAAATGCAAAAATTTATTCGTTAAAAGTGTGAACGATTTTCATTTTTCCGTCGGTGAACCATATATCATTAATAATTATACACGTCAGTTTTTCGGAGCGGCACCATGACTTCGAATGCAGGCTATCATCAAAAAACCGAAGACGATCCAATGAAGCAAACTATGTTGATCATCGAACACAAAATAAGAAATTTAGAGAAACGCAAGGTATGTATAATATGCCGATAACCTAATACCAATAATGTCTATTATATCTCTTTCCGATAATGTTTAATTACTAAAAAGATCGTCTTACTTTGGGTTTATTTAATTATTTTTACAATTCATTATCTGCGAAGATTAAGCCAGCTAACAAGGAATGTACTTAAAAAATAAAATAATTTTTTTTGTCTACGTATCTACACCTATATAAAATGTTAATTACCTACAGTATTTACAGTTTTTACTGTTTTTTTATTAATTTTTGATTATTTGTATTGTTTTATTAAATTTATGACAGGACACACATTTATAATTTATACCTAATTGTTGGTTGGTATTTAAATACATACATTTAATTTTTAGAATAATTGCACTATTGAAAACTTGTCAACCCCAATTATTTATATAAAACTTATAGGTACTTAATATGTCAATTGTTATATAAGTTTATTCAAAAAAATGTAACTGATATCTACCTATTGTATATTACACTAAATTTCAAAAAAATCAAACCATTAAACTAAATTGCTTTATTTAGTAAATATAATTTAAAAATTATTTTAATACTCAGTTTGTAGTTTTATTTTTATTATTTGAAGTGATTTAACTAATTTGTTGTGTTATTTAGCTTAAGTTAGAAGGATACTTTTCTCAACAATTTCATGGAGGAATAAAATTGAGTGAAGATCAGTTATTAGCTGCATCTAAATTGAATGAAGTAACAAGTACTTTAGATTTTGCAAGAAATCTGAGAAAACAGCTAAATTCTCTTTTAACAACAAAAAAAAATAATCATACTCCCGTTGAAGAAAAACTTAATACTAAAATCAAAGAAGTTTTAATTTACCAGGTAAATTATTTTGCTTAGTTTTAGTTTTGTAATTAATAATTTGTTTTTATTTTAATTGTTTAAATGTTTTAATTTCTTTGATATTTTCGATTTCACAAAATCTATGTTAAAAAAGTAGGATACCAGGCAATCTATTTAAGTGGGTACACTTATTATCTCGAAAAGTATTCAATTTTTTCTAAAACATTTATGAAACCTGCAGCTCTACAAGTTTATATTTATGCTATTTTTTTGTCACTCTTATTTTTGGGAGTATAACCACCCACTACCTACTTTTGATTTTTAAATGGCAACATGTACTAAAAAGTCCACAAATAGACGGAGTATTTGTTAAAATAAATTCTAGTGTTGATATTCTTGATTTCTGTTAATCCGTTGATGGAATTATACTGTATTATATTATATTATATTAATTAGAGTTTTACACTTTTTTAGTATAATCTCATTTTTTTTTTGATTTACGGGTTTTTTCTTAGGGCGGTAGTACTCTCTTCCAACCCAAACTTAAAAGTGGAATATCTCATCAATGAATTGACAGAAATCAAAAATGTCAACTCTAGAGTTTATTAACTAATACTCCATCTATTTACAGACTTTTTAATATAAGTTACCATATGAAAATCAAAAGTAGGTAATTTTACTCCCAAAAATCAAGGTGACAAAAAAAATAACATAAATATAAAATTTTAGAGTTACTTGTTTCTTAAATGTTCTAGAAAACAAATTCCAAAAATAATTAATATTTTTCGAGATAATGATTATACCCATTTAAACGGATCACTGGTACATAGAGTTATTTAATTTATATCTGCAAGCAATGATGAACTATTACAAACAAAATACGATTTTGAATGAAGTTATACATGTTTTTAAATGTCATAATATTTAAAATTTTAGTCAAAATATGATCTTATAAAACAATTAGGTAGGTGTATGAAAAAAAAAAATATCATTACATTACTTAACTTTTTTTTTAGAACTAAATTAAACTTATAATGATTCACAAAGTAAATTTTCTAGCATTTGTTTAATAAAACCATTTTATCTACAAAATAAAAACTAGAATATAAAATGCCTATAAATAGCACTAAAATCACCAAAATATTTTAAATATTTTACCAATTCTAGAAAAGACTAATATAAGTGTTCTGTACAAATTTCAGCTTTCTATGATAATTTTTAATCAATTTACAACAAAAATCAAAAATAATAAAACCACTGATGCCTACATTTTTTTGTAACTCTTATGGTTTTTTAGTGGTTTTCCAAATTATTATATACATTACAACTGTTTAGAGAATCAAAAAAATGATTTATGTATTTTTTAACTAGATTTAAAATGCAAAGGCATAATATATACACATTAGAGTGGACATTATGAATGTTTATATTTAATTTGTACAGGTATGACAATACCATTGAATCTAATTTCATGAAAAAAAAATATTCAGCTTGGCGAGCAGTGATTTTAGATAAATAATGTAATTTATATGTATTTTATTTTTTTTTTTACACTTTAAATCATAGTCAACTTAAAATGTCATGATGCTAAATGATCAGAATTTAATAAGGAACAAATATGGTCCTATTTGTTGATGAGAAAAAAAATCAAAATTAACAAAGTTATTAGTCGTGAAATGCAAATAATTACATAATGTTGGTAAATCATCTAGCTAGAACTATCCTTGAAAATTTTTTTTATTTACAAAAAAAATTACTACATAATCCTTATTAAATTTGTGAAAAATTGCATTAAACGGCAATAAAAACCATACAAAAAAATGTGAAATATTTTTTTAAAAAAAATACAAATATTTTAAATTTTCCTACAAAATATATTTATTTTTTTTTAACATTATAAAATATAATTTTTATAATATTGTTAAATAGTTTTTTTTTTATTAATAATTTAAAATATAACTACATATAATATGATATAGAAGTACAATGTACTATTTATTATAATAATATTTTTTATTTTCAAAATAATAAATAAAGTAAATAAATATGTATAAAAAATGTATCTATAAAAATAAAATAAATAAATAAATGAATGAATGTGTCCCCTGGAGTATTATGATACATTTTTAATACACTTATCATAATACTTCAGGGGACACATTCATTCATTCATTTATTTATTTTATTTTTAGATATACATTTTTTATTTATATATTAACTTTTGTAAATTATTAACCATTTAATATATTGACTTTCTTATTTAATTAATAAGAATAAAAAATACTGTATTCTTTTTCTATTATATATTTTTATTTATTATTGTATTTTTATTTGATAAGGTTTTTGATAAATTTAATTGAGATTATATTGTAATTTTTTTGATAAATAAAACAATTTTTCAGAGGTAATTCTAGCTATTGATTTATCAACAGTATGTAATGGCTATTAAATAGGGCTAGGGACTTATAGGAGTTTGCATGTTTTTTAATTTTCATTCAAAACATAGCTAAGTATTATAGAAATTTGTTTCATATTTTTACGAGCTTAAAGCAATCATTTTTATTTTGCATATTTTGCATATTCAGCAATTTTTTCCCTATAAGAACATATTTTGTTATATTTTTATTTTAAGTGCATATTTCACATTTATTTTAAAAAAAATTTAAAACAATATTCGAGAGAGATTTTATGTATAAATACTATACAATATTTAATATGAATTTTCTTGAAATTGGAAAAATATAGATTATAATGATTAAATTATATTTATATTTAATCATTTTAATCTACTTTTTTCTAATCTAAATCTAATTTATATTATATAAATTATTAAATAATCCAACTAATTACTGTGTGTTTTCCTTTCAGAATTATCGCTCAATAAAATCAGTATATAAAGGAATACAAAGTTATTAGTAATAACTTTGTCAGATTTGATTTTTTTTTTATCAACTAATAAAACCATATTTGTCCCTTATTAAATTTTGATAATTTAGTCTAATGTTATATTTTAGTTAGCTATAATTTAAAGTGTTAACAAAAATAAAATACACACAAATTGCATTATTTATCTAAAATGGCTGCTCACAAACTAGACAATTTTTTTTCACGAAAAATTGAATTTGATAGTATCCTCATACTTGTACAAATTAAATAAATATAAACATTCCCTTACCTAAAACAAAAAATATAATTTTTTTAGTTTACCTTAATACGAATAGTAAAACCAATAGATTTCTTGTTACACTTAGAATAAAAAAAAATAGGACAAATTTCATTTGGAGTATTGGTGAAAAACTCTAAAAACTTTGATTTTTGACACACCTACTTGAGTGATTTTGTACCAAAAATCTAAGTGTTTATTTATTTTATATAAAAAAAAAAATGTAATTTGAATGTAAATGTTTTGTTAATTTTTGATTAATCTCAAAAATGCTATATTTTAAGGTTCATGTGCTATAACTTTAAAAGACTTATGTATCGTATGTAAATTTTGATTTTGCCAATCGATTAATGATTATAAATCCTACATATTTTGAAAATATTTATTTCGAAGTATTTTTTTTTAAAAAGTTCATGTTATGGAAAAACCGAATTTTTTGAAGACTTTTTTACATTTTTATTGTACAGGCAATACACATTTTGAAAAAAAAAATCATAACAATACTAAATTAATCAAATAAAATCCTTTCAAAAAAAAAAATAATTAATACATTATACATTTTTGTTTAGTAAGTTTTACTGTAGATATTGTAGGTTATGTATTTTAAATAGAAACACTTTTTCAAGTGCATACTAAATATTAAATTAATTACAATTTGTTTTATCAATTATATAGTTTATTACTAAGGCCTGAATTTTTGTGTACTGAAAAAGCACCTAAATGTAGGTTTTCAAATATCATTTAGATATAGTTTGGCCCTAAAAGTTTAAGCAGAGTAAAAATTAACAATTTTAAATATTTATTATTCAACATTTGTAAAATTTAATATTTGATGCTAAGAGGATGTTACATCTGCATTTTTATATGATGAAAAACTAAAATAAAATCAATATTTTCTAAAAATAAGATAGATATTTCAACTATTTTTGCCTATTTTTTTTCAAGTTCCATTGACAGTTATAAATGGACACACCCAGACATTCTATAAAATATATCTATAATTCTAATATTTTAAAACACACCTAATAAATTATATCGCAATTTAAGATTTTAGGGATAATTATTTGAAAAAAAAAATCTGTCGTAGGATAACAGGGACAGGTGTAGGCTCTGGTATAGGTAATTTTATGTATACCTGTAAGCAAACATAAATCATTTCTAACAAAAAAGGATTGATTCTAAGTGGAGTTCAGTTGATAATGATGCTTTGTCAACAATATATGTGCCACATTATGGTAAAATAATTAAGTAGGCATTATATATTTTTTTTAATAATTTTTGTATAATATTATATCGATTTTCTTACAATTGTCCGGGTTTTTCCATATTTTTCCTGGTTTTTCACATTTGTTGAGAAAATTCTTGAGAAAATCAAAAAATGACCTCCCTAAAATACCTATCCACACCGATTTACTTTTATAAAAGGTGCTGCAATTAAAAATTGGATCAAGATCTCTGGTAGAAAAGTTGTCTATAGAAAAAAAAAAAATATACACCTTTGTAAAACTACATGCTTCTTTGCTCCACTCAGAAACTAAAATAAAATAAAATAACTCTAATATTTCAGAATATAAGGCCCCAGAAAATCTTGAATTAAAAAACTGGGAAATAAAATATAATGAAAGATAAAATTTGGTCTGTTTTTGGAAATCAAACTTAGTCTTTCTAATTATAGTCACCAACCATCTTTCTGAAAATTCCCAATTATGTTTTGCTATAATTATTCCCTTTCCTATATTGTACCAAAAATGGCACAAATTCATTTTTATCAATTATTTCACTGACAAATTATTCAATTCCAATACTTCCTACGTGCCAAATTTGGCAAAAAAAACTTAACAATTTTAATACAAGGTACTTTTATCTAAAAGTAAAATTGTTTACTATAATTTATAAAATAGATATAAACAGATAAATGTGATACACAAATTTATAAATAATTAAATAAATATAATATGGTCTAATTATTAGTTTTGATTTATAACTGCATATATCCAACATAATATGGCACATAAATACCATTGAGTAATTTAATGCATTCAAGTCTGCACAGATATATAGTTTTGGTGGTGGTGCACCATTTATGGTATATATTAAACTTTGAGCGTTTTTAAAGTCAAAAGAGGTTAAACATTTTTTTAAGTATTTTTCCATGTCATCTTGACTACAAATGTATACACATTGAATGCAATTCATGCGTTATTATGATTCTATAGTAATTTTTCCAATATTATGACATGATTATTACATTTTGAACAAATTTTGTGTTTTGACATTTTTCAGTCAAATTATTTTTCTTATAAATTATTGTGAGTTGTTTTTATATTCCATTTCCATCAGATTAGATTTCGTTAAATTTCTTTTCAGTGTCAATGCAGTTATGTTCAGTATATTTATTTTCTCTGAAATTATTTTCTAATTGATTATTACCTTCCAGATGTTATCATTATTAATATACATATATTTTTTTTTTTAGAACATATTAGAAAATATTAAAAATGAATCTGTGAAAAAAGATTTATTAAATGGTCATAATGGAGCTGTACAATTAACAAGTGATGAATTATCAAAGTTGTCTCATTTTTCTAAAATGGTTTCGGCAAAACGTATTGTGGAGGAAGGAAAACCTCCTTTTGAGGTAATTTTATTAATTAATTTTTGAGGAACATTATAATTTGTTTATTAAAATTATTTTTTTAGTCAAGTTAATATTTTTAAGGTTTATTAACATACCAAAATAGGTAATTTTTTGAAAATTATTTTAGTAGGTAGTGTTTTTAAATTTTCATGTTTATTTTATTAGAAAATATTTTACAAAAAAGCTATGTTATTGTTTAATATTTTCACCTTCAAATTGTATAGTTAGTTAATAAATTATACTGCATTATATAATTTACATTTGATATTATATTAAATTGTACTTCTTATTATGAGAAATATTATTCTATTTTATTTAAAAATACAGGATCAATTGAAAGCCGTATCTAAGCATTATATGAAACTTGTAGAAAATAGGCCTAATATTGTAATTGGTACAAGTTATGCACATTTAAAAGAATGCTTGTTAAAAATAGAAAAAAGTGGTTATCTAAACTCTATCATAAAACCTAGTCACAAAGAAGTTAGTAAAATTTATATTATTAAAGTGTGTAATTAATTTTTTTCTATTAATAAGTAAATAAAAATGAATTTTATTTTTAGGTAAATACTAGTGAAGAAATAAATACTTCAGATGAAATACCACAAAATATAAAACAGATTGATAGTCTAATAGAGCCAATAAGAGATCTTGATAATATATCAAGTAAGTTAATATTTAGTTATTAATAATTTTAATTTAGTAATAATGAATTTCAATTAGTTTCTAGTGTTAATAATGTTGAGTACAATTCAAAAAAAATCGAAACAGTTTATTTTACAAATAATAATGTTAGTGGAAATACAGTTGATAATGAACCATGTCAAAATAAGAATATCGTAGATACAGTATTCAATTCTTCGTTTGAGTTTTTACAAGTGTGTTCATATACTTCTGAAAGTATTCAGTGTACTTTTTAGAACATAAATATATAAATATATTAATTAATTAAAACATTTTTTATAGGATTCTCAGCTAGATGATGATGTTTACAGTGTTAACCCAAATTCTATACCAACACAAACATTTTCATCTTCTCATTATAAAAGTCAATCGACAGATCAAGTAATTTTATTAATACTTATAACTTTTAACTAACAATATAAGAATTTAAAGTGTGTTGTTTAAGGTTTTTTTTTAATTTTTAGATTATTAACTAGGGATTTTTATTTATAGGAAACAAAACTCAACCACTTGAAAAATATAGTGAATGTTTCTAAGTCCTGGGCAGAGAAAGTTGGTGTGAACTCTCAAAATAAAACAGAAACTGGTGTTAGTAATTTACCAAAAGAAAACTGGAGTCAAACAGTAATTGATAGCACAAATAATGATTGGCTTGTCAAAAATAATTGGGTTCACATGGTTGAAGCAGATAATTCAGAACAGAAAATCCTTTCAAATGCTCCTCATACAAATTCTTCTAACAGTTTAGTTACTAATGGTATATGTCATCTTTAAATCTACTAAATAAATGTGTCTGTATTTAATATTTATAATTTGTTTGTGTAAATATGTTGAGTAATTATTTATTTATTGTTATTAATTTTTAGCAAAAAATACATAACTTATAATTATATTTACTATATAGTGATATTTTATAAGATAAAAAGTGTTTAACTAGTTATAATTATAAATATTAAATAATAAAATAATAATAAATAATAAATAATAAAGTAAAACTAAATTATTAAAATGGTTAATACTCTAATAAAGTTAAATAACTATTAATTTTATTATTTAGGATATTCAGAGAATCTCAAGGGGTTATTGAAAAAATCTGTGGTTTTTAATAAGCAGGACCCATATCCTATGGCTACTTCTAATAACCCAACATTTTATCAAAGTAACTACAGACAACCCACACAACAAAATAATATTGGTAATTACACAAACTCAAATTCTACATATTATGACAAAAACCAATCTACTGATTTAAATAAAAGATCTGCTACTGCAAAATCAAAGACTACATATGCAAGCGAATATTGGTTAGTATTTTGTGATAGTATACAATATCAAAATTGATAACTAATGCAATTGAACAATATCTTTGATTTCAGGAGAAACTAGAGATCATCAACAATCATATGTTAACAAATCATAGTCATTCAAAGAAAAATAAAAATTCTATAGTAACTCTAATAATAGTCATTCTGGAATCTCACCACCAACATAAAAAATTAATTAATTTAAATTTATACTATTTATTATCTTACTAAATAGTTTTTTGTTTAATTTAAAATTCCCCCCCCCCTTCTCCTGTCATAAAACATTGGACTGAACCCTTAAATTTGCATGAAATAGTAATTTGTTCTTAATTTTATATTTAAAACATTGTAGATTTAACAGTTTATTTTTATTGTAAAACAAAATAATTTTCTTGTGTCATTTTTCAATACTTGGTAATAATAATAATAGTTGAACTATAATTTTTTTTTTTTTTTGGTGATGGTTAATTTCTATATATTTTTATTATTAATTTATTAGTCATTTCTATGAATTGTGTTATCAATTATAATATTTTATGTAATTTATTATTATCACAATTCTATAATAAAACTTGTTTTGATAAGTAAATAAATAATGCACATTGCCAATTTCTTAATCTATATTTATTTTAATTTATGTGGTTTTTGTTTTCCCATTGATTTTATAACTTACTCATAATATATATATTATAAATTCAATGGTGTAATAGATATATATATATTTAAAAAGGAAATAAACATTCATAATTATTGTTATACATTGTGATGTGATTATTTATTATTTATAATTAGAGTAGAGATTTGTATACACATATACAGCATATACATATATTTTTAAACTTTTGTTAATAATCTTGATAAATCACTAATTGGAAATTATTTGCATATTATGCCTGTTTGCACGTTTATTGCATATTTCAATCAAAATAACGTGTGTTAAAATAACGAAGTTGATGAAATTAACAAGACACAATAACATTAAGTTCTTTCAAATATGCTCAAACTACTTTAGTTGATATAGAATGTTTTCAGTTTACAAACATGTATTAACAGATAGTGTACTAAAAATTTTATTTTCATGTGCACTTTAAATGTTCACTTGAAATTCTCATTAATATTCGAGGTAATGTGGAAAACCTTTAGGTTAAAAAGATTGAAAGATTAAAAATAAGGTTGGCAATTATTTTATTATTTTAATCTTTTTTTAAACAATCATTGTTGTCATTAAAAACGAAAATTGTAATCAATTTACCATAATATGACATAACATATATTGTATCATTGACAAAGCAACACTATCAACTGAACTCTGCTCAGAATCGTTTTTTTATTAGCAATGGTTTTTACCTTCCTACCTTCCCAAATGTAACTCGTCCACAACATGTCCACATTAAGAAGATTCCATTGTATTAAAATTGTCTTTACTGAGTTATAATTAACCCATTTGAATTATATAGTGATGACCAATGTTTTAATTGTCACTGTTTTCCAAAACAAATTATACTTGAACATTTTTTGGAATTAATATTAACTACAGGAATAATATTTTAGAGTGTAAGGGGGGGACCTTATTCCAGAATAGACTATACCAGCAAGATATATAATATTTTAAAGCAAATAGCTTGATGGAAACTAGATGCAAGTAACAAAGTAATAAGTAATAAATTCAATATTATTATTAAAAGATAAAGATTGCACTAAATTAAAATCTTAAGCCATTCATTTGCTCTCCAGAGGCAAGCGTTCATTATAAATTAAATAACCAAAACTGGTTAGGTATGATAAAAAATGACATGACATTATATTTTTTTAGGTTTAAGGAGAGTCTTACTATACCACACCAATCAACCAACTTGAACAAGATATTTTGCAATGTAATACAATCAGCTTCAATATTTATTGTATAGACAATTTTCGGATCATCTGCAGATTGGAGTATCCTACATGGTAAAATGATGTTTGATGTAGTATTAATAAAAATATTGAATAAGAGTGGTGACAAATGCCCGCTTTGTGGTATACCTGGTTTAACTTGTATGTACTCTGATTTATTTTTAAATAAATTAACAAATAGAAATCTATTAGAAAGATATTACTGATTTAATAAATAATAAAAAAAATTTTTAAACGAAAAATTTAAATTCTATCATATTATAGGTATTCATTATAATTGATAAAAAAAATCAATAAAAATTGTTTGATCATTTTGACCAATTTTCTAACTCCATCCTTTTTTTTTTTTTTGCACAAATGTGGTAATAACTTAGTTTATATCTATTATCTGTTTCTGTATGTTTCACTTGGCCAAACTTTTGTAGTATTTGTAAAATTGTCTTCCACTATGTATTCCACCACCAATCACAAACCACCCTACCCGGACACTGACAAAAGATATTACAATATTGGAGTGGAATATCAATTTCGCATTACAATTTGCAACCTTGTGCTTTTTCATATTTTTTTTAATAATTTATGTGTATTATGATTATTATTATTGAATAATTATCTAAAATCTAAATTTTGTAATTTAAATATTAAATAAAATGACCATGTCCTATGTGGCTTACTGCTGTTCAAGTCGGTCCCTAATATTTGAGTAACTTTTTAAAACTAGATAATATTTTTTTCTAATTGTAACCTGCATACATTATTATATTTAAAATTAAGGTTATATCATGTCATTAAGTAAAAATTGAACGCTGTTATTAGTAAACGTCATAGGTATGCTAACAAAATAAATTTTATTTAACAACTTGACGGCAATGTATTTTTTTGAAAACTTCAATTGCTTGACGTGAGATCTGATTTGGGATGTCAACAAAACTTCAGTTGCCTGTTATGAGATTCTAATTAGGATCTCTGATGGTATTTTTTGAAAAAAAAATGAGATTTCTAAGAATTTTATTTATTAGAATTTACAGTTAAATATAATGCAACCACTACACGCCAGTACCTTTAACATCAAATATGTATTGTTTTGAAAAAGTTATGTTGTTTTTAAACATGTATTTTTTTACAATACAAATATTATACAGAGGCGGATCCAGAAATTCATAAAAGAGGGGGGATAATGAAAATGTATCCATTAGATATTATACTTACCTAATAACATACTTTTTAATTAAACATTTAATAAGGTAATATATATTTATATCATACACAATAGTATACAGGCTGTTCCACGAAGATAAACCCCCTTGAGTATCTTTGAAGATTACTCACAGAAAAGAGGAATATAAATTTTTATATTTGTATTAATTTTAAAATATTTATTAAAAAAATAAAAACAAATAACCTTATGTTCTTATTTTTAGAAAATTTTAAGATATCCATTCCGTAAAAAATATTTTTCTGGAAACTTTAATGTATCACACATTTATTTCCGATGAAGTTTCTTAGTAACAGCCATTTTAAATTTTTAAACCGTGTGGAAACCGATGTTATCGCGTAACACGTGTTATGTGCCCACACGCGTCTCACGTAAGAGGCACGTGCGAGCCGTATTTATAGTAATAATTGAAATAGTAAGACCGAATATATATATACCAACGCATATGGCCCTAGTACGAAATGCTCCGAGTAAATAATATTACGCCGAAATAACTTATTACCCCTTGAGTTTTGGTACCGGGGCACACGCCGTTCGTATTCTAATTTTAACAAAAGCGCTATTGTCAAGAGTCTGGAAGATTTTCTCATGAGGGGATGTACGAACTCGAACCGATTTCGGTCGGCTTGTGGCGCGTTCTCTTGTTGGACAAACTATAGGTTCTCTTGTATGTGGTATATATATACTGCAGCAAAATTATGCTGATTTTGGTGATACAGAGTAATGAATAAATTAGTTACTCGAAGTAATTCATGTGTTAGTCTCCAAACTACATGTGTTAATATTTTGGAGAGTTTTTCAAGGTTTTTCAAGTCTATTTTTTCAGAGATAAAATGGCATAACATTTTTTTACGAATTTCTCTCATATACCATAATAGTTCTCTAATCTTAATCAAACACTGCAAAAATCTTTAGGGAATGATTAAATAGATGTTAATGATTAACCATAATAAATATTATTACAATACATTGAAATAAATAAATTGCATGCAAGTATAATTAGTTAAATAATAATATTATACATTTATATATTTTTAAAGGTCAATTAATTTAATTGAAAACAATTAGTGGTTCATAGAAGTTAAAACATAATAAACTTCTCAATCTACAACTAGAATTATAATTTGAGTTATTCTTTAAGTAAAACTATGATAACATACCAAAGTTTTTAGTTTGATCAATCATGAAAACGTTAGTTCTGGCGATGATAACAGTTTAATTTCAGTTCGACCTTTATTTGTAATTTTAGATTTTGAGTGGAGCGAAGAAGCCTATGGTTTTACAAAGATTTTTATTTTTTTATATTTTTTATCTGTTAATAACTTTTGTATCAGAAGACTTGCTCGGATTTCTAAGTGTAGCACTTTATCTGGAAGGAAGTGGTGTGCGAAGGTACTTTAAGATACTATAGATTTTCTCAAGAGTTTTGGAGTAAAGTCTTCTTTCAGGCAGTAAACTTTGCTAAGTATTTCTCTGACTTGAACATCCTTTTAAATTCGTTAAAAGTAGGTTGTATCTTACGGTGATAAAAACTGAAAATATCGAATGTAAACACCGATTAATTATAGACGAAAGTCTATATGAAGACATTTTGCAACTTCAAACGATAGGTCGTAATGTCTTCTTCTAGAGCGTGTACTCGGCTAAGGGTTTTATGCCCAAAACATCCCTTAAAATTTATTAAAACCTGTAAATATTATTATTTAGCGATTAAAACCTAACGAAATGGTAAAAAAAATTTAAATGACTTTTGTATTTATCAATTAAATATTCAGTTGCGATTTGTACACCAAACAAGCAACACGTACCGTTTCGCTTTTGCAGTTCGCGAAATAGTGCTGTTTCAGTTATTCTTTTTTTTTATATCAATGTTTATAGTGCAGAAAACGGCCTCAGACTGATGGTAAGTTTTTTCAAACAAATATATTTTAAGTGGGTCACATGCAAACTAATCGAATTACAGTGTATAAAAATATAAACGGCTGTGCAAATCCACCACAAAATATTTTAGTTAATGCGAGTATTTGGACACAAATTCAAAATGATAATTCAGCTTTGAAACAAATAGTAACGGAATTGTAATCGAGCAATGAAAAATTACAACTTTAGATTTCTGAAATGACCACTGGAAGCTCTAAAGATAATTTGAGCCCCCTAAAAAGCAATAAAAGTGATGAAAAATATTGCGAGATATTCTATAAAAATCCACAAATCACCTCCAATAATAGTATGTGATAGTAAATAATTTTAACAAACTAATGAATAATCTGAAACTCGAAGAAGCTGAGGGACACGAGCAACAATTAAAAACCTTGGCAAATGGTGAAATTAAAATACTAACCCGTGACGAACACCAATTTTGACTATAAAAGTATTACACAAACAAAAAGTTGTGTACTAGAGATATCAGCTTAAAACAGAGAAAAAGTTCCGGTAGTTCGCAGATTGCATCCAACCTTTGTGACATTAAAAATGAATTACCCGAACTGGGACATTTTGTACATAATGTTACGAACATTTAGATTATAATAAAAGTAGACCTTAACAACAAGGGCAGTGATTTTATTATTGTGAGGCTTTCACTTTCTTCGTTGATCTGGAGCTACAAGCAAATAATGAAGATATCTATGATCTTGAAAATTTGTGTTATCTCAAAATTAAAGTAGAGCCTCCATAAAAAAAAAAAAAAAAAAACGAGCCACAATGCAAAAATTATCAAACTTTTGGTTACACTAAAAACTACTGTTTTAAAGCATCTAAGTGTGTGAAATATAGGGAAGGACACACTGATTCTCACCAAGTCTAAGAAATCAAAGGCTAAATGCACAAATTATGGAGAAGGTCACATTTCAAATTAGAAAGGATTCTCCACTTTTAAAAAGCAGTATAGAAAGCTCAACCGAAAAAAAATATTAGCAGAAAGAACACAATAAAATCCTACGAAACCAGTCACTCAAAATTTTTTTTGCACAGATGGCAAAATCTTCAAATGTTAAACACAAGGGTCCACAAATTCAAACTCAAACACAACAGGAAAAGAGAATTCCGTTTCCTTTTTGATTACCTTAAGCAATAGCTGCTCCTACTTCTGTATCTTCATTAGTTCATTCATCTACTTTAGTAACAGTGGAATTTATCTTATAATTCATTTTAATGAAATATTTGTTATTTTTAGGTTATATAATATTTTATTAATTAGTTTGTTTAACTATATTAATATCTGAAATTAATGCTGTTTTTTAATTTGATTTAAAAAAAAAAAATTATTGTTTTTTTCTATTTTAAGTCAAGTAAGTTTTATATTTTTAATTTTATGTATATAGGAAATATTTTTGAAAACCTAGTTTTAAATTCTATCTATCCTTCTTTCAATCATATTCTCATCGATGAACAACACGGCTTCCTCCCAGGTCGCTTTACTACCACCTGTAAACCTATTATAATCTCTTTCGTATTTGGCTCTTTTTCTATCCGAAGCCAAGTTGATGTCATCTACATAGACTTTTCTAAAGCGTTTAATCACGCGGATTTCTCAATGCTAATCAAAACTTTGGACCTTCTCGGGGTCGGTAAACCTTTTCTCTCCTGGCTTTGTTCCTATCTTACAAATTGAACTCAGTTTCCACTACACATAATTCGAAACATTTTGTCTTTTTTCAGGAGTTCCTCGAGGTGCCGGTCTCTCTCCTCTTTTCTTCACTGTGATATGAGTAAAACGACTGATAACGTATAAAATTGACTTATGCCATTATTTGGTACGATTTTTTATTTGAACAAAATACTTAGGAATTGTAAATTAGTTAACTCTAAGATATACATTTTAAAATCTTATTCGATATAAGCAAGGGGCATATTTTTCAGAAATTGAGTGGGGAAGGTCTGAGGTTGTTATAAGTAGTGGGTGAACATAAGTGGGAGGGAAAGGGGTGGCAATAAAATTGTTTCTCCCTGGAGCGCATATATTCTAAACACGCCACTAGAAACATACTACTGTAATAGATAATATAAAGGCGTAGTTTTAGAGAGAGCCTAGTCATTATTTATTTTATTTTATTAACTGTAAGTATAAGATTTAATAAGTTTTTCAATTCCCTTGAATGCATTGCGGTTTTGTTTGATCGGAAATAGTTGGTTCTTCTTATTCTGTGTATTATTAGTATTTAATATTTTTTTTACATTTTTCCCTGTTGGTATTTGATATTCTAGTAAATCATTATTAGGTACGGTTTCAATTGCTGGTTCATTCATCAAATTCGAAGAATACCAACTGGAATCCTGTTTTTGAGCCCATCCAATGTACACAAAGTCCGTTTTGCTAAGACAATTTTATAAAAGAATCGGTTATTTTTATCAATTCATTATAAATTATTATCATAGCTTTAATTTATTATAACCTATCACCTTTGAAATTAATTATTATTAGATGTATAATATAAATATTTATATGTACAATTTTTAGGTGCCTAGTTAGGTGAAACTCTGGATTTACTATTATGCAAAATAGGTGATCATTGCTAAACATATTTGCTAAAAAACGGCTGAGATTTAAAAAAAATATAACTTAGAAGTTTATTTTTTTATCAGCTGTGATCTTAATTTAATTCCATCATAGATAAAACATGTCTTTATTATTTATTAATTACGAATTTTAAAGTTAAAACTATATTTTTCATGTACATACTAACATTTTTTTTATGTGTTATAGTATAATATAATTGTATAAAAATAAATTATGATTTTCATGACAGCCATAAAGTTGGCTCACCTTACTAGAAACAATCGAAAATGTTATTAAAATTTTTTTCTCAATTTGCTAGAATTTGCGAGTCAATTCCCGAAATTTGACAATCCCTCAAAGCTGAGAGATGAGCTCTCAAAGTTTCAATCAGAAAACTATAGTTTATTGACAATATTTTAAACAAGATTCAAGAAGGATCCAAACTGTACCATAGAACGTTATGATACATGTAGTTATAGTCATTATTGATTAACAATTGAAATAAATAATAAATAATAAAGAGACATCTTAGGATAATGGGGATGGGTGCAGCTACTGTTATAGATAACTTAATTCCCATATTATAGGTTTCAGTTGTGTTCAGTTAGGTTTTTTTTTTTGTAGTGAAACATATTGTTCTAAAATGGAAAATGAAATTTGTTTTATAAGTTCCGAGAGAGGAAGAAATTTAGATATATCAGACAGCGAACTGAGGGATATGTAAGATGGAGGTACTGTAAAAAACAATGCACAGCTAATAAATAATAATTCTGTAAGGTTAGCATTTGAAGGTTGATTCCATTTACTTAGACTTCGCCAAGGCCTTTGACCACGTGAACCACCATGCTTTGTTGAATGTTTTGTTAAATCTAGGATTTAGTGAACCTCTTTATAAGCCTATTATCATGGTTCCATTCTTATTTGTCTGAGAGAAAACAGTTTGTCAAGATTAACGGATTTTGTTCCAGTTCAGTTAATGTAATCTCTGGTGTACCTCAATAAGGACATCTATCTCCAGTTCTATTTGCACTATTTGTTAATAGTACATATCAAAGTTGTGGTAGAACACTCTGAACTTCTTATATTTACTGATAATATCAAAATTTTTCTCCGTATTAAATCTACTGATGATTGTGAACTGTTACAATATGATCTAAATTCTGTCGTTCGTTGGGCTCAGGACCTTGGCTTGGGGCTTATCCCTAAATGTCATATACCATGACCACACTTATTTCTACGAACGTATTATGTTTAATTACTCTGTTAACGAATTTACTCTTAAGTATTCAGCTAATTGTGTTATGAACCTTGATATTTCTCTTGTTCGTTCGCTCTATTTTTATACTCATATCGAGAAAGTTATATACATGTTAAATGCATTGAAGCTTTTCGAATTTCTTAAGAGAATTTCGGCTAAATTTAAATTGTCTAGTTTTCTCATATTGCTCTTTCCTTCAGTCTGTTTTGGAGTATGGTATAGTTATTTGGGATCTACGTGATCTTGATGGTAGTTGTAAATTTGAAAGGGTTTAGCGAAAATTCTTGATATTTGTCGTTTTCGCTTTACAGATTGAGTACGCACCTCACGAGTATGAAGCAGTGTTACAGCCTCTCTGTTTGTCTACCCTATGTATAGGAGGAAACATGGTAATCTAACGTTTCTTTCTAAACTTATTAATGGTAAAGCTGATGCTCCTGTCCTCCTATCTAAAGTTAATTTCAGAGTTCCAAATTTCTGTTCCAGATACTCTTTTCCTTTCCGTATTCCTTTTAGCCAATATAGTTATTAAACTAATCGACCTATTGTCCGTATGATAAAACTGGCTAACGAGAACCCACTTTTCCTTAGTTCCTAGCATAAAATTATTGTCTGTTTAAATTATGAATATTATAAATTTCCTCGTTTAATTATTATGTAATTCTATACAATGTAATTGGCTCGATTCGTTTTAAATATAAAATAAAATATAATAATTTGATTACGTACGATTTATATGTTATTGCATAAGCTCCAGGCCACAAATTTGACTTCATCATTATACACTTATGACGGGCATTTGGCTGAGAGCATATAACACCCTTCCACGCGGGCATCCCCTCATTAGTAACATCATTTTTCAAATTTCCAAATAAATCTGTCTTAGATGAAGGTTCGGCATAACTATCGAATTCTTCCTCGGCCTCGTTAAGATACATCATCTCGTCAGAAATATCAGTGTTGTTCACTTTAGAATCGGTTCCTACGAGGAAATCGGATTTATCGGTGGTCATTCCGGTAGTATCTATACGGGGATTCTTATGTACCCAATTGTGCAACTCGATCAAATTTTTACTTGGGATGACCATGAAGTTTTTGTTGATGGTAAGGTCGTAGTCGACTGAAATAGATATGTATATAAAATAAAAACAACATTATTACACTGATGATAGAAAAAAAAGATTTATAATTTTTTTAATTTCTCTCTCTCTATATATATATATATATATAGAAGGTAAAGGTATCTACTATACTCAACCAGTGATTGGGATGGCCCCAATCCTTACTTGTTCCTATTTTAAAATTTCTGTGGCCACCAGGGGCGGAGTGGCCCTAAATTTAGCCCTGGATAACATATTTTGCCAGCTCATCAGCTGATAGTTTCCGTGGTTAACCTATAAACATAAGCTTGAAAAAATTATTCTTTGCTCTATCAAATAACTTGAAAATTAACAAATATATTTTATGTTTTAATATTTTCATTTTATATATATATATATAAATGTACACACAAATGTCATAAAGTGTATTCTATAACGTATAAAAGTAATTTAGAAAATATTATGGATTTTTCACCAACTTTATTAATAATCATATCATTATTTAAACTATAGAGAATTTGTTTTTCAATTGCCATCAACATGAATGACACTAAGTGTTCGGTTGTCATTGAATTTCTCAAACGGCTTTTTTTATATTTTAAAGTAGAAAATAATCTTTCACAGACCACTTGGGTTACCGGCAAAGTTAGTAATAGCTGATAAGCAATGGCTAATATAGGATAAGCATTAAAGCATTAAGATTATACTTAATCAATGTATTACAACAACAAATGCTACAGTTTTTACATGTCTTACATAGTTTTGATATGTCTATATCTTCATCTTCATTGTCTGTGTCACTATTTAAGTACAGTTCTTCAATATATTTATGATCTACAGATTTCTTTAAATTTTTCCAAGAATTTGAGCTGACTTGAGAAGTATTTTATTTGTATCGCTCCTCCTTTTATCTTTTTCAACGTGTGTAAATTGTTCATTATTAGAAAATTAAATTGTAGAAATATAAATTGTTTGTAGAGAAAAAACAAAATAAGTAACAATGAAAAACACTCTCGAAAACAGCGTTTATTATGATTTAAGAATAATTATGATAATCTTATGTTTTTATATAATCGTTTATCGTGTCAACTGACGTACATAGTTATTAGTTACGACTTAGGAATATAGATTAAATTCTATAATTAGAACTCAAAACTGACGCGATAGATAAGAACTTGTGGGAATCGAACACTTGCTAGTATTCATTCGTGCAGTCGTGTGTACGAAGAAGTGGAATGTGGAAATACCATGCATCACAATAGTCAATAATTGTCGACATTTGATATTTAATAATATCTAATGTTTTGATGTTAATTCATTAGTATAATTCATAAATCATTTTAAGATTATAAGACGATTTATTTGTAATAAGGGTCAATAAATATTATTTGATATTTTGAACAGTTTAAGCATTGATTATACTAATATTGTTATTAAATGAAATGTTTAAAAAATTTTATTTTTAAATTTTTGACCGACCCATATAGTATCATTCAGTACCGGCCCATCTAGAAAATTCCAGATTTTCAGATAAGCTGCTTCGCCCCTGGTGACCACTGGCTACCTTAGCGTGTCACACTTAAATTCACAATATTAATTACGCGCGCGTCGCCCACATAGAGGTGCTCCACGTAGCTACTTGTAGTGAAGTGGGAGCCGTCGAGGTAGGAGACCACAGAGGGCATAAAGATGCCAGACGCGTTATTCAATTCGTCAGTTGCTACCTCTCTGGGTTCACCAAGCACTAGCAGAAGCAGATATTTTTTGCTCACTCACTCCAACCATAACTTTTTTTAAACCTATACAGCAGTTATAGATACCATAGATGGGCTGCTGAATTTGGTTTTCTTTACCCTATATACCTGGTAAATGTGCTTGTTGTCACTATTGTTTTACCATAGATTATGTTTATTTTAGATGGCATGCATTTCGCGCTTAAAAGAGTATAACACCATTGACTAGAAGGCTATATGCATCTCATTAACCGGTTATGAATACAGAACAAACGTAGTCGTAATGCCAACCCATTTATACTTTACTCCTCATATTTTGAGCAGCAAACTTCAAGTAGGAAATATAAGATACGTGATAGATATCATATTATTTTCGTAATAAGAATATTAATTTGAATAAATAGACAGAAATAAATAATAACTTCCTACAGTAGGCAATAGCTATCGTCGAAAAAATATAATTCGTGTCTATATCAATTTAGGTATACGTACACAATATATCACAATAGAATCCATACGACCGCACACACACATAGAACTATTTACACACACTATACCAATTTTGTTAACATATTATGCTGCGAGTTTATTCAGGGTCACATCCGATTAATTGTGCATTGTGGCAACACTGCCGTCAATCATCTTATCGATAGATAGATCACCGCGCGCTACGATTATACAGAACAGGTTAGTTATCGGTAATGCAATTTATACACGACTGCCCGGGTCACTACTCGTTACGGCATAGTTCCATTAGTTGACGAAGGCTGTTAGTCAAACGTGTCAGATTATTTCATTATCCCATATAGCTACCAGTTATAGCCTATTACGGTTTTCTACCTAAAAGACCCGCGAAAAAACTAAAAAGTCCTACGTAATTTTTAACTTTTCTAAAATGTGTAGAGCAATCATTTACAAAATATTGTGAGAAAAAGCATGTTATTGATTTAGTTATAGTAGATATTTTTGAGTAACATACATTTACATTTTCATGTATATTTCAAACAAAATCATATTCTAATGTCTTATATCACTAATTATCTAGCCATGCGCATGCGTCATTTAGCAGTACAAGATAATAAGAAAGAAAATATATCGTAAAAAAAAAGAGAAATTGGCCAAATTATTGCATATTTAACTTTGCCTTTATAATTTAGTAAAAAGACGTGTAATGTCTTAACTTAAATGCTGCTAATTAATATTTAAAATTATCTTGTTTTTACTTTTCAAAAAATGAAAGCTTATATTTGCTATAGTACCCCCCCCTGGCATGTTGCTTCCTGGAAAACATACACTCTACACAATATATATTTCTCAGTAGGCTGGGGACATTTTTAAACAAAATTGATACCAAAAAAAGAAAAATTCAGTTGCCACCTTTTGAATATTAAGCACTTTCAATTTGAGGATTAAAAAAAAAGTCTTGCCATCAGGATAGTATACAGCATACAAGACCTTAATCTAAACACGCCTCATAAAAAATTCTAGATCCACCAATGGTACCAATCACTGTCACAAATCTAAGAGACTATCAAGAAAACTTTTACAAATTTTAACATGCCAATTAGTCTGTTTTTATACCTAATTCCCCGGGTGGGTATCCTAATGACTCCAGTCTCCAAGATCTAGACAACTATACTAATTTATAACTTATACAGTCACATACGAATTGCGTTTACAATATATAAAATGTGAAAAAATTGGTGTGCTACTTGATTACTAATTTAAGATAGTTGTTCATAAGAAAAAAAAGTTCATGCCGCCACACTACTTACCTAATTGATATTCGTTCTTTTTCTAACAGATTATTTAAATAAAAATCAAATACGAATACAAAGAAATAGTATAGTATTTGATATGAAGTATGATATAATTGCACTGCAATAAAACATACTATGCTATGACACAATTTTTGCAAACATTTTTTCTTTGGAACTTAAATAAATTGAAATTTTTAAGTTGGTTGTAAAAGAAATTCTCGCGAAATATTAGTGTCGAAGATGTAGTCACTTGAAGTTCTCGATTATCCGTATTTATGTATACACTTATTCAAATACTTAAGTTCCTACAAAAAAATAGCACTGACTAGCAGCGCTCAGCAGTCAATGGAACTAACGAGTTCTGACCGCCAATCCATATAATCGGGCCGCACTCTTGCGTTTTACGTTATATCTACTGCATACTTAAACCTATATCCCTCATACTTCAAACATACTTTTCCCGTTTTCCCTTCTCCATCTTATCCTCTTCCCCGATTCTTTATTTTAATATATTTTTTATTCTACTGCAATAGGCATCTTACTTATTGCGGTGGATTTAGATGAAATCGTGGATCGAACATCTAACTTTGCGGACTGATCACCTTTTCTATCGATCACGTAATAACCTTTTGGACATATACTAGTGCTCGATGATATTCTTGCAATTTGAGCTCTTAAATAATCAATTTCCAAACCATTGAAATTTGGAAAACTGTTTAGCTATTAAACATATATATATATATAATGAAATATGCTAAAAGTAATAACTATTTAAATGTATATTGTATGCTGACTGGTTCGTATAGTTTTCCAGTGAAATATCGTTTTATCTTTCGAGCTTCGACAATATTATGTGGCTGGACCGAGTCTAGTTCAGTCCATTTACTATTTAAGTTATTCGTAAAAAAATAAACCTAAAAATATTATTGATATATTTTAAAATAATAACTAAATATTAATCAAAAATAAAGTGTACATTTCGATTTGTGCCGGTTCCAAATTTTTCAGGGGGTATTTCTGACGGAATCTCTGAACGTAATTGAGAACTATTATTTTCGCTTGAATAATTCGAGAAATCATCACTGCTTGAATTTCCGGTTATTTGACTATTGGCATTTGTTTCTGAGGACCTAATCGAATCCGAATCTATCGAATCTTTTTTATTGATTTGATTGCAAATATATTCTGTACACATGGTTGACAAATTAGAATCACTTTGTCCTGATGATTTTGATTTATAATTGCCCATCTAAATATATTATATTCATTCGCAAGGTCATAAAAAACAAATTATACAATTATAAAGTAGGTTATTAAAAATTAAAATGTTCCATATTACCATTAATTTACGATGTAATTCTACATCTGTCCATTCACATTCTATAACAAAATATGTACATTTTAATCCGAATATTTTTCCCCAGAATCTAAAAGTAGATAATTCAAGTGTAATTAAAAAACATGTGCTTTTTTTATTTATTTATTTTTACTTTATGCTCTTGAATTTATTTAATTGAGCCATTTTGTTCATAGTTAAAGATATTAATGAAACTTCGTCCGTTGGAAGTCCACAGTCAGCTTTATTAAACATATGATTCACGTCCCAAAGATTCTGTACTTCAATGTCATCATTAATATTTGTGTCTTCACTTTTTGACTTAATATTTGTATTACTATCATAATAGTGTTTTTGTTTTCCACGTTGTTTTTTCAAAGAACACTAAAAATATCACACTCGTAGACTATATAAGTATATACTAACTATAGAACCTAGATTATAACTACTAACTTGTCCATTAATCTATCCCTACCAAAACAGAAATTATAAATTCAAAATATGTTTAAACTAAAAAATCATATATTTTTAGAACTTAAAATATAGGTTGCTACTTGAAAATAAAAAATTAGTAGAGTTTCACTCCTAAAAAAAAGATGACCTCTTAGACTCCCGCACTTCCCACATCAATTTTTCGTTAGCGATGGTTAATCGCTGCGTACAGATATACATTCAATTTTCTCTCTACCTTCCTAACTTCTCACCAACAACAGTGGCCAATCATGTGTAAAGTATGACCGTCTTTTATATTCTGAGCAGAGCAATGAATTTATTGGTTTTACAATGATGTTTATTATCTGTGAACAAGTTTTCCACCAACAATTTTGCTCCGATTTACAATGATCGCACTTTTTCTGAAAGGAAATCGAACTAGGGACGTCCATTTTTGATTTTCTCAGCTGTTTTTATAATTTAAAACCGGGGAAAACGAGAAAATAAGTACAATATTAAATAACTATTATTAAGGGGATTCGATACAGATAGTATTTTAAAACTAAAACATATTAATTTTTTGTCTATTAGTCTGAAGAACCTATAGTTATTATGATATCATATTATAATGTTGCGATAAGACTTTTAAAAACTGATTTTTATTCGTATTATGTTTACTTTAGATCGTCTATGCCACAAATTTCGGCCCCTAATATTTTAAATATGAATTTCAAAATTATGAAATTTAAAAAACTGTATGTTTTGATATTACATGGAATTATGTAAATTGTAAATTCAAAAAAATGGCATGGCCGATCTCAAGTAGAAATAATAAGAAATTTAAATCAGTTTTTAAAAGTCTTATCACATCACAAGGTTTGTCGGATTATTGGACAAAAGATTAGTATGTTTTAGTTAAAAAAATTATTGATTTAATTTTGCTAGTGAGTGCAACGTTCTACGCAGTAGTTCTTTATAGAAATACAAATTGATTCTGAAAAAGTTCTTAATGCCTTGACTCGAAAATCGAGAATAATGGATCTTTATTTTGATATTTAATTAAATTTAAATGGTTTAAATATGAATCATAATTAGGTAAAATAGAAATTTATGAATATGTTACTGAATACTTGAATTCTACTATGTCAGAGAAATATTATATGTTGGTAAGTTATACTTTTTTTTTTTAGACGAGACGTACGAAAATGTCCTACTTGATGATTTTATGTATGAATATTAGGAAAGTACCTAATTGAATTGTGTTGATACTTCATTTATTTTTCCGAATGACAATGATAATATTATTATTACTATTTATTTGTTTGTGTAAGTAATACAAGTCCGTGATTATCAAAACCAGAGTTACCATTTATTTACGTGTTCCACCCATAGTATTAAGTACACACCCACACATACACATGCAACCCCACACATACAACCACTCTGATTGAGCTATGAGTCATAGCTATGTATGCGTGTGGTCATAGGCTATGACCACACGCATACACACTAACACACAATATAGCCGACGTAGGTACGTAAGTGGGTGCCAGGACTGGAACCGAAACAAAAGGAACCAGTTCTGGAACTGAAACTTTTAAAATATTTGGAACCGGAAGTTCTATTCACAAAAAGTAAATAAAAACCAGAACCGAACCGGAATTATAATGTTTTAGAAATTGAGAACCGGAACCTTTTTTTAAAAAAAAAATATAAATACCGGAACATAAATTTAAATAATTATACGCAAATGTAACAATGACAATAGCAAAAATTTCGTTGTCTCAGTTTCAATTCCTCTATAGGCACTACTCTGTATACATTAAATGTATATAATAATATATTTTAAAAAATGGTTATTTTGAAAATTTTCTAAAGTGCATAAATAAAGTTTTCTTTTTATGTTTAAGGGATGAAAATAAATATTTAATTTTTCTCTAAATCGATGCTCCCCTCAAAGAATGAAAAAAAAAAATAGAAAAAAATTTAATATAAACAGCGCTAGAAAAATTCGTCGAACAAGGTAGAATTATAATATGTATATACCTTATGAATACTTATGAGGTATTCCTTTTTATCCAATTTAGTATATGTATTATGTATGATGCAAGTCATTAGTTTTTAGGATTGGCTTTATAAAATATTAGAAGTTTAACCCCTAACAATGCTATTCGTGCCTATATTTTGAAAGATAATTTATTATGAAAGAACCAGAACCGAAAGAGAACCGGTATACATTTTTTTTAAATAACAGAAACTGAAATGGAATCGGTAAAATCAAAAGGTTCCGGTCCCTGGTGGTACGCGCGCAAAGTGGTTGATGTCCGGGCGCGCAAATTATTATTATTCGCTCAGAGTCCGTTTATTTTGATTTTTTTTTTTATTTACTGCCGCAAAGCAGCAGTTCAATGACCATTATATGTATGTATTCTATCCTTGTCCATGGGAAAACGCGTGAAACACATACTTTTTCCTAAGGTTTTCCAAGGTTGTACAAATTTGGAAACCGCTGCCATAGGCGGCTGTCGTATAAGATAATAGTATAATATTGTTCACGGAATGAAGATCACGCATTGTCGCATTTAATAATATTAGATAGATATAGGTAAAACCTAATAGGTATACCTAGTAATTAATACCTTATACATGTGTAATCTTTTACGGCAATCACTTCGGTTTATGGCATCCACAAATACCCTTTCGAAATTGTATTCTTCGTTTAAATTATATGTACGTTTTAACAAATGACTATATTCCTCAAACGTTTCTAATGGATTTTTCGGTTTTTCCACGAGTAATTTGTCTAATATGCTTTTTAGATGACTGTATCTAAACATAATTGTTCATATTACTCGTAAATAATTTACAATTCACAATAATGATAAAAATAATGTTATGGTTTTCGTTGAAATTCAACCGGTGTTATTTTAATATTTTAAGTGTTCATCACGATTAAGCTTAACTAATGAGAAACGGTGGAATACTAGCACCATGAATTTTGGAAAAGTGATAAGTTAGAAAAAGGGGTAAAATATAAAAATAACAATAATACCTAAATGGATTTTAACGGTTTTTCAACCAAAAATTAAAATCGTGTGTCAAGAGTTCAGAAACTAGTCACTGGTTCATCGGATTGCGGACAATGGACAGATTTGTGGTGGCCTATGGCTCGATGGGGGACAGGCCCTTAACCAGGGGAGGAGTTCATGAGTGTTAGACCTCCCCCCGAAAATTTAAGCTCCTGACGAAAAAATCATAAGATATTTTAATTTTCTACTCATCACGTTTTCATTTTTTTCCCCCTAGACAATTATTGGCAGTTGCTGATGAACTAAGTGTTTAGACACACCTCCCCAAATCCAGGCAACATGCCTGATGGTGGAAGGTTGTTGAGCGGTTTTATAGACTCATTTTCACACTATTGGTACTAAATCCATTTCTTTCGATTTACGTCGTGTATTAGTTAAATTTGATGATTTGACGGCCGCAGTAATGATAATAAATAAATAATAAGATAAATAAAACAAATATAATAAGTAGGTATTATAATTACACATTTATATTTTGATCTTCTTTTTTTAATAGGTGAATAGCATAATCGATGTCAATATCAAGTTGATTATTTGATATGCCGTGGAGTCTATATCTTGAGAATAATGTTTTAATTTCGGTTGGAGAATTAGATAATGTATTCGAACTATTGTTTTTCAAACTCTTATTAATATTAGCCATTTTTGTACTTGTTTTTTCAATTTCATCATCGCTACCATTGGACGATTTGTTACCTCCATTTGAATCAGGAAGTTCAACTTTAGGCATATTTAACTGTAGTTTTATTTATAAATGAAACACAGAAACATACATCAGAAAGTATGTAATTATTTTGTATAGGTACCCTTATGGACGAGTAAAAGTAAAATACCAACAAATTTTATTCTGATAAAAAAAAAACAAACAATTGTTACCATGGATTTTATTTTTTAAATCAATTATAGGTACCTACTATACAATAAAAGATAAGCTTAGCATTTTTCAATAAATATTGATAGTTCGAGATTTTAAAAAAAGGTTATTACTCAAAAGAAATTATAGGTATAATTGAAAATTAATATTTCGTCTTGGATAAATTATATACTTTTTTTAACATAAAATATATATAACCCATACATTTAAGAATAAAATGTATCTAATTTATTTATTATTGTAATAATACAATAACACAAAACCCTATGGTTGGTATGTAATAAAATAAAATTAAGAATTGGTTTCACTTATAAACTAGTATTAGTTAATATCCAGTTTATAATATTTGGAACTATAAAATCACCCCAAAAGTATTTTATTTTTATCTGTACTATAAGAATCTGCTGCAAAAAATAGTGTTGGTTGAATCTCTCTTTTCCACAGCAATTTGACCGATAACGTTTTTTCATTTTAGCAAAAAGTGTATGTGCACGACTTAGCAGTGCAGCCATCTGCGTTTTTAATTATTTACATAAGTGCATTGTACGTCAGTGTAATAATAGTATATAATAGGTTGTTTCTAAGCTTCTTGACATTGATCGAAGAATCAGAATAGCATTTTTTTTCACAGACTTTTGTATTAAAAGTAAAAAAAGTAAGTTAGTATAGAAGTATGTGTTTATGTCAGGTATTTTTTTTGTATTGTTATTATTAAAATTGCTCTCTAAATTGCTGATTTGAAAAACAAGTGAATACAATTTACATATTAAATTTAAAAATTATAATTTACCATTAGTGGTAAGAACGTACCTATGCTAAAAATGTCCAATATTTTTAGTTAGAGGAAAAAGGTTAATAATATTAATAGACAAAAATGCTTTTCCAGCCGATGTTGATCGTTAATTTTCACAATTTTAGGTAACTTAAAAATTGTTTTGGTTAGGTAAGCTGATTTTAGATTTCGAGCGTAGCGATTGGTTTTATAATGCTGTTAATTTTTTTTCTTATTCTTTTTCTCTGTTCTAGTTTGTAGACACGTTTTTTCATAGTAAACTAGCTCTGACTTTTACATATAGCAACTTTTCTGAAAGCTCAAGTTGTTTAAATTGTACTTCAAAAAGGTCATTTTTTGAAGCCATTTTTTAAATAAAAATATTTAAGTGAGATAAAAAGTAGGAAAACGTACAATTTCACGATTTTATTATTTTACAAAAATACGGACGACGTTTTATATCAGAAAAAATGATTTAATCGAAAAATCATAAGACACATTTTTGTTGTCTTTTAGATTTACTTTTTTACAGTATTATCGAAAAAACTTTTGAGCCATTTTTGAAGTTTAAGGTATTATAATTTTAGGGAGTGTTTTGCTATAATTTCGTTATAAATACACGTAGTGACTTGAAACTTGGTAATAATACTTATATTGGATTTACTTAGACGTGATATAATTTCAAAAATAATCGGACGACTTTTTTTTTTTTAATAAGCGTTTTGAAATTAAATTTAAACGGAAATCGCAAAAAAAATAACAGGACTTTAAATTATGTATTACCGAACTACGCTCGGAATCGTCTTTCGTCAGAAATGGTTTATCGCTGCTTACAGATATAAATAAAACAACGTTATGTATCCTATCTTCTCAACTTCTCAGCTACAACAGTGGCAGTCCCATCTCCAGTATCGACTCGTTTTTTTTTTAACTTTAAAAATTATAAGCTTAATATGAATAATCAATATAATAATAAATTGCTCAAAAGAACAACACATGCATGAAATAGAATCTATAACCGGGTGTTGCAACGTCCTTTAAATTAATGATTAATAATAATTAAACATAAGATTGAGAAATTATTTATGTTTTGACGACTATGATATTTTTAACGATTTAGCATACATAATATATAAACAAATTTTCATGTTACTTGATGTTGTGAAAATAAACGGTCAATATCGGTTCCAAAAGCAGTAGCACTCAATTTAGTTAATTTTTTTCTATTAATACTTTGTAAAACGTTTTTATTATGAACTTTGGATTTTTATTGACACGTGCTTTTATTGAATAATTAAAAATTAATATACAGTCACTATAATCTCACTATCTTACAGATTTTTCTGGCCCTGTCAATATTAAATTGTTGTTGATTTTTTTTTTTTCAATCAGTTTGTCTTCGAAAGGGACATCGATTTAGAGAAAAATTACATTTTTATTTGCATTCCTTAAACACAAAAAAAATTAACTTTATTTATTTACTTTAGAAAATTTTCAAAATAGACATTTTAATTTCTAGAAAATAAGCATGAAAATCATTAATATTCAATAGAAGGTGAATAATTATCGTGCTGATTGTGATTCCTTGTCACATAACGTGCTATTTTATTGAAGATTAATTGTTTTCACACCTATAATTAAGAAACTATCTAACAACTAAACTAACTAACAATTGACGTTTAATAATATGGTATGAAATAATGATTTTCAATAAAAATATATTTTAGAATCTAAATGGAACGAAGAAGTTTATGGTTTTACAAAGATGTATATTATTATTATTTTTATGTGTGTGCAACTTTTCTGAAAGGAAATCGGTGTGGGATAGTACTTAAGGGTACTTTTAGGTACTCAAGTCATTTTTCGATTTTCTCAGAGGTTTCCTCTTCAAATGTGAAAAACCGAAAATACGGAGGAAAAACAAGAAAAACGTTGGAAAATCAGTACGTTAAACAAAACAAATATTTTTAAAGAAAATATAATAACTAATTTGTAATTATATTACCATAATATGATATATATTTTGTTGACAAAGCATCACTATCAACAGAACTCTACTCAAAATCGTTTTTTCGTTAGCAATAGTTTATCGTTGCTTACAGATATATATTAAATTACCTATAACAATAGCTGCACCCGTCCCAATTATCCTAGGATAGTTATATAAAAATAAATAAATACTAATATGATAAATTAAAGTAAACTATTGTGATGGGGAGTTGCTAGTATAACTATGAAATACATTTCATATAATATTATTATATTAATCAAATGTACGTGTATTCAAATGAAAATCTGAATACAAAAGACGGAAATACTTTGCATGTGGGTGAGCCACTGTTGTAAGTGAAAAGTTGGAAAGTTAGAGAGGGAATTAAATGTATATTTGTATGCAACGATAAACCATTTCTAACGAAAAACGATTCTAAACGAATTTCGGTTAATAGTATTGCTTTGTCAACAATAAAATATATGTCATATTATGGTAAAATAATTACAAATGTATTATACATTTTCTTTAATAATATTTGTTTAGTATTTTACCTACTTTCCCGTTTTCCCTAGGTTTTTCCCTGATTTTCCCATTGTTTTTCCATATTTTTTACATTTTTTTTATGAAAAAAGCTGGGGGAATCAAAAAATTGACCTCATTGAAATACCACCCCGGTCAGATTTCCTTTCAGAAAAAGTGTAATACTTGAAGATCAGAACAAAATCGCTGGTAGAAAAGTTGTAGAATTTTCAATATAAACACATGTTTTTGATGTCAAATATCGGAAATCGGGTATCGTTTTATATCGGTAGCATAGCATATCGGTTTACCGGAATATGGAATATTGGTTAAAGATTGTATTGAATCATTTAGGTATATAATTATTTAGTTAGGATTAATATTTTTTTACGTGATGAACGGCTTAAATAGATGTTGAATTTGCTAGAAATAAATGATCAGAGTTATTGTTGCAAACTACATATGAGTAAGTCGTAAGTCTACTAGTATAGTAATAGTAACTATGTACCTATGTAAGTACAGTTAGGAACGAATTGTTGATTTTTTTCGGTCCAGGAAATCAAATCATCTCATGAACCAGTAAAAAACAAAGGTGCAAAGATAATAAAATATTAGTGTTTCTAAAACACATCACAGCAAAATGTGATGGGCTTCCATTACCCCCACAATTATCAATCAAATCATTAACTCAATTGTAATGTGCATTCAAGTTTCCGTATTTAGCATTTGTAGAATATTTTGTATTTTATCATAGATATTGCAAAGTTTAAACATAATAATATTATGAATATTCTGGATACCATTTTGAAAACTGGGAGTTTTAAGCATTTCCTCCCCTATTTTTAAAACCATGACACAAGTTGAACATTATTTTTATACAAAAAAAGACATACAAAATGTAGTAAATTTTGGATTTGAACACAAATAAATCCTCTCTATGATTCTCTTTTAGAAGACTTGATCATTAAAACAAAAACAATTCAAATTAGATGGTTTTAAAGTACCTTGGTAGGTAATTTGTATATTTAATACCTAATGAACTAATTTAATACAATAATAGATACATTCTAAATTAAATAATCAATAATTAAAATATTAAGTACCTGAACCTGTAGTCGATGATATAAGTTCTCTATATAAAGCTTATTTTTATTTTTCCATTGTTCGACAGTATGCGCAAATGATACTAATGTAAAAAATTAAAACCGTAATTATTAACAACATTCAAAAGAATACAATTTAATACCAACTTCTATTTATTTTATAAATTACGCAATAATATAGCGGCCTACACGAAGACCATTCCCATCGGAAAAGTTCCCGGTTTCCGGTAAGTAACCATCCTCGATATATTATTTAAATCTTACATACAAATAGAAACACTGCGGTAGAGGTATGGGAACAATAATAAAATAGCAACGGTAATACTACTGCTTAAATATTTATTATACTATAGATCAGTGGTTAAAGTGAAAAGGGAGAATTCCCCTTAATATTTAAGGTAAATATCAATCCCCTTTAATATTTTATGTCCATGGAAACGCTTAAGTTATTTTTAATAGAATTTAAAAATTCTAATTAGTTTTATTGAAAATAATTTCTTTAATACTTATTAGATAAACGTAATCAGACTCTGTTTTACTTTATTTTTTCTGTGCAGACATATACATAAAATAATGTTTAAGAAGGGTATGCAGTTTTTTTTTTTTTAAACTCTATTAGTGTAGCATTTATTTTTATGAACAAATGTGTGTATGAAAGAAAAACATTTAGAAATTGTTGCCTTCATAATCGGTTTTTTAAAGTTTGGTTAGGTTTAGTTAGTTTTCGGGAATGTCCCTCAATTTTCGCTAAATATAGTTCCCAGTTCCCATTCGAAGTTTCCCCCCCTTTAACCACTGATATAAAGTATAGATACATTGAAATAGTTAAGGGGTTAGAGATTCGATTTACACGCTAAAGCTGAACAAATACGATGTTCTAATCGATCGGTGCACCATGTCCACGAAACGTCACCGGGAATTCTTGTACGTTGTTGTACAGCGTTCATGCCACACGGTGCCGAACACAACGACCATTCAGACCAAGGCGAATAATTGCATCCTTTATATGACAATAAAATAGATTCATTAGGCATGTAGGTATTATTAAAACGATAGAATAATAAAATAGTATGTTAAAAAAATATTAATAATTTAATAACCATTTATTATAATCATTATTTTATATGAAATATTTTGTACACAACTCCATCATTGATGCGTTCATATTGACTTGTACAGATTTTATTTCAATGGACCAATTTATAATTACTAGCGTATACCTGTCTACTGTAAAGTAGTTCATAATTATTACCTATTAGGTACATCGGTTTCTATACACTACGTATCATCATATTATTATGTTCGGACTGTTACATAGATTTTGGTAATTTTAATAAAATACTTAACTTAAATAATTAACTCAGATGTGGGTTAAATTCAAGGACCAATTTGAGAGAGGGGGGGATAACTTACAAACAAATATCAGCTTTATTAACACTATTTATTTTTAATCTTCTATTTTTTTACAAAATATTTCAAATATTATTATAAACAATAGACAATATACATAAGAACCTAGGTATAAGTACCTGATACTCATATAGCTTATAAGTATTACCTCCAAAGAAATAATACAAAGTTTTTTGCGATACTGGATGTCGAGTCGAAGCATTGTAGCCTAAAGAAATTAATGAATGATAGTGGAGTTGTGTATATTTACCAAAAAAAATGTTTATTTTATTTATTATTATGCTTACGCTCATAATATATCCAATTTTACAAGTCGCGCTGTATAAATAAATAATAACAATAATCAAATATTAACAAATATTAGGCAACTATAATAAATAACGGCATTAAAATCTATAAAATAATATTACGGTGTTTTTATAATAGGTACCTAGTCAGTATAATCTATGAATGATTAGATCCGTAGTTATTTTACTAAAATAAATTATATCCGTACGTCGGTATGCAACACTCATGCATCTAAGCCAATTGAAAACAAAATACCTTCTGGTGTTTCGTGAAATAAGTAATATGTATACTTCACATAAAATATTTCTGATTCGTCTTTTTGAAAAAATAACAAGTCCAAACAAAGCTATTGTTTACTAAAATTTATTTTCGTAATTCATTTAGTTTTTATTTGTGATTTTCAGAGTTCAAAATACATCTTTTTTATAAGAAACCGACCCGTCTGTTCTATTTAAAAGATTATTATTAGATGGAATTTTAAAACCTCAAATAGTTTTTAAAAAAGAAAAAATTCCATTAAAAAATCTATTTTCTCCATTTGCTAAGAATCTAAAAATAATACTATATAAATGTATTTATGGTCTTACTATTGCACTGCCTTCCTTTACAGTTTCGACGATCAACTAATTTTTTTCTGCATTTTTTTTGTTCTAGCTGATCGGTCGGAGACTGAAATATAGTAAATGTAAAATTTAAATAAATGAACAATGAATTGATGTTAATGATGTTGAACAATTATTTATAAATTATAAGTATGTACTAACTATTATTATTCGCGTACGCTCTTTGAAACCCATTCCACATACAGTACTGCAAATTGAAAATTTACTCCAATTTGACAAAATACACTTTTCTGTCGAATCATCTGAAATCTAAAAAATAAAATTATTTAAAATAATACCTAAATATTATATCGTTGGTAGTTTAGATCCAAAGAAGGAGGGCTTAAGTCAATTGTTAGCATTTGTTTTTTTTTTTTATAATTGTTTCTTATGCAATATTTTTCTATTTATCTATTACCCTAAATAGCATATTTTTCTAAATATTAGTGTAAGTAGTGTTTAAGTGTATGTATTTTAGATTCAGAGCGTAACGAGGAATGTATTGGTTTTTCAATGAAGTTTATTTTATTTTTTTATTCTGTGAACAACTTTTCTACAGAATTCTTGCTCCGGTGTATCAAGTGTGGCACTTTTTGTAAAATTAAATTTTAAATGGTTGGTACTTTAGAGAGGTTATTTTTTGTTTTTCCAAGCAATTTTTATAATAATTGGAAAAAATTTAGAAAAAAAGAGAAAATTTATGTGTAAACATAAAAGAAACTTCGCTCCGAATCATTTTTTGTTAACAATGGTTTATCGTTATGTATAGATATAAATTAAATTTCTTTCTATATCTTACCTTCTCAACTTCTCACCTATAACAGTGTCCTACCCTTAGTGTGAAGTATGTCCGTCTTTTTAAAATCTAATTTGTTTGTTTTGAAAACAAAATAACATTTTCTTAAGCCCTTCTTTGTTTGGACCATTGATATTATATAATATCCAATATGGTAGGTAATCAAATTTGTATTTTTAAAATTATCTATGAAATTAACATTAATATTAATTAACACTATATATACGTATACATCATTAAAATGATTCTCCACGTTATACATTTCACTCTAAAAAATGATTTGTTTATTCTTACATCCTCTGGATTAATAGTAACAGATGGCATTGATGTATTTTCAACACTTGATGTAGTGGTCGTTTCTAAATAAATAAAAAAAGTACTTTGTCAAGTAGGTACTTTTATAGTTGTATATATATTATGTTTACATAATAACATTGTAACACTATTATTTTTTGTAACTGTTTACACTTAAACGTACGATTATCTATAGTAGTATTACAAACCGTGTGCCTTTGGTTTACATTATATACCAAAGCACGTTGTACTGTTACATTATATTTGTTTAACATATAACTGTTTCCAAACAATAATATATCTTCTACGCAGCATGTAAAATTGTGTTGAATTAATATTTTCAAATTTGGACATTATCATGAACGATATAAATCGAATAGATCGTCTTACCCGTTGTCATATTATTGCACGGTGGATTATCTGGACAATTTATTGTCTCTGTAAAACAACGACTATCACACTCTGTCCCACTCGATCTTAGATTCATTCTAAATCTCTCTCTCTGACCGAATCCACATTTCGTGCTGCAGGGTGACCATAATGACCATGCACTTAACGAACAATTATTGCATATTGCATCCAAGTCCTAAAATTTCAAAAACACAATCGTTTAAGAATTTATTTTGTTAGTTGTATCATAGGTATATACAACGCTAACCACATTATATTCATCTGAACAAGGTTTTGTTTCACTGCACGGGATTGTTTGTTGCAAGTATTCTCCTAACAAACAGTGTTTTGGTGATACATCTTCGTTTAATATTGTTCGAAATCTTGCCATCACACCAGGCCCACACGATCTAGAACACTCTGACCATTGTCCAAAAGCTGTCACATCACATTTTGGATCAATATTATCTGGCTCCTTAGGTTCTATTCTAAAACATAAGTCATATTAAAATGTTTTGTTTAAATATATATTGTCAAAAAAACAATAAACTACTCCATGTAAACCTAAATGAACATTTCAACATATTGGATTGTATAACTCAAAGTGATATGATTTTAGGTATCTATGAAGCATAGGTATATCGTTAAACAGCAATATACTATATTATAATTGGAAAAAATTCAGTTTACAGCCCAAACTCGTTTTTCAAATTTGTATTTTTCAAAATGTGTGTTTTTGTGTGCACATTAATAATGTAAAAAAAATTGGACAGACTTCGTTTGGAAGTCATAGGGTAAAACTTCATGTAGTTCGAGTTTTCCATTTCGCGTATTTTTTAGTTAGAATTTACCATTTTTAATTTTTTTTTTTTTAAATGTTTTTTCAAATCCATTGGTATAATAAAAACTTAAATATCATACTTGATTTTATAGTTTTTTTTTACATAAACCTTAAAAAATAACATAATCCAAAATGCGGTCAAAAATAGATATTTTTGTTTTTATTATTATTTATTTTAATTATTGATAATTTGATAACAACGGTTTTTTTTTTTACCAAAGTCAATATAAGTCTATCTGGCTTAGTTTAAGAGTTACAAACGTTCAAATGCGCCGTGTTTTAATTTTAATTTTAATCGAAAGTAACCCTCGATTTGCTATGCAAAACTTCGTCCAGTAGATAAGAGGATAAAGTGAAAAAGCATTATAGGTGAAACTAGATATTCAAGGTGGTCACTCGATCGCTGTATAAGTAAATATAATAGTTAAGCTTTAATTATAAGTACCAATGGATTAAGCATTTAAAAACACACATTTTGGAAAAAGAAAATATAAAATGTTAAGTTCTAACTAAGAAATACGTGAAATGGAAAACCTGAACTTTATGAGGTTTTCTCCCATAACTTCTAAACGATGTTCGCCTGAATTTGTTTACATTCTCACTGTAGGTGAGAAGTTGGGAAATTAAGATACATAAGGTTATTTAATTTATATCTGTAAACAACGATAAACCATTGCTGATGAAAGACGATTCCGAGCGCAGTTCTGAAATATATAATTTGAAATCCTGTCATTTTTTTTTTTGCGATTTTCGTTTAAAATTAATTTCATGACGCTTATTAAAAACAAAAAAAGTCATCCGATGATTTTATAAATTTTACCACATCTAGATAAGTCCAATATGAGTATTATTAATAAGTTTCAATTCTTAACGTATATTAATAATCGAATTACAGCAAAAAACTACCAAAAATTATAATACCTTAAAATTCAAAAATAGCTCAAAAGTTTTGGTGATGATACTGTAAGAAAGTAAATCAAAAAGATAACAGAAAATGTATCTTGTGATTTTTCGATTAAATCATTTTTTCTAGTTGAAAACGTTTCCCTACGTTTTATCTCATTAAAGTACTTTTATTGAAAATATGACGTCAAAAATCCAAAAATAACTTCTATAAACTTGAGCTTTCAGAAAAGTTGCTACACGTAAAAGTCGGAGCAAGTTTACTAATAAAAAATGTGTCCATAGAATAGAACAAAGAAAAAGAAGGAAAAAAATTAAGCAGCATTATAAAACTAATAGCTCCCTCGCTATGCTCGGAATTTATAAGACCTTAGGCAATAAACTAAATTTATACCTAATAATTTTTATTTACTATACAAATAAATATGTATAATTTTTAAAATAATAAAAATTGATGATTAGGTATAAATAAAATACTCACGAACAAGATGGAAGTACAAAACATCCTTTACGTTGTGTTAAATTTTTGTTACAATGAAGTTTATAAGTGTCTTCAGGATTTACAAATTGCCTGTGTCGATTACTATAACCTCTGCCACAAGTTGCTGAGCACTCATCCCAATCTGACCATGGGCTAGTGTCACAAACTTATAATATGGAACATTTATTTTAGTACGTTAGCATAAATAATACTTATACAGTGTCTTCCAAATTTCATGTAAATCATATTTAATAGCATAGCTACCGCAGGGGCAACCGAAGCATTCGACTTGGAGAGTACACACTTATTGGGAACTTACATGTTTGACAGGGGTGCTAAAACTAAATGAGTTTAAACGTGCACGTGAAACAGGCCTAATAGCTAGTTTACGACAATTTAATTGATTGCGATTCATGTGTTACCTGCAGTGAACAACAACTGATAAAGCTGATAATATAATAAATTTATAACCATATCATTGGTGAAATATACATTATACAATTAATCAATGGCCATACTAAACAATGATTAATACATAAATTATTTCATATTTTCATAAAAAATTATGTGTTAGATATGAATAAAAAAATACAAAAAGACGTTCTAGGATAATGGGGATGGGTGCAGCCATTGTTATAGATAATTTAATGTATACCTGTAAGCAACGATAAACCATTGCTTACGAAAAAACCATTCTGAACGGAGTTCAATTGAAAGTGATACTTTTTCAAAAATATATATACCATTATATGCCATTTTATAGTAAAATAATTAAATAGGTTTCTTATATTTTCTTTAATAATATTTGATTAATATTGTACCGATTTTTCCAATTTTCCTACGTTTTTCCCGGTTTTCACATGTTTTATCCCGGTTTTTTACATTTACTGGAAAAACTCCTGGGAAATTCGAAAAATTAGCTTTCTAAAGTATTTAATGAAATTTCCTTTTAGAAACATTGCTACCATAAAGTTTGAGTAAAATGTCTGGTAGAAAAATTTTACACAGAAAAAAAAAAGGCCGTAATATAATTTAACTAATACCTACATTTCTTACATTTTCCCTTTTTTTTCCGGGTTTTCAAATTTGAGGAGAAAAATCTTGAAAAAATTGAAAAACTACCTCTTTAGCGTATTTCCCCACACCTATTCAATAGCAGAAAAAGTACTACACTTAGCTACCTGAGCAAGTTGGGACAACACTTTTTGTATAACAAAGATTATAATTTCTATTTAAAAAAAATATGGCTTCAATGAGTAGCTACGCCACTGGTTATATTACCCTTATTTTTTTGGGGGGGGGGGGGGGATGAATCCACATTCCATTTTTAATTTTAAAATAACAATTTATGTAAATAAAAAAATTCTGCAAACTAAGTTATAGCTTAAATGCATTTTAGTGTTGACATTATTAATTTAAACCAAAATTGTATCCGTTGTAATTTTTATTATATTTTGATGATTAAAAATTAAAAGTAGGAGTGGATTATTCCCAAAAATAAGGAAAAACAAATAATAAATACAATTTTTAAAAAATATGATTCCAAAAAGGGTTTACAAAAGCAATTTTTTGAAAAATAAGTATTTCATAGAAAATTTTAGAGTAATATGAAATTTGGAAGATCCTGTATGGGTAATGGGCAATGGTAATGGATAAAAAATGTAATCAACCAACCTGCAGATTCTGATTTTACTTCATCTTCTGAACAACTTTTTTCATAAAGACGCTGTCTCGTAAGATGAAGTTTTGCAATTGGTTTCATCGGTACACCTGTTGGATCATAAAATGGAGACCGTGGATCATTGCCGGACGATGACAAAACTCTTTGTATAGTCATTCTTGGTACTTGAAGCATGTCAGTTGACTAAAAACACATTAAAAATATATCAACGTACAACAAATAACTTATTATACAAAAAAAAAAAATCTATTTACTTTTAAAAATAAACTAAAATAATTAAAGTTTGGTAAACTAAACTACAATATATTGTACTATTAGTACTTGGTTAAATTAATATTTTATGTTGTATTATTATTAGAAACCGTTGATAATGTGAATTTTGAATTCTCTCACATTAATATAAATGGAAACTTTTTATTGAGTACATTAAATACGAATATAATTTCATAATTATTACACATTTAAAAAAAAATTATGATTACACTAAGGGGAAAAAAATGCTAAAAACATAATTAAGTTCTTGGCAACTATTTTTTTTTTTTTAATTTCAATTAAAGGTATTGAATATTTATACCTAATTAAAAAAAATTATGAAAAATAACAAAATATAGGTATTGAGTTAAACATTATACATGCATGTGGTCTTACAAACATAGGATAGCAAGTTAGGGTTCATTAGGTGACTCTGTGCTGTTAGTTTTATTACTAAATTAAATTTACCTATTATTGAGCTAAAAAAGAAGTCCTAGGATAATGGGGAGGGGTGCAGCCACTGTTATAGGTAATTTAATGTGTACCTGCAGTACCGGCAAACCATTGCTAACCAAAAAGCGATTCTGAGCGGAGTTCAGTTGTTAGTGATACTTTGTCAACAATATATATATGTTATATTATAGAAAAATAATTACAAATGCATTATAATATAATTATTATATATTCTTTTATAATATTTGTTTATTGTAGTTCCGATTATCCTGTTTTTCCCGGTTTTCCCATGGTTTTTTCTGGTTTTCCAAAGAAATTTTCTAGGAAAGCTCTTGATGAAATCGAAAAATAACGTCCCTGAAGTACCTTCACAGTCAAATTTCTTTTCAGAAAAATTTCTATCATTATAAATTTGAGCCAAATTGCTTGTATAAAAGTTGTTCACAGGAAAAAAAAAGGCTGACATACTTTTTAACTAATACCTACATTTTTTATATTTTCTTGTTTTTCCTCCGTCTTTTTTCGGTTTTTGACACTTATTCAGTAAACTACTGAGAAAATGACCTTTTTAAAGTTTCTCCCCAACACTGATTTCCTTTCAGAAAAGGTTACACTTAAAAATCGGAGCAAGGTTCTGGTAGAAAAGTCGCGCACAGATTAAAAAAAAAACACCTTTGTAAAACCACAAGCTCATAGGTCAATTCACTATAATAGGTATTGAAACTAACAGCACAGAGGTATCCCCACAGAACGCTAATTTTCTAAATTATAGCAAAAAATACAATATGAAAAAATAAATGTGGGTATAACTTTTATGGAAGTATGTCAATTAAAATGTATGCTAAATTAGATAAAACCAACATATCAATACAATATTATAATTTGTAATATTACTATCATAAAATACGTACATTATACGTGACTCCACTTTCTATCCCAGCATCCCACGGGTAAAGATTAATGGTTTTGTTCGTGATCCAATTGCAATTTGGTAAACATAATTCCAACCCTGATATTCCTACGAACCAATCCGGTGATGGGTCTATAAATTAAAAGAATCATTTAAATTTGTATCTAAAAAAAATCAACTTAACTATTGTAAATATTTACACATAAATGACACAACTGAAATCAAATGATGTTCTTGATCAACTCGAAATACAGCAAAGGTCTTCCCAGTAACATTTGGATAACTTATACCTCTGGCTTTTATAATTGTACGGATTTTATCACTCTGAAAAAAAAAAAAAAAAAGGGCAACAAAAATAATAGTTGAATAACTTGAATGAACAATTATTAAGTTTGTATTACTTTTGATTTAAGTTCAGATTCTAAAGTAGAAGTGGCTCCACTTAATGCTATAAAATTCATACCATCGGAAGCCACTTGATCCTGTTCCCAAAATCTGAAAAAATAAATATTTTAAACAGATATAGTTAATGGTGCGACAGTTCACATAAAAAACGTTTACAACAAATTTACCGATAGTCAATTGTATGTGATGCTCCGATAACATCACTAAATCGAGTTTGCCAATTGTCATCAGGATAATCTTTGGGGTGAGTATGTCTGGACCACAGTCCTTCAAAAGTCAACTATAAAACATCATAATAAATATACCTTTCGTTATTTTAATCTTATATAAAAACAAAAGAAATATATGTCAAATACTAATTTGTTTTCGTAATTATTTTAATAAGAATGATTTAAACCATGTATATTTTTCATTAAGTGTTGAAAAAATCGTATTCAAAATGTAAGTGTTAACAAAATAAATACGTTTTTTATTTTAGTAATACATTATACAGATTAAAGTATGATTGATTTTCATATTTTGTATAAAATCTACAAATGTTACATACAGGTGTACAACAAAAACACACACATTAATCCACTAGACTGGTTAAACATCTCGTATACATATAACATAATCAAGTATTTACATAAACTAATAAATGCTTTTAAATCAAAATTAACATAATAAACACAAACCTCAAACTTTGCTTCGTCACAAGCACAGCATTCGTATACGACATTAGCGTTATCATCGTTACTTTCATTATTTTCTTCGCAAATTCTTTTATTTAAATTTTCGTCGTCCATGTACCAAATATCTCGATATTCTACAATGGTAGCTCTAATTTATCCAAAATATGATATGAATATATATATATATATATATATATATACATAAATAATGTTTTGTGTATATAAAAAGTGTACTAAGTACTTAAATGTTTTAAACAAAAAGTTAAACGTATACCTAGGTAGAATGTAAGTATCCAGTTGTTCAGATTTTAATAAGTAGAATTATCCCAATTAAATAATAATAATACCAACCTGAATATTACACATCCGCTACCGGACGATGGCGCTGTCCAAAATACTTGCACTTCCGATTTTGGAACTAAAGAAGTTTGAGTAACAGTGTTTGGACAGACCTCACTAATTTTAGTTCTCACATCTCCGGTAAGTTGAAATTTTCCAGCAACAAATCCACTTTCTTCGTCATAGATCCGATGGTCTTCGGCCTCGACCATCAGTATGAAACTACTGAAACTCGGTGTTACAGTGGAAGAAGTTTTGACGCCTTGCAATGAAACTAATACAATCAAATTTAATTGGATGGTTAGAAATATTATATATTAGTATTTTAAAACTGAATTGTATACAAAATTAATCATACCTATATAGTTATTAGGTAATATAATATATAATTAGCATATATTAAACATTTTTAACGTTAATTTAATGTACGACATCGAACATATATTTTATGCTAGTTATAAATGAAATGTACATTACTTGTGTACGTTGTTCCTGGTACATAAAATTCTGAATTTCCCTTAAAAAAAATTTTAAATGGATGTGGATTTGTACTTTTTGGTGCTGATATTCCCGCAGGTTTGCGATCGCATGTTTTTATTCCTGGAGAAATCGCAAAAGAAAATCCGAATATTGCGAAAAATATTGAAATAATCATTGTTCCTATACAACAGTTATAACAGTAACAAAATTATTATAGTACATATGTATCTGTATATTTACAGTCATCAATAATTAACATACTTAGACACTCATTATACCGAAAGTAATACATTTTTAATTTGGACAATTTAAGAAACAAGCAACTCTAAAATATTACAATGCCATTATTTTTGGTAACTCTACTTTTAAGGGTTGAAACAACTATTTACATTTAATTTTCAAATAGCAACTGATATTACAAATTATTTTATAAATAGTTGAAATTTCGGTATAGACGTTTCCGTAAATTCAGGGTGATATGGGATACAAATCCCCAATGACCTTTTTTCAGTGTCAAATACACAAATAACAGGTATTATTTTATTTTGGGTTATTTTTTTAATTGCAGTAATATTATCATGCATACCTGATATTCCAATTTATAAATAACTTTTTTCGTTATCATTTTCTATATTTTTTTATAATAATAATAATAATAATATTACATGAAACTAATTTTTATTAGCCGGAAAACGGGTAGGTATTTTTGTTTTCCAAAATATAAAATATATTTATAATATATATATATATTAAATATTTTTAGATTAACCAATATTAGTTTAAATTAAGTGAAGACATTTCTTTATAATAGTTTAATAAAATAGAAAATTAAAAATAACTGGGTATAGGTGCAGCCATTGTTGTAAATGGAAAGTTGGGGGGAAGGGAGGATACATAAAGTTGTTTAATTTATGTATAAACTCAACGATAAACCACTCTACACAAAAAACGAATTCGGATCGAAGTTTTGTAAGACATATTTTAAAATGCCATAATTTTTTATGATTTTCAACAAAATTCTATCTTAAAACACTCATGAAATAAAACGAATGTATAAAACTCAAATTTATTTTTTAGACCATTGAGTGAAACTAATAATATACCTTGTGTTAAATTTTCAAGTACTCATCTGAAGTCGTGTGAGTTTAATAATATATACCTACCAAATAAAAATAGGTACATATAAGAATATGAAAATATCAAATACCTAAAAATAGCCAAAAAAGAGCTAGAATGTTTTGAAAATTTGACTACGTCTACAAAAAACTAATTTAAGTATTTTATGAAACTATAGGTCTCTATAATAGTTTTTAACAAAAAAAAAAACAAAATGAGCAGAGTTCAATTGATAGTGATGCTTTGCCAACAATATATATGCCATATTATAGTAAAATAATTAAAAATATTCTATATATTTTCTTTAATAATATTTGTTTTATGTTGTACCGATTTCTCCCGGTTTTCCTATGTTTTTTCCCAGATTTTCACATTTGCTGAGAAAACTCCGGAGAAAATCGAAAAATGACCTTTTTCAAATACCTCCCCAGTGAAATTTCCTTTTAGAAAAATTGCTATCATTAAAAATCGGAGCAAGTCTTAAAAAGTTGTCCCCAGAAAAAAAAATAAACATCTTTGTAAAACCATATGCTTCTTCACTCCACTCAGAATCTAAAACGCACTTAGTAAAACCAATAGATCCCTCGCTACGCTCTAAATCTAAAAATATGCAGATATCGGACAATAATGCGGTGGTATTACTGGTATTTTAATATATTACACATTTTAGTGTATGTTTCATTAATGATATTATATCGTTTCTAAAAATACAAAAACCATTTTGGCATGTACTGTTATATTTTGTTTTGCGTTTATTGTGACATATTATTTTAATTTACAACACTTTCAAATATATTTCTCAACACGATGATAATATATTACGACTGTATGAGTTAATTTTCATAAATATAATGTGTAATCGGAACCTACTTAAATAGAAAATTATGATATAATTTAACGTATTCTTAATTACGATAGTACCTGTACTTCTGTTCTGTAGTTGCCTACGTAGGTATACGAATCTTATAAGATTGAATAAAAAAAAAATGAATCTTCATGTTTTACATTAGTATAATTATCATGATTTAATTAAAAGTCTTAGGACCCTTCTGTCTACTGCATTGAGTATTTTAGTATTTAAACTCGATTTCGCCAAATATTTATAATAAAATAATAAAGTAAAAACAAAATTATTAAAATGGTTAATACTCGTAAATAAATAAAGTAAATAAATATATAAATAAAAAATGTATATATATATATATACAAATTAAATAAATAAATGTAATAAGTCGCGTTTTACATATTGACTGTGATATACCTGATGATGCATTTTTAAATTGAATAATACACTTAACATAATGCTGCAGGCAACACATTGATTCATTTATTTATTTTATTTTTATATATACATTTTTTATTTATATATTTATTCACTTTACATATTTATAATTAGATATGTACCTACCATAAAATGTTATTACAACTATTAAAAACTATTTAGATAGGTACTTTTATCGAACATACGCAATCACATGAAAAAATTGTGAAATACTACATTTTTTTTTTTTATAAATAAATATTTTTCAAAACATAATCGTCGCACATTAATTATGATACCTATTATAAATAACCAAATAAACAGGTAAAATAGGTATATATGGCCATTATTAAACGTAATTTAAATAATAAGAAAAAAAAAATTACCTTTGATAACGTAGCTCGAATTTGTAACCGTATTCTCGACGACGGTTTTACAATACTTCGCTATATTCTCCAAAGGAGGAGAATAAATGAATACTGTTTCGATTTAAAAGTGAAAAAAAGACCCACCGCTGTCACCACACACTAAAACGCACATAACTGCGGTTCGGATTAAACTGCTGCGAAAACGGAATTCCGGATGCTGAAACGTTGCCAAAAACAAAATTCATAATAGAAAATCATGTTAAAAGGAATATCGCGATGAGTAACAACCCATAAACTTTTACATACACACTCTAAATATTTTATAATAGCGCTGCTTGACGGGTCGGCCAGAGAGTGTACTAAAAAAAAACACCAATCAATACTACAGTCTACGTGGCTCTGCGTTGGTATGCAATATGCACAATATATCCACTCCCCAGCTATAGTTATAAAGACGATGAAATTCAGTATACCATATTCTCTGGACTTAACAGCAGATTGCTTTAAAATAAACGTGCATAGGCGTAGAAAGGAGGACCATAGTCTCCCAACATTTTCTGTAGCCTTCTGAAAAATGGCAATGCAAGGAAAGGTTTCTCGTTATCCTTCTATTTGAAAAAATGTACAAAATATAATCAAACGCTTATTTTAAATATAATGTCGACAAAAAAGAAATGTCAAGTGTTTGATTTATATAGAAAGAAACTTAAAAATTGTTGATACTGGGGATGTATATATACCCGTAGCGTAACCAGGAAAAGAGGATGAAAGTTATAATTAACATCCCTCCTTGAAATTTGGAATATTTTTACAAATTCTACGTAATATTTAATATTGTTTGGATCAAATCGCAGTATTTAAAATTTTCTATATATTTAAAAAAAAAAATACTTTTAATGTTTTTTTTTTTTTATTACCCTTTTAGCTAGATAAATACTATATTTTTTTATTTGAAATATTTATCGACATTTTAACAGTTCATACCTTATGTTTTAGATTGTGAGCAAAGCAAATAAATTTATTGGTTTTAGAATTATGTTTATTTTTTTTTATTTTTTTTCTGTAGACAACTTTTCTACCGTTGATTTCGCTCCGAATTTCAAGCATAGCACTTTTGCTGAAAAGAAATCTGACTGGAGTGGTACTTTAAAGAGGTTATTTTTTGATTCTCAATTCTTCCAATTGTTTTCATAAAAAATGGGAAAAACTAGGAAAAAACGTTGGAAAAGCGGGAAAATTTATGAATTGTATTGTTTCAATATTTTATTTTGATTCAGGTGAAAAAATATATTAGAAAATCCGACTGAGGAAGTACTTTGGAGAGGTTATTTTACGATTTTCTCCGAAATTTTCTTATCAAATTTGAAAAACTGAAAAAAAATGGAAGTAAAACGGGAAAATATAAGAAATGTAAGCATTATAGTTATTATAATATATTAAGGCCTTCTTTTTTCCTGTAAACAACTTTTCTACAAGCAATTTGGTTTGATTTATAATTAAAACAATTTTTCTGAAAGGAAATTTTATTGGGAAGGTACTTTAAGGAGGTCATTTTTCGATTTTTCCAAGAGTTTTTCCAGCAAATGGGAAAAACTGGGATAAAACATGGGAAAACCGAGAAAAACGTAGGTAAACGCGGAAAATCGGTACAATATTAAACAAATATTATTAAAAAAAATAGATAAAGCCTATTTAATTATTTTGCTATAGTATGACATATATATATTATGGAAAAAGCATCACTATCAACTGAACTCCGCTCAGAATCGTTTTTTCGTAAGCAATGGTTTATCGTTGCTTACAGGTATACATTAAATTACCTATAACAGTGGCTGCGACCGTCCCCATTATCCAAGGACGTCCTTTTATAAAATCAAATTTAATAATGTTGCATTAAATACTAGATTAACGTGGAAATAAATCAAAGGGATATTAAATAATAATATTGTTATGACTAAACAGATAAGTTCAATTATAAACAACAATGTAATAAATGCTAACAACGAACCACATACGATTTCAAATATTTCTAACACTTTTTTAATAGGAAAATATTTAGCAGAAAATAATACCAAAATCAACAACCTAATCAAGACGAATTATCTTAACACGACCTTTTTGATAACATTTTCAAGGGGAAAAAAACAGATTATATAACAGACTTGTATAAAGTATCTGTTAGATTTGTTAGAAAATAACAATAAAATAACCAAGTAATCAGTGCTGTAATAAGGTACTTTTAATTAATATCTAGATACAGATACAAGTATTTTAAGATAAAGCTTTTTATGTTTGGTTCGATATTGAAGAGATAATACCTCAAGTTTAATTCGACACCCAAGTGATTTCTATGTTTTGTTTTAGAACTATGTATTTACGGTCGACACGGCGGCATAAAACTTTTGGAGATTATGATAATTTTCAATTGTTATTTCAGGTTTAGTGGTATGCCATAACCGGTCGTTATACATTTTCCGTTTTCCTAATTTATAAATTTCAATAAATATTCTTTCAAGGGTGAGATAGAATTATAGAAAACTACGTGAGAACAATCAATTTGCAAAGATATAATAAAATAATATATTTTTAAAATCAAAATTGGAAACGATTTATTTAATTTAAACTTTAGATTCTGAGTTTAACGAAGATTGTACCCATTGGATTTACAATGTTTTTTTTTTGTATCGTTACAAAAATTTCTACCAGAAATCTTGCTTCAATATTTAAGTGTAGCACCTATTTTGAAAGAAAATATTATCATATTGACTAGATGGTACTTTAGGAAGGTTATTTTTTGATTTTCTAAGCAATTTTCATTATATCAGGAAAACTCAAGATAAAACGTAAGAAAAACAGAAAATATACGAAAATATTGATTATATTATTTTAAATTTTGTTTTTTGTTGTAATTCAGTTAAAAATATTCGTTGAGACTAGAAAAAGGACAGAAAACTTATACTTGCCTTTTCTTGACGTGGTAAACATTTTAAGCAATTTATGGACATTTTAATTTTGCGATTTTTGTACGTAATTTTTATTCAGTATAGGTACTCTGTGTATGAAATGTTTAAACCAGACAGAAATGCTTGAGAATTTAACAAGAGGTTCATTAAAAGTCGTACTTTGTGGTAAAAAAAAATTTTTTTAGCAGAGGCTTATCACTTTTAAATATTCACCAAAATGAAAACATTTTTGTAGAAAATATTGTAAATCAAACTACTTGCAAAACGTTGCTTAAAATAAAAATATTGAGTGATCCAACTTTTATTAAATATTATTATTATATTTTTTTTGGTATTCATATTACCAATATTTTAATTATTATTTATTTAATGTGAAAAATATTAATTTAACTTAAATTGTACTGATTTACTGTATTTGTACAATATATCTGTAGTCTTCTAAACTACATCTAAGCTATGACAATAGACATAAAGGTTTTAAGTTTTTATTGACTAAAGCGGTCGTATTCATTAGTAAAAATTGTTCGTTGCCCTCTCTTCACGGAATTGACCTGAAGACGCCCCTGAGCAATATGATTAACCGAGTTTCGCTTAGAATCGTTTTTTGTTGGCAATGCTTAAATTTGCTTAGGTACAGATATATATTAAATTTCTCTCAAGATTCTACCTTCCCAACTATTCTATAACAATCTATAACAATTGTCCACCCGTTGTGCGAAGTATGTCCGTTTTTTTTCTTATCAATCATTGATATTAAATTTAATTATTCCCATAGTCAAGGTCTAGAGACGCCACTGATAAAGATCGTTCACTCCTAGCAGTTGCAACTGGGAGGGTTGCTAAAATTTGTTTGAAAGTAGAGGAGAAAATTGATACATTACATTTTTGAAAAGTGTAGATAGTAATTTTTGGTAAATCCTGCAATCTTTTGTTTCTACATTTTAATTTTACTCACAACTGCCATCACACTGTAATCTAAATCACATTGATACATTTAAATTATAGTTGCTTATTTTTTTTTTTGCGTGAACTATAATAGATGATGGTAAAATAAAGTTAAAATGATCTATAAATGGAATGAATCAAAAATATTCTCTAATAATCTTTAATTAATCCGTTTATTTTGCATATATTTTTTTTTCTCGTTAGCTATACAAGAAATAGACATTTAAATGGTTTAGGTGTCATATTTAGATTTTACATTCATCGCATACAAACGGCAATATTAGGCTTATCTTTTTTTTTTTATGTCATTGGATATTAAAATATTGAACAAAATTAAATAAATATTATGATTAAATATTATAACTTGATAACGTCATTATGCCATGTTTAATACCCACGACCGTGTACCTGCAAATTATGATTTGTTTTAATAAGTACACGCATAAATGGAAAATTAACATGTGGGGTACGGGGTACCAAAGTAATAATGTTTACTATAGTATTTCATGCATTTTTACAACTACAAATGGGGTTGAAAGTTTCCATAGAACATATAACTCACAGTTTAACAATGCTCATTCACCGACATTTATTGTTATAAATATCTTTCTGGGACTCAGGTAGAAACATTAACCAAACTATTAATCGTTTCCAAAGGAATAATGAAGCCAATATCAATTACAAAAAATTTAATTTTTTAAAAAAAAAACACAAAGAGTATGAACAAAATAAAACGTCAGAAAATTTTCTTAAGTATTTGTTAATAGTAGGAAATAGGTATCGGGACTTTACTATAAATTTATAATTTAATATAGGTAACTTTTTAACGATATTTTTTCAATGAATTTTAACCAATCTATCTATGTAACTATTAGTGGCAACGTCGCATCGAATTTAATGTGCAATCGTACGCCTTTGATTGGTCAAAACCGTGTTTTTTGTTATTCCGGCACCCTGCGCAATCGTACTCCGCCGTTATTTAAGTATCAGACCAATTGATACTTCACAAAAAAAGCTACATATTTTTTACAGCTGAAGAAAGAAAATATTGATTGTTTTCAATATAACCTTTAGAATATATGAATATATTGTATTCAATTTTTGATAAAGTGTAAGAATTTATTGTTTTTATTAGTACCAATCAGTAGTTTTACTAATAGTTATAGAGCACTAAATAAGCAGGTATGTACATTCACTATTTTGTTTGCAAAATATTGTAAGAACCTATTATCATATCTTGATATTATGAGTGTCATAAGCTTTATGTATAATTGTATAAATATAATCATTATTCAATTTATTTCTTTGCTTATTATTTAATATTAAAATATTTTGTCATGTTTTAGTCTATGTTTGAATGCTCCATATAACCATTAGTTATCAAGTATTTACTAGTATTTATAATTTTTCTTCTTTATAAAGAATATAAAAGTACCTAACTCATTTAGACAACAAATTGTGTTGTATATATTATGGCTCATTTGTCTACATCTGATGGTCCAATGCAGATTACATAAAATAAAACAGTTGTTGCTAATGAAAATGTATAAGATATAAATATAAGTATTATAGGCATAATATAAGGTTAATATATAAGTTTTATAAGCTTGGTAATTAAAAATTATTTAACAATGGCTCCTGTAAAAACATTGTTGAAAAAATGAGCTAATTTTACTGCAGAAATGTGTAGATTCTAAATTTGAATTGTTCTTTTAAACTTTTAAATCTTTAGATCTTTGAAATGTATCTTTTCATTGACAGAAACAGTATCTGCAATCTGATAGGAAATATTGTCATCAGTAATTAGTTTTTATAAAAATTGTAATTAAAATAATTTGAATACTGTCTAATTAACTGAACTATTGAACTACTGTTTGTTAAGCAGTTCAGCAAATAGGACCCTGATGCAACCCTTAATTAATTAATTTACACAATATTTGCTTCAACATTAATAATATATAATTTAATTTAAACATGGAGTTTCTTGAGATCATTATTGTTTTTGGTGGATTAGGAACATCAAGAATAGTAGGAATTGCATTGCATTTCAACTTTTTTTTAATCAATCTAATAAATTTTGTTCAAACTGATTATCCTCAAAATGAATCTATTAAAATAACAATTTAGTATAGATGATAAATAAATAAATAAAACAAATAACTGTGTATTTACCTACTTGGCAGTCGTGTTGAATCGGTTGGAATCCCATATACTATTAACTATCCAAATTTTTCCTACAGAGCATAACATAATTGAATAAGTAGTTTTATTAATTTGATTAAACTTTAAAGTATACATTTCTGTAATTTCAGTAATCAGTATAGCTATTATAGTTAATTAATTTTCATTTATCAGTTTTGTTGCAAACAAAATGGCGGATGTACATACTCATACTTATAGTACCTTAGTTGAAGTAGAGGATTGATATAAATAAATTACACAAAGTAGTTTTTAGTTTTATATATTTTATGGACCACCGAATACTTGAACTATAGTGTATACATCAGAAGTACTTACATCAAGTTACTTGTCAGGGTCAAACTGACAGTTGTAATGATAAAACTTCATCACATTTACCTACCATTTATACAAATACAGATTCTAAATGTCTACCTAAATTAATAATAGATTATTTATTTCCAAATACCATGATAATATTGTTACAATCAAAAATACATATTTGTTTGTAAGTTGACATATTTTGATACACTTAGTTGAAAAACTAATAAATTAATTTTTCTGGTAAGATTAGATATTAGATGATCACTATTTTCTAGTAAAAATTATTATACACTGAATATATAATAATAATAATATATAAATAAAAACAAAGCAAGTATTACTGTTCAAATACAAAACTTAAAAAAATGCTGAATAACAGACAATACAAAATTACAGAATAGATTTAGAATAAATGATTTGTTGTAAGTTAAAATATAATTTAGATAGCAGCAAATTAATTAATTATAATGTTAAAACAAATTATATTGTATGATTTCCAAAAGTGGTAAATTTTTTCAACCTCTTCAATCTAATTTTTCTCTGTTCATCAGTTTCTTCCAGTTCATAAGTAATATTACTGTAAAATAAATGTGTATAATTATTATCTTAACTGGTTTGTATATTTTAAAATAGTAATAATAATAATTAAAACTTCCATTGATCAAAATTACCGATTTACTAAATTATCTGATATTTAAACAAAATATATCTTAATGAAAGTTCATCATTTTACAAGTATATTATATAAGGTGACCAAACTCAAACATAAAATAATTATACTTAAGTTTAAAGTATTTTCTACTAAACAAGTACTAAAATTAAATACTATTTGCAAGATAAGTCTAAACTTCAAAATACAAATAATTAAACAAAACACAAGTCCAATGTCTATAAAAAATATAAGTATATTGTAGTTGGTATAGTTGGTAGTTAATAAATGTGGTTAAGGCGGTTAAATTGCATTTAGACCAATAAGAGGAAGAAAAATAACATACTTAAGAACAGAAGTCCAATTATTTTAATTTTGAAAACACATTAGAATTTGCTAGTTTCTTGTCTATATTTTGTAGGAAATTAATTTTTTACTTTGTTTTTTTTTTTTTTAAGTAATACTATAGTGAAATTTAATATTTGAAATTTGGGGAAATACATTTGGTACTATGATCAATCAAAAAAATATTAAATCAAAATTAATTTCCTACAAAACTTGGATAAGCAGCTAACAAGTTTAAATATGTTTACAAAATTAAAATCAGGTGTTGGGTTCTCAGTGAATTTTTTTCCGCTTTTTGTGTATTTTTGCTTTCATAGTTTCGCTGGAGTTCAAACTTTAAATATTTCACATTTCCAAGAACCACAACACTGATAATATACTAGCAATAAGAAAGGTCTGACTATTTATAGATATAATGATATTGATAGCAATCACAGATTTATATAAATGAAGAAACTAAATTAATGACTATACAATTTGTTTATAGATTAAAGATGATAAATTAAAAAAATACCCAATAACTAGTTTAAAAACTTTTTACATATATTCTTATACTCTTATTTAAGTATTCAATTTGTTAAACAGTATACAGAAAAACTAATAAAATCATTACTTACTATTTTTTTTTTTTTTTTTTTTTTTTTTTGTGGCAAAAATGGGTAATTTGTGTTTTAGTAATATTATTTTCTAATATATCATGATAATAAATCAGAATTCAGAATATAAAATGGTTGAAGATAGAAAAAATTAAAAATTATTCCATTTGTAGGTAGAAATTGATATAAAGCCTATATTCTTGGATAGTAAATAACGATAGACAAATATACAATTGTACTGAATACTTTCACCAATAATTATGAGAAACTCATAAAGCATTAATGAATTAATAGAAAAAAAAAAAAGGTTTTCAAAAAAACAATATGCTACCCCACAACTATTCAATTAGCTACTATTAGTTAGCATAATGTATATGATAACTAAATAAAAATAACCCGAATGCATTTTCTTATCATTGTTAATACTAATAATTTTGTATGCTAAATTTTAAAATTTGTATACCACAAGAACAGAATATTTGTACATAAAAAAAAAAGAGACTCTTAGGATAATGGCAAGGGTGCAGCCAATATTATAGATAATTTAATATATACCTGTAAACAAGGATAAACCATTGCTTTTGAAAAAGATTCTGAGGGAAGTTCAGTTAGTGATGTTTGTCAACAATATAAGTCAGTTTATAGTAAAATAATTAAATAGGTTTCATATATTTACTTTAATAATACTTGTTTAATATTGTACCAATTTTCCTAAGTTTTTTCTCGGTTTTTCACATTTATTGACAAAACTCCTGAGAAAATTGAAAAATGGCCTCTCAAAGTACTTCCCCAAATAATTATTTACCTAGTATAGACTTTTATCTGTGAACCATTCAATAGCGGTAAGAACAGAATATAATAACCTGATTTGTAATAAATCCCAAAATAAATTATTAATAACAATGCAACTTACTATTTGCTATGGTGGGTGGCAAACTAATGATCATTTACAACTAACACAGAGATAACAGGGAGGGATGGTGAGATCTGATTAGAAATTGCCTAAATACTACCCTTTAATAAATTGCTGTTTTCAACCTAAAGTATTTTTTTAAAAATAATTTTAAAAGATACCTTATATCACTACTATCAGTTTCTGATGATGAATTACTAGATGGTCTAGATTCAAACTGTTCATAGTCATCTAAATGTTTAGTATTACTTTCATTTGTACTATCCGTTGAATTGGTACTATCTAGACTGTAAAAAAAAAAATTAATAATTCAGTTATAATATTTAGTTTATACAAATTAATATTAAAAAATACATTGAAATAAAATGCACAACATTTCAAGTAATTATTTACCCGGCTACAAGACATGCAGATGAATAATGATTCATCATAACCATGGCGGCATCTAACATAGTTTTTATATCAGTAACATATTTTAGACGTGCTATACATGCCGCTCTAGTATTTTGTTCCATCTGATATAATTCTTCATGTGATAATGTATCTAAATCAGCAGGTAATTCTGGGTGTTGTATAGCAACACCTGTTGTTTGAAAATCAAAAAGAAATTCTAAAAAATAATCTTGAAAATGTATTTTAATTTATTCTAATAACATACTTACCACCAACGAATGGTATATTACCAGGAAATGGAGTTCTATTATCAAAATTAATATTTGAGCTGCTACTCTGTTGTACATCTAAATAAAAGTATAAAAAATGCATTGGATGGAATATTTTTAAAACTATTATGTCAACTATTTTACATACTGAAAAATGAGGGTCCTGGTATATTCAAGTACTCAGCCCAGGATTCACTCATGTTATTCTGTTGAGAGTCACTGTTATTTAAATTTTCATTTGTGTTACTATTATTTCCATCAACAGATGTCCGTTGTTGTTGATATGCATATTGTCTAAATTGATACGGTAATGGTGATTGGTTGTTAAAGAAATTGCTAATATTTCCAGCTTGATTGTGACCAGGTAGACCTTGGCCATTAGCATCAGCATTATTAGATGATGAAACAGAAGAGGAAGGTGTTGAAGCTCCTACAGTTGGGGGTACTGATGTGGGAGGAGGCCCAGAAACAGTTGTAGAAGGTAGAGTTATAGGAGTTGGACGTAATATGTCTAATCTACATGTCGGACATGTCTGATGACGTTGAAACCAGCTTCGTAAACATGATGTGTGGAAAATGTGATTGCATGGCAACTTTTTGGCGGCTAAAAATAAACATAATATTATATATTGGAGATGATCATAACTAAAAAATAGTATCAATTATAACTTAATAATATTTAATAAATTACCAGCTGCTGACATATCTTCACGACATATTATACAAACATTTTCAATTGTTTGTAAATCTTGAGCTGTAGCATCTGGATACAATGTATTCATGTTGTGTATAGCTTTTCGAGATAAAACCAGATCTTGGAAAACTTTTTTGAAATTCCTAGAAAATAATATTGACTTTTATAGAATTGGGTAACTTTTAAATGGGTATGAGATTGATTTTTATTTGAATTATTTATTTAATCTTTTAATAATGGGTGAATATGATCTCAATTAAAAGTAAATTGATTGTTTTTTTTTAGAAAATTTGATATAAACCTCATAAAAATTATACAAATGATAAGTATCTACCAAACCAAATATTAAATGTTAACTAAATATAATATAATTTAAGAGAAACTAATTAATTACTATTTATACCTACATGGGTATTTAAAATATAATGTGCTGTTATTTGTTACAAATTGTCAAAAAAAAAAAAATGCAAAATATATTGCTTAGATAAAAATCCTATCAGTCACCTTGTTGAACATTTTATTTTACGAGGGTGTACCTAAAAGAAACCGAACTGATGTGTGGGACAGAGTTTTAGTAGTACCGATTTTTTTTTGGTAGGGGCGTATAAATATACTTCTCAACATTCAATATGCCAACGGCTGTCATCGTGGAAGGTTGTGTTACTTTGGTGTGATATTTTTTTTAAAAGTTATTTTTCGTATATTTTGTAATGGCTGATTTGCATGAACAGCACGCGGCTGTCAAGTTTTGCTTCCTGCTCGGGAAAACAGGCACAGAAACCTTTGAGATGTTGAAAACAGCTTACAAAGGTGGTGCTTTAGGGAAAACTCATGTGTTTGAGTGGTTTTCTCGTTTCAAAAGTGGTGAAATGTTGATAGACGACCAAGCTTGCCCTTTGAATCAATCGAATCAACGAAAATGTAGAAAAAATTCACAAAATTATCCTAGAAGATCAACAGCAAATCATCGAAGAAGAAGTGGAGAGATCTGGTGTGACATGAAGTTCAGTACAGATAATTTTAAGTGAAAATTTGGGGATGATACGGGTGGCTGCAAAATTTGTTCCTCGACTGCTAACTGAGCAGCAAAAACAAGGCTGCGTGGAATCATGCTCTTCTTTGAAAGAAGAATTCCAAAATGACCTAAACTTCTTTTCCAAGGTCATTATAGGTGATGAATCATGGTGCTATGGATATGATCCTGAAACCAAGCAACAATTGAGCCAATGAAAGACTTAAGCATCGCCTCGCCCTAAAAAAGCTCGTCAAGTGAGGTCAAACATTAAGACAATGCTCATTTGTTTTTTTGATGTGAGAGGAGTCATCCATTAGGAGTTTGTTCCACCTGGTCAGACAGTTAACCAGGAATTTTATCTAGAGGTTTTAAAAAGATTACGCAACAGTTTGAGGCGAAAAGGACCTGATTTGTGGCAGTCAGGAGACTTTTCAGACAGGAGGGTTTTTCATCACACGACAATGCTCCTGCTCACACAGCCCTTTCTGTACGGCGGTTTTTGACCAAAAATGATATGACCACTGTGTCCCATCCATCCTATTCATCCGACCTGTCTCCCTGCGACTTCTTTTTAATCCCCAGAATGAAAAGGAACATGAAAGGAAAGCGTTTCGCGGACATTGATGAAGTTAAAAAAAAACGACGGAGGTGTTGGCAGACATCACAAAAGATGAGTTTAAAAAGTGCTTAGAAAATTGGAACAAAAGATTGGACAAGTGCATTAACTCCAACGGAGAGTACTTTGAAGGAGATTAAATGTTTTTTGTAAAGTTTATTTATTTAAATAACTTTGTACAAAAATAGTTCGGTTTTTTTTGGGTACGCCCTCGTATAACTTTCAAACTATTGGATCAAATTGTATACCAGACAAAAATGATAGGTTATTTTTATGCATTACCATTAATTTGACAAAGAAAAAAATTGTGGTACAAGTCACTTCACATGTAGTGTAAAATATCAATTTTAGGTACATTAAAAATGTTATATTTTAAAATAAGAACTCATTTTATGCTTGAAAATTTAACAGGAGGTTCATTATAAGTCATAATTTGTAGTAAAAAACAAAATTAAGTAATGTAGAGATTTTTTTTCTTATACAAATTGTATTCTCGAATTTTGATGAATGAAAAATATTATGGTCTTTTAAACATGTACAAGTCTGCTCTAAGAATCAAATTTAAAAAAAACTATCCTAGGATAATGAGGCAGTCACTGTTATAGGTAATTTAATGTATATTCATAAGCAATGACTAACTATAGCTAAAAAAAAAAAGGATTCTGAGTAGAGTTTAGTTAATAATGATGAATTTTTAATTCCAAACTGGTTGTACAATACACATATCATAATACACAAGGACACATTCATTTATTTATTTATACATATTAGAAATTATTTATTCATATATTTATTTACGAGTATTAACCATTTTAATAATTTTGTTTTACTTTTATTATTTTATAACATACAAAAATAATAATAATATTAATATTTGACTCAACAACTGAACTTTTCAGCAGATTTTTGTCAGATCACAATTTAGCAGGTTATAATATAAGATAAAATAAGTTTTATAGCTATTCAGTAGTTTTAAACTTTGAGATCTTTGGACAGTAGGTCAAACATAACCAGTTGGTATTTGTATACATAATAAAACTTTTGGGGATATTAAAAAGAAAATAAAAGCGTAAAAGTAATTACTTATAACAACTAAGGACCACCTTAATAGTTATGAATTATACTTTTAAAAAAATACTTCACACGTGGGTATAGTCACTGTTGTAAGTGGGAAGTTGGGAAGGTAGGATGCAGAAGGGAATTTAATGTAAATCTGATAAATCATTGCTAATGAAAAAAACCATTCTGAGTGTAGTTCGGTTGATAGTGTTGTTTTGTCAATATATATGTCATATTATAGTAAAATAATTAAATAGGCATTTTATATTGCCTTTAATAATATTTGTTTAATATTGTATCTATTTTCCCATTTTCCTACATTTTTCTTACATTTGCTGTGAAAACTATTGAGAAAATCTAAAATAAAGTCTCTAAATACTCTAACACAGCGTTTCTGAAACTGTGGGTTGCGAAAAATTATTTTGAATTATATAGATTCCAAGAAATATACATGTTTTTAGATTCTAAATGGAACATTGAAGGAATGAATTGGTTCTATTGTGTTTATTTTTGCATATTATTTGTAAACAACCAGCAATTTTTAAGTTTAACATTTTTTCTGCGAGGAAATCTGACTGGAATGGTACTTTAAAGGGATAATTTAACCTAACCTAACCTTTCCCTGCTGTTTGCATAAACTACTTTTTGAAAAGTGAAATTATGTGGGTCGCAATAGATTTTCAGGGAAAAATTTGGATCGTAGTTGTAAAAAGATTGATAACTACTACTCAAACAGTTAGATTTACTTTTAGAAAAAATGGTATTACTGTAAATAGGACCAAAATTGCTGGTAGAAAAATTGTTCACGGAAAAAAAAGGCTGAAATATTTTTAATTTCGTAATTTTTTTTGTTTTTTCCCATATGTTGAGAAAACTCCTGGGAAAATCAAAAAATAATCTCCTTAAAGTACCACCCCAGGCAAATTTTCTTTTAGAAAATGTGTTCACACAAAATAAAAAGAATAAAAAAAAAATAAACATTTTTGTAAAACCAATATTTTCACTATACTCAGAATCTAAAATCTACAAAAACTATCAGTCAGCTCATTCTACAGTAATAAAAACAAACTAAAATTTAGTTTAATTGACGAAACAATGAATATTATATTACCTGAGTGTGTGGTACATTGGACGGAAAGCAAATAGAGGTACTGTATATGTCTTCACCATAATTATAAGAAACGCAATATACATGACAGCTTTGCATAATCCTGTTCAAATTTTGTATTTATAAAAAAAAATATCTAATTAAAAATAATTAATATATTTTACCTATGAAAAATTCAAGGTATAACAGTAAAACAGCTTTGCTTTCCCAAAAAGTGTCACTATGCACATCAAATCCATGCAATACATACTTTGTGCATGCAGTCATTGCTAGAGTAATTAACAATGCATATTCAAATCCAAATACTAATTGCACAGATGGGCCCTTAGTTATTGTCGTAATATAAGCGTCATGAACAAAATATACATCAGCAATTGTTAAAACAGTTAACAATGCTATAAAGAAAAAAAAAAATTATTTATTAGAAAAATAAATAGTTTTAGTGTAAAGTATAACTACTACTTGGGAAATGTTTAAATATGTACTTACACCATATGCGAATATGAAACAAAACTGATATAACTGGAGTACGTTCCATCTATAAAAATACAATAATTATAGCTTTATTAATATTTAATATAACATTTAAATGCACAATTAACATACATAATCAACACGATCTTCTGCTAGCCAATGAAAACATTTTAGAAATAATAATAACGTGAACAGAGCCACAAACTTTGGACTCAAGTCATCTTTAAATATTGTAAATGCTAAACATGTTTCTGTAATGGCGTACCAAGATTTTTCTATTAAACGCTAAAATGATTTATAAAAATTAATACAATTCTACATGTTTTAAATGTTATAATAAATAAATAGTAACTTGTAGAAATACCTCAGATTCTGCAGGACGTAATGTGCCAAAAAATATTTTACCAATTAATTTCCCAAGTAAATAGACAGTGATCAAAGCTTGCATGTACATTATCTATATTGATTATTATATTATTATTATTATTATGTATACATATAGGTATCTAACAAGTTAAAATATTTTTAAATTTTTTTCTAACCGCCATGCTCGGATTGGATTTACATATGTACACAACAGCCGGAAAAAATTGTTCCTTGCGGCGAAAAGCATTGCCTATAACACAGCCAGACAGTACCAGGCTAACGGCCACAGCAGTTAGGCTGGTCATTTTGGCGGTGGCCAACGGTATACTCATGTTGATTTGTTCTACCATCAATACAATAACAATATAAATTATTCAGTATCGTTGGAAAAAAAAAATTTACGTATTAACGACCAAAGTTGAGAGTATATATTATTTATTACCTATGTATGTTATTACTTACCTATTTTTATCAACTAATTTCACTTAAAAGTTTTCGATACGTAACCTGTCATGAAATATTCATCGGCGACTAAAATACTACGATACGTCTACACTCAAAATACAACTACGACGAATGATATCAAGTCGACCGTTTGCAGCTGTCTGAAACGAATGGGCAAAGAGCACGTCGACCATTAAAGTGTTAAATGACGTATCTACGAGATACAACAGTGTACAGTGTAGTAAGTTCAGAGTACAGGCAGTACAGCTAAATTACACCGAGTGACCGAACAATATTATTATCAATTTATCTGTTATCAAAATTTTGATTGTTTTGTTATGGACACCAGAGCCGAATATTCCAGTCATATTTAATGGTATCGGTTTAACAATTTATTAAAATTTATTCTATAAATCCGCAAATTAGTATATATTTTGGTATTCAATATTTAAGCCAATATTTTTAAAGTAGGTACGAGTATCATAGTAATTTAACAAATGCAAATGACCCAGAGTATATTGCATTATAGTATAATACATGATGTTGTCAAGGTCTTGTAATATCTTATTAAAAATCTACACGTAAGTGTTCATTAGATAATGTTATTGATTATAACAATCACAATAGGTAGCTTGTTAGCACTTGACTTAATTGCGATATTGTCTAAATGTGGCTGACGAGTGTCTAGTTGATTAGTGATTGACGTACCTAACTGATAGAGATGTAACTTAAAGATTGTCCTCATAAATTTATAACCATAAACTTACACTGGTCAGCTAAATGGTCTGTTTTACTATGTATTGTTTTTAAATTTATTTATTTTTGTCATTAAATAATTTTTTTTACCTAAATTTTTGTTCCAATTATTAATTTCAAGGGCAGTTTCTGGTAGACAATTTTGTTTAATTTGTGTATTAAATTTAATATAAATGATTGAATATTTGATAAAATATTCCTCATGTTTTTCTTATAGTACCTAATATACTAATTTAAAAATTCTGTAGTTATAATTTTTTTGAAAAGTTCAAATTCACAAACATTTTGAATACATATTTTAATTTTTTTTTAATTAAACCCTACCTTGATAAAAATATTCAAATAAATAATTTTGACGTTTATCATATTGTATACTTAGTGGGGGAAAAAAAAGGTGAGAGTAATACTGTTATTTTTTTTCATAAGCAATTAAAGTTAAAATGTTGACAACAATAAAGCAGTGGCGTATCATTTATTAATATTACACTCAAACGAATCTTCTACAAGATTGATTTGTAAAAAAATATTACAAAAATCTAGAATTCTATATAAGTGAAGTAAAAAGGTCTTTTTAAATTCAATGAACTTGACAGACCTTATAAAACCTTAAATGGTTTTATAAATAGAGTGGCTATACTAGAAAACTTATTTGAAGGGTGTTAATCACATAAAATATAAACTTATACTTTAATTAATATTTATTAAACAAATAATATTATCAATTTATATTAATTATTAGCATTATTGCATTAAAAACAGTTAGAGCTATTAGATATATAAAAAAAACAATTACAAATTAAACAAACTGCAACTTATGCATTACACTGACTTAATAAAAAAATAATTTTAACATTTATAGAAAATAATATAATTGAATTTTTTGTTATCACAATATTCAAAAATTAGTTTGCCACACAATCTATTCTAAATGCATCAATATACTGTTGGTATTTTTTTTTTTTTTAGTTTCTTCAGTTAATTGACCACTAATAGATGGTTGATTATAAAATTCATTGTCATTTTTCTCAGTATTCTGAAAAATAAAAACTATAAAAGTTAAAAAAAAATGTGATAAGATGATAAATAATACATACCATCTCTTTAGAGATTAAATTTGTATTATCTTGCTTTTTACCATCCATTAACATATATGCAAATGGATTGTTACAAGCTTTAGCTGTTATGGTCGTCAAAGGTCTAATATCTTTGTTTAAATAGTTTCCACTATCTACTTGATCATTATTTTTATTCATATTTAATAATGTAACAATTTTGTTAACATTTCTGCGTTTCATGAATGATCCTTTGAGTAATTTATTAGACTGTGAATTGATGCAAACGGCCTAAGTTAAACCAAAGTTTAAATTTGAAATATTCAGAATATAATTACTATAATATATTAATTATTAGTACTTACTTTTGTAACTTTTGCAACACACGGTAAAGTTAAACCATTTTCAGTTTTTTTATTTTTATTTGATGAGTCAGAATGGTTAACATTTACTACTATAGATTTGTCTTTTGATTGAAATATTCCTTCATTTTTTAATTTAATCTAAAAAAGGTAAGAACAATATTATAAGTTATTTACAAACACTTAGACCTGTTGGCAATTTCAACAATGTATAGAATTAATTATTTCACTTTTCATAACATTTAAGTAGTATCCTGTAGAGATATGAACTTTAGTTTTTCAAATGAGAATGTTTTAATGCAAATTGTAAATAGGAAGATTTTTCTTAAAATGTTGATATAGTGCAATTGAAATTTAAAAATAAGTTTCCAAGTTACTTTACTTTAAAACACTAAGGATAACAGTCTTCACTACGCTTCTCCTACCCAAACTAAAAGTGAAATATCTCCAAAACAGATTGATGCAAATCAAAAATGATAACAGCAAAATTATTTGGTAAATTTAAATTGTATTCAGTTTGTGCCACCAAAAGAAAATATCTGGTGGCCACATAGAGGGTGAAAACTGGCTTTAGCAGCCTGTCATTTTAAAATGTGGTCAAATTGCTTCTCTTCTGGCACATATATAGACTATAAGTGATATAAGATACATTATTTTTATAAACTATTTTACTATCACATTCATTATCTCAGTAGGAGTACTTTTATTTCATAATAATATTAATTATGCAATTAAAAATGATAAAAGTAAAAGAAATATCCTTAAAAAAAAAAATAATAAAAATAGGTAAAACATACAACATGCGTTTTTTTTACAGCCAAAATCATTGAAGTTTGTGAATTATCACCCGATTCTTCACAGTTATCAGGTAGAATCTCATCTTCTGAGTCATTTGTCTGAAAAAAAAAAAATTAAATTGTAATATAATAAAATAATATGTACAAACAAAAACTGGTATGTCATTGATCAATTGAAAACAACTTGCAACATTATTCTATATTAAAAAATAATCAAAAAATCTATTATAATTGCAATATTTAAATATTATTCAAGTATAGTAATAATAAGATATATGTGATACATAATTTTAAAATGAATATGATGTTTATAATCCTTCCCTATTCCTTTGGTTTAAATTATTATAGATTATAAACAGTAAATCCAATATTAATGTTAGATATATACTATACTTTTTTGTATTCAAATATGTGTTGAAATAGGGGGGAGCTATTTTAAAATAAAAATATCTACTTATTTAAGTATAAGGAATATGGATAAAAAAAATCAAATTTACTAAAAAGTCCGAGAAAAATGTAGTTTCATGATAAATTGATCACCTTGTACAATATTCCATATATTCCTTAATTCATCAAAGGTGATGGCATCAAAGATGACTTTATCAGATGTGGTAGACTAGATGCAGTGCTGTAAAATATCTAGATACTTTTTAAGATACAATTCTTACTTTTTTGGTTTAACAAAAAAAAAAAAAACTATATAATTTTAAAATCTAATTATTTTAAAAAAAAATAACAACAATTAATTATAGATATGTATTATTTTCTGATTTCTTTATCATTATAAATTATTATGTATGAGTGTATGACTATTGTGTATTGACAAGTGGATAATAGACATTATTGTATTATAAATTATGAATCTATTACTATTACTAATCTATTTTTGTTTTAATTTTGTAATTCTATATTTTTAATAATTAAGTGTTAATTAAAAAAAATATCTGTTTTCTTAAATGTATCATAAGATACTAATTTAATGTACCTTATTACAGCACTGACTAGATATGTTTGTTATTTAATTTTTTTTATGGCGATAGTCCATAACAGTTATAATATTTAATTCTTATTATTTTTATAGATTTAAGTGTCATGATAACACTGGTTTAAAAAAATGTTCCTTTAATATTTCATAGTGCTATCAGTGATGCTACAATATATATGGTATATGAATTAGTTTGATTTTTTTTTTGTTTTAATGTTCTGGTATGAAAATATAATTAAAGATAAGTTTATATTATATTAATTGATGTGCTTATTTAAGGTAAAATGATGAGATTGTATATTGATTTACACGTGAAGGTGTAATACCTGAAAGTTTTAATAAAATTACAAGATAACTTATTTGTTGAATTATGGATGTAGTTAGTGTATTAGAGAGATAATTTCCCAAGTAGATTTTATAATAATAAGAAACAGGGACAAAGATGGACTACTGTTGTTAACAAGAAGTGTGAAGGTAGGATATAGTGACGAAATGAATGTATATTTGTAAGCAAGGATTAATCATTGATAATGAAAAACCATTTTAAAGGGAGCTTGGTTAATAGTATTGCTTTTTCAACAATATATAATGTCATTTTATAGCAAAATAAATACCTATTGAATACAATGAATTTAACAATAAACACTTATTATTTTGTGTAGGTAGTAAAAATATTTTTCCTTTATACAGTTTCATATTTTTAATTGATCTATAATATTTTGAACTGAATTATAATATATTATATTATATTTTTGTAAATTTTCCTGTTTCCAACATTTTATCCAGGTTTTTGCCAATTATTATAAAAAACACTCAGAAAATCAAAAAAATGACCTCCCTAAAGGTATCATGTAGATAAAATTTTCTTACAAGAAAAGTGCTACATTTGAAATATCGAAGCAAGATTATTAGTAGAAAAGTTTGCACAATAAATCAAAGGGCATTCAATTAATATAGTCCAAATGAGTGATTGTTTGGTTCTCATGGTGCACCTAAAATGCATTCGTTTTTTTTTCTGTTACTGTAGTTTTGCAAAAAAAAATTTTTAGAACTTGGGTAATCTCTGAAATGACAACAGGTATGTTGATACCACCACTAAATTATGACAAAGATAATATAATATTGACAATATTGAGTTATAAGTTATTACAGAATATCTGCAATAACATCAAAACTTCAAGAAGCTATAATTTTGAAACTAAGTCAGTCCACTCAATTCTAATTTCATTATTGGTCTTAAATCAGTAATATACATAACAAATGTTTAAAACAAAAAAAATGGAAAAATTTGTTTGAACCAGTAACTAGATTGATTACACATCATTAAACATACATTTTAATTAAAATTCCTGTATAAAAATAATTACAACAAATTTGTTTCACTACTAAGTACAAATTTTAATGAACTTCTAGTTAAATCTTCAAGCATTTTTGTTTAGCCTTAAAAATTTTACTACAGAGTAACGATCAAATAATAATTATGTACAACTCACAAAATATTTATAAATAGCTCAAAAATGAAGCAAATGTTTTCGAAATGTTACCATGTCTAGAAAACGCAAGTTTTAGTTTTTAATCCAAATTTCAAGTCTTTAGAAATAATTTTAATTGAATTACAACAAAAACAAAATTAAAAATATTAAAAACATTATTTTCGTACATTTTTTTGGTCTTCTATATTTTTTTTCTTTTCAGTTTTGCTCAATTATTAAAAAAACTACAAGGAAAATCAAAGAAATTGCTTTCTTACATACCACCAATGATTTATTGTTATTTTTTTTAAAGGAGTAATATTTCTAGTAGAAAACATAAAACATAAGAATTTGTCTTTTACATGTAATTTTGTTTTCAAATTTTCTTAATTATAATGAAAAATGAAAAAATGACCTAATGCATAAACTAGATGAAATTTTCTTTAAGAAAAGTAGTAAGTTTTCTTTTTGAAAAGTTATTTAATAATAGATTTAAAAAACACAAGTTATAGTAAAATCAATAGATCCTTACGCTATGAATCTTAAAATAAATACTGTTATTGAAATTTTTAATCAAATCTACCTTATATTAATAAATAATAGTGTCAAGTCTAATCAAATAATTAATTTGAACAATTTTAGACAAATATTTGTATCTATTTAGGATCATAAAAGAAATTGTTATATATTGATAATAGTACTTGTGATAAATAAGATTCCCTTTTGTAACGTTCTTTTCGCCATAGTCCTGATAAATCATCACCGTCATCACCATTTACTACTTCATTCTCATCTTCACTGTCTGAGAATAATGGCTTCTTAAATGAATCATCATCTTGATCTTAACAGAAAGTAAAAATATTATCCAAGTAAAAATAAATGATTTTTTAAACTAACCATTATCACCCCACTGAAATTTTCTTTTTCGGCCAGTATCTGAATATAATTCACCATCTTCAAGTAGTCTTTCTTTGAGTTCAGTTACTTGTTTTATATCATCATCCAATAACTGTCGCCTAATTAAAATTGTAAATATTTTGATTATACATATAAAATATAACTTAAGATAAATATCATACATATAAATCTTATCCAAACCATCCTTAATAAGATTTTCATCAAGCTCATCTTTGTCACCATCTTCTTCATCTAATTTATCTAATTTTTCAGCATCTTGATTTTCATCATCAGAACTCCAATCTGATTCGGACAATTCTGCTTCATCATCAAAAAAATCATTCACTGAAGTAAGTTTGGGCATATCATCTTCATCTTCATCGCTTTGATCATTTTCACTATCTTCATCAAGATTATCTAGAGGACTAAAGCAACTAACATTATGCACACAGTAGAATAAATTAAATAATAATTCACTAATAAAGTAAATATTAACTTACACACTAGAATCAAAGTTGTCCTCAAGTTCATTTTCCTAATTAATTAAAAAAAAAACAATTTTTTGTCAGTTATTAACTCAGAAAAATAAAAATAAAATTTAAGACCTGAGATTCAGGCTGTGTTTGAAACTGTCCAGAGCATAGTTCCATTAGTTGTTGAGTAGAGATATTTTTTTCGGACTCATTAAATAAAGGACTTAAATCATTAGTATCTATTTTCATTTCTGTATTTGAATTGTGTCCATTATCTATTAGTGATGTAGGTGTATTTTTTTCGAGTTCATTAGATAAAGGAATGATATCATTAGATGTCATTTCAATTTCTATATCTGAAATATGTTCATCATCACTACTTTCGGACAATAATAGTGTTGGACGTTTCTTTTTTTTTGAAATTTCAATTTCTGAAATAAAATTACAATTTTATACCAATAATTTTTATAAAATTAAATATTTTTATTTTGTCATATAAACCTTCTTCATTTTCAGATGAATTTATAAAACTGTCTTCATCATCTGAACTTTCCTCTAATTCAGATAACTCTGCTTCGTTATCAATAAATTGCTTGGCTATGTCATCAAATCTATAATTTTAATAGTAATTATTATTAATGCAGAATATGTTTAAACTTTAAGTTAACTTTAAAGTTAACTAACTTGTTTGAATTGAAATGATGTTTTAATTTTTCATTATCTTGCTGAGGAAAAAAAAAATATAATAATATGAGTGTATATTTAAAAATTAATTTATATTTTATTTCATATAAGTATGAAGCAAAATATTTTTAAACATCTGTATATTACATGCTCAACTGGTTGAATTGGAAATTCTTCAGAACATAAACTTGTTGCCTCTTTGGAATTTTCATCATCATTTATTGAAGATGCTTCATCGCAATCTGATGAGTCACTGTTTATTGAACTATTTTCACAGTTTTCTTCATCATCATATTCTACTACCATTTTTTCTAAAAAAAAAAAAAAAAAATATCAACAATATTAAAAAAATTAAGACAAAGTTATGAATTATAAATTTATTTAGTTTTAATTCATACCTTTATTATAATTATTATCATCTAAATCAATAAAATTTCTGTTTTTTTCGGTTTGAAATGTTTGAACGCCATCATTGCTGGAAGATTTTGGCTCTTCATTATCTTCATCTTGAATGCTGATTTCGTTGTAAAATTTTTCTACATTTTGTTCTTTAGTTTCAATAAATTCCCTGAAATTCCACAATTAAATAAGTTAAGATTTGCATGGTTTTAATCTTAGGCATATTTACAGAGATAAAATAATGAATATCTGTAAGTATAAATTTTCCTTAATATTAACAATTTCTGATATTATGTTTGATAAATTCATTATTATAAATTTCACTTACCATGCTTTTCGTAATAACTTTTTTGGACCTGTTAAAGATACTTGATTTTCTAATGGAATTTTCTGCCTGTTTAAGAAGTCTTTTAATGATTTTTGTTTGGGTATGTGATATGGTAAATGTACAGAACTACTCATAACTAATCTTTGAGTTTCTCTGCTAACATCATCAACTTTATGTTTATTTTTAGTGGAAGATTTCTAAAAATAAAATTTACATATTTTCATGAAAAAAAAAAGTAAAAAACTTTAAAAACTGTTTATTATTATTTCCAAATTATTACTAGGTATACAGGTAAGTACCTAGTTATTATATGCTAACAGTATATTTTTTAACAAGTATATATTTTATGTCACTATAATTTGTTTTTCGGTAATAGTGTTTCAAACTATAGAAACAATTTATACAACATGACAATTTATTAATCGATTCATAATATCAATATATACATAGCCTACATAGGTATTATACCATATTATATTATACTATTGCTATATAATATAGACAGAACGAATATTGCAAACAGTTGTATTCATAAATATTATTTTTACAAAATTAAAGCAATTCATATGCACTACTGCAAATGTTATTCGTCCGAAAATGATGAAATGTTGTACAACTTGAGTAGGTAGTTAAAAAAAAACGACCAAACAAGTCACGGGTATTTTCGATGTAGTAGATACCAAGATTCGAATTAATTATAAGTAACACTCACCATTGTTATGAAAAGAGTTGTCTCATACAATTTTAGACTTTTTAACGAATTATTGAATTTTCTCGTTCAGTGAAGTATACAACGTCGTCTGTAGAGAATAGATGTAGAGAACCTTTTCCGTAATTTCCATTGTCTTATAAGTTATCATGCCTTATCGTTCTCGATTTGGCGGGAAAGTGAACAAAAGATAGCCAGTGGTAAGTGGTCCACGGTTATCTACTCGGTTAGGTTGACCGTGGCGGTGGTAAGTTCAGTAAATACACAGATAATGTATACTACATATTAGAATATGCCTGACTCTGTATCCATACTTGTAGCCAACAGTCATAACTCATAATCAAAGTGGATTTATAAAATTCAACTTGCTCATAGTGTAGATTGGACAATGTTTACAAGCCAATGTTATCAATCACATTGATTGATAACACAATTGGGAATAATCAACAAAATTATAATAATTTAAAATATATTGGTATTATATAATTACCTATATTAAAATAGTATTTAAATTCAAAACTAATTGTAGACTGTAGAGTATTTAAACTATATTTTTGATGATTTGTAATTATGTTGTCATAATAATATTGATAACAGATTGTAAACATTGCTCAACCTACTTGGCTTCAAAGACCCATACACATTACCCGGTAAAATAAAGAGTCCAGCATATTCAAGTTTTAGGGTGATGAATATAGTATATTTAATATTATATATTAATATCTGTGGGTAGGCATCTTTATCGTGGTAAGAACTAAGTTGAATATTATTGAGAGAGATAAAAACAATATTATTACAAATTTTCACAAAACCTGAAATTATATAAAATTAAATTTTGAATGATTTAAGACTTTGAAAGTATACTTTTAGTAATAATAAACATGTTATGTGAATCTGTTATTAAATGAGAATAGGTGATAAGTTGGGACGGTAGGGCACATAATCTTATTTCATTTATATCTGTAGGCAACGATAAATACTGACTTACGACGATTCCGAGCGCAGTTCGGTAGTGCATAATTTGAAATGCTGTAATTTTTTTTAACCTAAACTTCATACGTTTTTTCCGATTATTATGTAAACTGATTCGAAAATAAAAAAACGATCCGCATTAAAAACAATAATTCAACAAAACAGGTCTCTTGTCGTTTTTCAATTGGAGCCGTATTTGTGCTAGAAAACGTGGTAGGTACTTATTTAAAATAACGAAATCGTGAAAAAATCGTATTTTTTTAATCGTTTTTATTTTAAATACCGTTTCGAAAATCAAAAAATGACCTACGTATTTACCAAGTAGATAAAATTAACTTTCAGAAAAAGTTCTACACTTATAAATCGGATTAAGTTTTTTAGGATAAAATTATTCTACAGTATACAAAAAAGAGCTGATACTGGGGATGGGAGCGGTCACTGTTGTAGGTGAGAATTTGAGAAGGTAGGATGCATAAGGTTATTTCATTTATATTTAGCAACGATAAACCATTGCTTGACGAAAGATTATTCCGAGCGCAGTTCAGTAATACATAATTTGAAGTGCCGTAATTTTTGTTGTGATGTTTGTTTAAATTTAATTTTAAAACGCTTATTAAAAAAATAAAAAGTCGTCTAATGATTTTGGAAATTTTACCACGTCTAGGTAATCCAATATAAGTATTATTACCAATTTTCAAGTCGCTACGTGTATTTATAACTGAATTACAGAAAAAAATCCCAAAATTAAAAGTCCTTAAAAGCTCAAAAGTGGCTAAAAAGTTTTGGCATTGATACAGTAAGAAAGTAAATAAAAAAGACAACAAAAAAGGTATCTTGTGATTTTTCGATTAAATCATTTTTTCTAGTAGAAAACGTCGTCCGTGTTTCTATAAAATAATAAATCCGTGATATTGTACGTTTTCCTACGTTTTTTCCCACTTAAGTGCTTTTATTTAAAAAAAGACGTCAATAATCAAAAAATGATAACTTTAAAGTACGATCTAGACAATTTGAACTTTCATAAAAGTTTCTACACGTAAAAATCACAAAAAGTTTAATAGGAAAAAACGAGTCCACAGACTAGAAGAAAGAAAAAAAAAAATAAACATCTTAGTAAAATCAACATTGGTGACATCGACGTGTTAAGGGGAGTCCTCAGCTCACTGTGTGATTTCGTTTCGTGTGAAATATGCTTTTCTGATTGGCTCTTTTTATCTTGGTAGATACATTTTAATCGTGTCTACCAAGACGTTATCGCGTATACCGCAGAGTTGAATACATAAATTAATAGATAAATAAATAAAATAAATTCAACTTTTGGATATGCTGGTTATAGCTGGTAACGTCATTTTCTTGTTTTCATTTTAATAATGAATTTAAATATTATTACAATTTTCATGTTTTGAAAAACTTCTTCTTAAGCGCCTCAACCCAATTGTTGAAGCAAAGCAACTTATACCAAATCACCAGTTTGGATTTCGTATAAAACACTCAACTATCGACCAAGTTCATCGCGTAACGAACGTGATCAGTAAGGCGTTAGAAGAGAAAAATTATTGTGGAGTACTTCTGGATGTAGCCCAAGCCTTTGACAAAGTTTGGCACAAAGGCCTGTTGTTAAAATTACGTAAGCAGCTTCCACACACGTGGTGCGCACTCCTCAAATCATATCTGACTGAAAGACATTTCCGCGTTAGATACGAAGGAACGATAACTAATTGGAAGTGTATATCAGCTGGAGTACCTCAAAGTAGCGTTCTCGGACCTTTTTTTTACCTACTCTATACAGCTGATATTCCAACTAACGACAATACAATGATAGTTATGTTCGCCGACGACACGGCAATACTGTCAACAAGGAAGGACCAACAAGCTGCGACTGAGATCCTACAAACGACAATCAACACCGTATACAACTGGACGAAACGATGGAAAATAAAAATTAATGGAGATAAGTCGGTGCGCGTTAACTACACCTTACGTAAAACCACATACATCCAGTCACGCTGAATCAACAAATAATTTCGCAAAATGATTCAGCGAAATATCTGGGAATGCACATTGACTCACGACTGAACTGGAAACATCATTTACGCCAGTTGCAAAGTTGCAAATCAAACAAAAAATGCACAAACTGTACTGGCTAATTGGACGACACTCCGAGCTAGACTTAAGCAGCGAACGTCTCTTGTATGCATCGATTGTTAAACCGATTTGGATTTATGGTATTCAACTGTGGGGTTGTGCCAGTAAGTCCAATATCGGAATAATACAACGATGCCAGAGCATCGCTCTTCGTACCATCGTCGCAGCATATTGATATGATAAGAACGACACCATCCACTGCGATTTGAAAATGTCATCCGTGCAGGATGAAATTACCCGGTTTGCTCGCAAACATCCAAGAAGACTAGAGCTTCACACAAATACAGCTGCCATACAACTCCCCGACAACTCGCAAGAAATCAGACGACTCATACGACTGAAGCCATTTGACTTGGTCTAATTTTTAGATTAAGAATGGTGTTGCTTCACTGGAAGTAAAACCTCGCACATTTTTTGTATATATATTGAATTGTATGTATTTATACTCCTACTGATTTGTATTTATAAAGATTTTTTTATCGTTTAAATAAAAATGCCTCTATGGCAATTTTAAAAAAAAATTTTCATTTTTTATTAATTTAATTTAAAATTAAAATCAAATGTGAATTAATATTCAATTTTTATACTAGTTTAAATTCAATATGAATTTTGTGAAGGTAAATAATAAACTTATGTTATGTAATCGTAACATGTACATTTTTTATGGACAGAATAGATATGCATTTTATGCAAAAAGTTTGTTCCGTTAAACACTTTACACTGTACTTTTTTAATGATATAATATCACAAACTAGTATTATTAAGTACAATACTAAATAATTTTAATATAGGTTGTATCATTGATATTAAAATCAATACCTACTGGCTACCAGTAGAACCAGTAGTCAGTACCTACGTGTAGAACGTAACTATTAAAAGTAGCAATATATTAGTAACTAAAATTAAGTAAAATAATTGTATTGTTTTTATTATTATTATTATTAGTTAATCGTTTAATATAAGTAAACTTTATTAATAAAGTGAATACTATTTAGGTAATAATTCAATGCGATCGCCTTTTTTGACAAAAAATATTATGAATAATAAAAAGCTTGGAGAAAGTGTAGAGACGGTAAATATTGATGGCAAAATAATAAATGTTCATAAATAATATAGTATAATAACGATATTATATTTTAAGAAAAACGTGCGATAATAATTACCGCGCATTTTTGGTAAATGGTAAATTAATAGTGATACTGAGTGATAATGTTGGTTGTTTGTAGAACGACGGGTATAAATTATTTCGTGCAATCAAAATGAAACGCGTCGTGTTCACAACACACGGCGAGTTGAGGGCTCCCCTTGATTCCCCTTTTATCGCATTCGTCCATTCTGCACGGGTCAGTCCTTTCTTATTTAATGTACTCGCATTGATTGACGTGTAAAATATGTACTATTTAATTCCTATCCCTCGTTGGTGCAATCCAGTCAATTTTTTGAATTCGGCTAGCCATGGGTCCGTTCTTATTTTCTTCACGTTTAAGCCGATTACACCCCCGCGGTGCACCGATTTGAGTGTGGCAAAGAGTTTTTTCAGCCTTCACGTCACTGGCAGTATGGAAGTGCGCAAAGCGAATTGACGACAATCTCTAGGAAATGGCGATGTGTTGGACTGGTACTTCCCGTGATGTTTTCAACATACCCAGTCCCCGGTATTTTCCGGTTGATAGTGTTGCTTAATTGCTTTGCGAACAACATATATATTTATTACTTATGTCATATTATGGTAAAATAATTACGCATGCGTTAGACATTTTCTTCAATAATATTTATTTAATATTGTACATATTTTCCCGGTTTTTTTCCAATTTATTGGGAATAGACATCATTGTCGCGCCCGCCACACTCGGTATCTGAAATATAGGATACAATGTTTGTGTCGTAAATAATATCAGACCAAGGAGGTTAGTGCGAGCTTGTAGCAAGACGCGGCACTGAGGTTGGGCGAGGGTGAAGCATATCCAAGTTTTAACCACAACACTGGGCTTGCGCCACCGCATGTATTGTACATAATATACACTTTTACGCGTTTTAATAATGTTGAAAGTATAGGTATTAGCAGTCTTGGGCAAGTTACTTTTTAAAAGCAATAGAAGTACAATAATTGGGTACCTCTTATTTTTCTAAAATGCAATAGAATTACACTTTAATTGTCAAGCTTTAATTTGTATGTTATTAACTTACTTTATATCTGAAACTAAAAAGTACCTGCCTAATTAAGTACTTACTTTTTCTGTTTTATACAAATTAGTAAATATATTTTAAAGTCAGTTTGGTAGGTACCTATTCTATTAACAGTTATAACTGATATTTATACAAAATGTAAAAATTTGTACTTTTTACATGTCATTACTAAGTATAATGTAGTTTTATGAGTATACGAATGTCGAGATCTCATTTGTTTTTTGAATATCTGAGTGGTTAGGAATAATTTATCTTATTTAGCATAGGTAGGATATTTTGGATTAGTTTGTAAATTGTGAGAAAAAAAATGTATTATAATTTATAAATCATTATTCATTTTATGACAGGTACCTGTACATTTATTTTATGAATCAATAGAAAATATCAACAATAGTAAAGTAAAGTTAACAGTCATTAAATAGGTACCTAATTCTAGCAAAAAAAAAAAACCAATGCAGTTTACCTTAATGCCCAAGACTCCATGGTTTTAACTCATAATATTATAATACTAAATATATATATATAACAAGTAGAATTATTAAAAGGATTGGTGACAATTTTCTAAATGTCCTTTAATTTTTAATGTTTAGAAATTTCTTTTTACACTTTAATGATAATAATTTTCTCTAATCAGTAGACAATAGTCCGATACCCATTTAAGAGTAAGTACTAATATCCTTTTTTTTATGGTGAATATGAGGTTTTAGATTAAAAAGCCAAGCATAATTGTAGGAATTGCGTTTTACTGATTTCAATTTTTTTTAAATTTTGAAATCGATTGGTTATTTACTAGGATTATTTTTTAATTTTAATTCTCCTTATCGTAACTAAAAGGCAAAATATTTTAATTGAATTTTAGAAAAATGTATTCAAATAAAATCATATTTTTTTTTCGATTTTTAGGAAAATAATTATACTTGTATTTCTAACATACCCTAATAAAGAACCAATAAAGAATCATTATCCGTTTTCAAAATTGAAATCAGTCAAACCCAGCTCCTGTTGTTTTGCCTGGCTTTTAGGTCTAAATCAACTAAAATATACACTGTCACCAAATCCCCTTAATCGTGTAAAGGTAATTATAATATGTTTACTATAAATATTTGAAATAATGAAATTTTATTGCACATACAAATACAATGGAATATTATAAATTATAATATATTAGGTATTTAAAATTGTTTTTAAAATGTATTTTTATTAATGGTATTTGTACAGAATTGAATTTAAAAAAAAATTAACATAGTGAGTATAATATTATTTATAATAATATTATAATATTTTATAATAATAAATATATTAATATATATTAATAAAAATCTTTTTGTAATCAAACATCAATACAAATAATAATAATAATTATTATTATATAATATATACTAATAATAATATAATAATAACATTAATAATAATAATAATAATAATAATAATAATAATAATAATAATAATAATAATAATAATAATAATAATAATTTATTTATATTATAATAATAATAATAATTTATTTATATTATAATATATAATATAGTATACGACTGTATATTATGTTTTATACTTAAAAAAAAAAAAAAAAACAACACAGTTTTATCTCGTGATACGATTATAATAATATTATAACTTACTATTAAACCTAGTATTAATATCGGGAGAACAAAATAAAACCAAACCGTTTTTGTGCAACATATAATATAGGTAGGTAGTGATGCATGATGTACCTATCCACGTATATTTTGTGTGAAGTGTGTGTGTCTCTGTAAGTGTAAGTGAGTGTAGTGTATACTGTGAGATATGACAGTTTTTTTATAAGTAGGTACACAAAATATTATATTTTTATTAGTATAACATTATGTAATAGGTCTTTTTATGTGAATACAATAATAGTAATAATAGATACTTATTCATTCATTGGCACAAATAGGAATGACTCGGGGAGGTTTAATATTCTAAAATTCTGTAGTTTACCCCTCCCCCTCCCCCAATAAATTTTTCATCAAATTTATATGTGTACTAACTAAGTATACATAGTCTTTTTAAAATATTGCCTATGATTATCGTATTTATTATATAGGTTATTAATAATTGTTAATATTTAATAACAAACGGTTAAAAAAAAAAAAAAACCAAAAATCGAAAAGAATTCCATAACAATAAAAATTATTATATAATAACGAAAATCGAATATACAACTATTTTTTCTATCCAAAAATTAATATTTTAATATTAGGCAAGAGGCCGTCACAGTGTGGACATTTGCGTCTGCCTTTCTAACAATATAACGGGCGTTATAGCAGTTGATGTGTTTTAAAGATAAAATATAAATTAAATAATTTGTCGTAGATCATAGGCGTTTAAAAAATTATAATTATTTAAAACACGATTTATTGTACCTTTGATAATAAGTTTTATAGAATAATGAAAAATGTCGACAAGGATGTCTTCGATATGTTGCCACCTGCACCATATTTTATAATAACAAGAGTTTTATCACTGAACCCGATTTTCAGGGTTTCGTCGTTTGTTTTAAGTAAATAAATTTTCACTATATTGTTGCAAGTCAGAAAGACAGAATAGGCAAATATCACTGTGAAGGTCACTCAAGTATAATATTTAGGTAGGTATCGTTTTATTTGTTTATTTCTTTGCATTACACCTGCGTCTGACGTCGTATCCGTCATACGGCGCTTTCCCTTTTGTTGCTGACGACTGTGGTCTGCTGCAGAGGTTTGGCGTCCGCCGCCGCTGTCGGCACCGTACCGGCAACGATCGCGGCGGTTGCGCCAGGTGACGACGGGTACGGCGGTGACGGGACAACGATCACCGTCGGATACGCGCCGCCGCCGTGTGAAGGCCATGGCGGTGGCGGCGGTGGTGGCGGCGTTTCGGACGCGTCCGTTTCCCGGTAGTTGTGGTTGTGCATCATCGGTACTTGTTGTGATTGTTGTTGTTGTTTATGTTGTTGCGGGTAATGCTGATGGGACGAGTGCTGGTGATGGTGGTGCTGGTGGTAAGAGGCCCGTGGCAGGGTGCAGTAGGCCGATGTGGCCTGCGGATGATAACTAACCGGGCCAACAGAAGCGTCTTTGACCATCACGATTGGGGGCTGTTTGAGAAGAAAAAAAAACATAAAAAAACATCAGCTTACTTTTTAATGTTAAATACAATTCAGCATTATGCCACTCCACGGCTGGATAATTTTTTTTCTCCTTTGCCTTCATCCTAACTATTTAGGGTTGGCCAAGAATCTCGTCCTAAACTCCAATAGATCCGATCGCCATCTCATATACACCGACTATCTCCACATCATACTAAACCCTAACCAACCATCTCTTTTTCGGCTGAATAATAAACCTAAGCTAATAACCTAACCAAAATTATTGGCTTATGAGCGTGTAAAGAGAATCTCAGTGTCATACAATAATATACAGCCAGAAATAACCAAGAAAAATGGCATTTGATCACAGAGGTCTTATATTATTTAAAAATAAAATAAAGTTTGAAATATTAAACAATTCCAAAATTTCAAAATAAAATGATGTACAATAATGTAGGTCAAAAAATAAATTTTGATATAAATGAGCTATATTTTTAATAAATCAATAAAAATATGCAAACGCGTACAAATATTGGTTATAATTTTTGGGCCGAGGATTAGTGGTAAATTTGTGGGATACTTTTACTGAAATGCGAAAAATGTGACGTTGTCATTATTGTGTGTATGTATTCGGTTTCCATAGAAACAACCACATAATTAAACATAAACAGTTTCTGCCTGGAAATCAAAGGGCCCAGGTAGAATTTCAGGGGCCGACACTAAACATGAGAAACGCAGAAAATATTTACAAATTCTAAAACAATTCTGGTCGCCGAATTTGCTCACATGGTGTTAAAAATATGATAATATTACACGTTTAATATAATAAAATTTGTATTTATTTATGATTTGTACTCATACTCAACTAGATAGTGTAGAGGGTAGACATTACATACACATTAACCACGTCTATCCCCTTCTCTTGCCCTATTTCATGGTATACTACCCTTTTCTTCTTTAAGGTATATAAAGTATCCTATAACCTTTCACATTATGATAAGGGATAAAACAAAAAAAAAAAATCATTGAAGTAGGTAGAGTAGTTTTCTCCACTACTCTCCCTCTACTTAAACTTAAAAGTGAAACTACCCGTCTCGTTAACGGGTAGATGCAAATCAAAAATGTTGACACCAAAATGTATTTAAATTAATATTCCGTCTATTTATGGCATTTTTAATATAGGCTCTCGTTTAAAAAATCAAAGTTGATGTTACCACGGGATACTCTTTAAATGTAAAAAAAAATTAAGTATTCGAAAATATGGGCTTTAATTACACTTAAAACATCTAGGAATCATAATTTTGATGTATGCAAAATTTAACTAAAAATAGGGCGAGCATGTTTAGTGCATCATCCTATTATCTGCTGTATATACCTATATATAATATGAATACAGTACATACGTCATCAATTAGGAAAACATACCGTACAAGAAAATTAAAAAAAAAAAACTGTCCTAGGATAATGGGGATGCGTGGAGCTACTGTTGTAGGTGGGAAGTTGGAAAGATAGGATACAGAAGAGAATTTAATGTATATCTGTAAGTAACCATAAACCATTGCTAACGAAAAAACGATTGTGAGCGGAGTTAAGTTGATAGTGATGCTTTATCAACAATATATATGTTATATTATGGTAAAATAATTATATAGGCATTATATATGTTCTTTAATAATTTGTTTTTAATATTGTACTATTTTTACTACGTTTTTTCTGGTCTTCCCATGGTTTCATATTTACTGGAAAAATTCTTAAGGAAATCGAAAAACACCACATTGATTTTCTTTCAGTAAAGGTGTTGCACTTAAAAATCGGAGCGAGATTTCTGGTAGAAAAGTTGTCCACAGAGAAAAAAAAAAAATAAACATCTTTGTAAAACCATAAGCTTCTCCGTTCCAATCAGAAACTAAACGATGCCCATTGGTTAAATATACACACACATTGGTTTTCAGTAACTAAGTACAATATACCAGACACTTACTTAAAAAGCCGATATTGATTGTAATACAATTTTCATTCGATTTTCACACTTTATGTACTTAAAGTACAATAGAGTATAGGTTTATTTAAATTAAAATATTAATTCAATTTTTCACGCATGCATCTATCGTATACATGATGCGATGGTTATTTATTTGAAGCACGTTTCACAATTTCCAACAATTTCTCCACTTTTGTACAATTGCTGTTAATTTGGAATTTGTAATATGCCTATGTACAGTAATATATATATGCACGTAAGTACCGTTTACGTGCTTATAGAAATGATACAATAAATTTCACAATGTTATCTCTTTATCTTGGAAAGTATTAATTTCATTCGGAATTTCTCTTTTAGGACATTTAAAAAACACGCAGCATTAAAATATTAAAGTTTCGGAGGGACGAGTGAATGAAACCACAACTACTTTTAACTTTTAAATAGAAACCTATATTACAATTTCCATAAATAGATGAAGTTTCAGTTTAAATAAATGTCGGTGTTGACATTTTAAATTTTCGTCAACCATTGTATATTAAGTTTTAATGATACGGGGAGAACATCCCCGTCGGGATATTCACAACAGAATCGAATTGCAGGTTCTAAATATTTTATCCATTTCAAATAACACGATCGATTTTTTTTTTTTATGCAAATTATATTATTATAATACGCGGGTACCAGCTACTAGGAGCGCTGTTCTAAGGCGATCGAAAAACGCTCACGTCGACGAATATCCACGTTCTCTATCTAGGTAAATTTATTTAATATATAGGTACGCTTCCCAAAAATAAAATAGTTTTACTCCTCTTAAATCTGAACAATGCGACGCGTATAAAGTCTTTCTAAATTCGGGCACGAATTAATAACGCCACAAAGATAATAAAATGGGGCCACGGTGAGTTTCCGCGATCAGGCAGGTACATTGTTTTGTACTTTATATTTTGTTACATTGTTAAAGTTTTCAGAGACGTGGGTGGCTAAATTTTGTGGAATCCAAAAACCTTTCTTTTTTATGGTTCTTTTATATGGAAATCACGAGTGAAAAAAAAACTCAAAGGTTATTTGCCATCATTAGCGAAGAAGAAGACGGGATAAATGCATTGCTTGCGGGTATATTTTTAAAATCCTACATACAGCTATTGATTGTTATATATTTTTTTTAAAATATTTATCATGCCTAATTAATTGCTTAGCTGCAAGTGTACACATAATAAAAATATATAACTTCTAGATCACGTACGTACGAACGTACCACGTACGAAAGCACCACAAGTATTCAAAGTTTCAATGTATAATACTAATAACTTAATTACAAGCTGTAGAAGATGTCTTTCGAATAATTTCGTCACGGTACATTACCTCTATAGGCTATTTCGCTCTATTTTCGAGCACTTGTCGAAAAATTCAAAAACCATGACGCTAATAGGGTACCACCGATGCCACCCAATTAATATTTACATTTATTGACGTTATGGACTTACGCCACTTGCGTCGGGCTGCTGCAATACGTTCCTCTGTAGAGTACCTCCACCGCCGCCGCCACCGTAGTATTGGTTGTTAATAACTACCGGCCGACGGAGGGTCATCACACCTTGATGATATTGGCCGCCGCGGTTGTTGTAGCCGCGGTTGTGCTGCTGTTGGTGAACCATTTGGCGGTGATTGTGTATCGGAGACGATGACGTGGATGAGGCCACGATCAGTGTCATGGAGTCTGCCGAGTCGCCGCCGTGTTCTGTCGACGAAATCGAATTCACGTTATACAAGCGGTGATGAGGGGAGAGGGGAAGGGATGCGTCTTTTTCATGTTAGATTAGAATTGTTATTATACATTTTATAGGCATTTGGTAGTACCATGCCACGATTAATATAATATTACAACGTGTATAAATCAGAATTTGAATACATTCAAAATGTAACCGAAAAATTGGGGCGAGCGCGCTTAGTGAATCACCCTGTACCTATATAGTTATATATATATATATATATATATATATTATGCGTGTATATATTAAATAAAAAAGATACGTTATGTACATTAATATATAATAATGTACTGCATATGTGAAAACGGATATTACTACAGAATGAACTAGAAGATAAAGGTTCCGTTTCCGTCTTAGAATCGACGAGAAATGAAGCAAGAGAGTCAATAAGGATAAGAAGATGAAGGATATTAACAACATACAAATATATATATCTGTAGTATAAGAATTCCGTTGCACGTAGTATACACAAGGGCCTCTCTTTTTCCCCTCCGGTGTTGCCAATGTAAAAGTACGTTTGATGTCGTGGTTTTTATTATTGTCTTGATATTTTAAAAATGTATTAACTATTCGGTTTTTTTATCATTATCAATTTTGATTATTACAACTATGACTGCACGGCTATTGACCCACTGCTCATTGCGCCTAAGTTATCTTGCACGTGAATAAATATATAAATAAAACAGCAATAATATATATCGCAAGAAATATTACATTATTACATTTTCAAACTTAAAAATTTAAAGAATTACGGTCGAATTTCGACCATTGGGTGACCACTAGTAATATGTATACATAGGTAACGTTTTAGAAAAAAAATAATAATTCACGATATCTTCTATAACTTAACCTGTCTGGTGGATCAAATAGTACCCGAAATCATTTTGATAGAATTTTTTTTGTTTGGCGGGGAGACATTGAGAACCTTGGGGGCAAAACATATCAAAACGTCCTAAAAAAACCTGATTGAAATGGGCCCCTTAGATTAAAATTTCCACGGACACAACTTGTTGGAATGGAATGAGGACAGAACTGGAGTGGGGACGTGTAAATATAGAAAAAGTAGAAAATTAAATTTTCTAATCTGATCAAAATATCTTCAAAACGGGCCATATTATCCTATTATGTTTAAAAAATTTAATGGGACACAACAAAAACTCATTTCCACATGAAGAATTGGTTCAAATGAAAAATTGACATGGGAGACCGTTATAATGATTTATTATTAATTTTGGGTACCTTTATAGTTGTTGTAAACGGCACCGGGTGACATCTGCTGCAATGGCGCCGGTATGATGTCGGGATTCCTGCAGTGGTAGGACTGCGACGGCGCCCGTCCTTGCAGTCCCGGTTTGTCAGTCTGTTGATGTTGCGTGCCCTTGCAGTGCTGCGTCGATGCGGCACCTACGTATACGTTGGATGCGTTTGTACCACGGAGAACGGACGTTGGCGACGGGATGAACGTCACTGATGGACCGACGGAGACGTCTGATCCATACCTAACCGATTGTTCCGAGGAACTCGGACCGACCTGCATCGTTTGCCTACCAGTCCGGTACAGGTATTCTTTGTCTATTTGTTTTTTGTGGCCGATGATGTTTGGCACCGCGTTGTCTGGTTGTGCTGCTCCACGGCCCGGCCCTGCAGCCGTCTGGGACGCTTCGTCCGCGGCGGTTACGGTTTTGCTCAAGGCACCGTCACACTCGACCACAGTCCCGTCCGCGCCGTTTTGGGCCCGGTCCCTTTGCTCTTGGTCTTCATCGTCATCATCCCTGTGGTACCTCAGATACGTGGCCGCACCGCAAGCGATCACCACCAACGATCCGGCTACCCCTAGCACGATGATCATAGCGGGCGTCATTCGAAATTCACCCTGCAAGCCTCCGTTCTCTTGCATTCTACGATCTGTGTACAAATCATAATTTGTGACTCGTGTAATACAAGTTTATAACTCAAACGGTCGAGTACGAGCTTATTAGGACAACAGTTATAAGCGAGATGAGTTTTTTATTTAAATTTTTGATTTTGGATTTGTTTGTATAGAATTTTTTTAACGAAATATTGAGGCAGTGCATTATATAAATATACTAGCTGACTAGCTTTAAGAGAAATAATACCCTAAAAAAACCCAACAATTATAAAAATTGATCTAAAAACCGAAAAAAAAGATCGGCGAAAAATCAAAGTTTAAAGTTATTGTTATTTGTTTGAGCCGGATGACGCTCCATAGGCGTTGATAAAGATAAAATAAAGACGTTATAGAGTTCATAAATAAAACGTCTGGCACAATCTGTATTGATGAAGAAAACCTAAAACTTATGGGAGCAAATTGTATGAATACAAAGTTTGTCGGGATATTTTGATTTGTCTAAACTGAAACTAATAGTTCGTATAACATATGCATTTAAAACTAACAAAATGACCGAAAAAAAAAAAATGCAAAATAAATATCACTATTGAAATAATTTTTAAATGAATCGAATTATGTACTCGAAAATCATTAGGTCTTAGAACCCCAACCCCCCCCCCAAAAAAAAAAATGAATATTGTATTGAAATCCGAGTTAAGTTGGTAGTGTTGCTTTGTCAACAATATATGTAATATTATGGTAAAATGATTACAATAATGCGAGTTTCCATGAAAACCTTATTTTTAATCTTTCAATCTTTTTTAACCTAAAGAACCAGGTTTTCTTCATTATCTCGAATATTAATGAGAATTTCAAAAAATTACCTTACTAAAGTACCATCTACAGAAAATTTTCTTTCAGAAAAAGTGTTACATTTGATAATTGTAGTAAGGTTTCTGGTAGAAAAAGTGTTCACATAAAGAAAAAAAAAATCATCTTTGTAAAACCAATACATTCTTCAGAATCTAAAATTCCATAACAACTATAACAACTTAAAATAAAGAGTCTATTTGACTACCTGTCGGTTTATTATTGGCTTGAAATATAATAGCCTACCTTTTAACAAGAATGAAAAAAAAAACAAAAACTATGCTCTGTGCTCGGTGAGTAATTGAAAAGTGAAAACACATAAAACGTCATCTCTGAATTGTTGTGTCTTTTGGTACAACAACAACACTACAGTACTATATGTCTTCATAATTTTAAAATTATTATAGTGGATATATAGTTTAATCCCTGTGTTGTACGGGTATCTATGGTTACACAAATGAAAAAAAAAAATGTATGATACACTAGAACTCTTTTATTCCGCGGACCATTCACTTTCCACCTATATTTTTTAATTCAATATATTGATACGGACAAAACAAAACTGTAATTAAGGTAAAACAAATAAAATATTAGCACGGGCAACGCCGAGCGCGGGACAGCTAGTACCTAATTTATAAATATAAATCATATCCTTAGTCCGTGCACAGAATTGTGATTGATAAGCGAATCTGATCTACCTGATCAATCGTCAATCGAAACCTTTGGTTATCTGGACTAGGAATTAGTAGAAAATATTATAATAAAATTATAAAATACTTATTTTAAGTTTTAAAATTGTATTGTGTAATTTTGTATATATTGCGTGAGTATTTGAAGAATAGTTAATACGGTAGAAATAACTAAAAGAATGTGGTTAAAGTAAAAAAAAAAAAAAAAAATGGCAGATAAAAGCACGTATTTCGGAATGCGGTGTAAACGTGTTTTAATATTTGTATACTTGAGGCGTAGAGAGAATATATTTTTTTGTCATAAAATATCGTTCGAAATTGCGTGTACCCAAAAATTAATTTGCCAATACACCACGGGGGATGAAGATTGTATGTATTTAGGAATATTTCGCGGGACGGTATACGAGGTGGGTAACGTGATAATCCCTGGTCCGCAAAATAATACCATTTATATAATATACAGTCTACACCGACCACGGATTTTGATTAGAAATTTGTTTTATAGTTTGGTATACGAATATATAAAATATAATAGCCCGGACTCGAGCAAAGTTGACGCCGTTAAAGTAGTATATATATATGTATATAATAATTCGTTGACATAACGCAATTGCATATTATTATACAAGTAATCGAATTTCCGCGTTACGATATTACTACTAAACCCTCGAGCGACGAGCGTAATATTATTTAAGGGTATTCAAACGCGCGTTTGATTTTAGCAGGCAAGTATTTGGGACCTTATCTGGGGCGTGTGTAGGGGTACGGAGGGGGGGGAGGAGGGTGCGATTCGTTTTTCTTCGTGAATAGTCCAATATTTCTCCGTCATACGACTACGTATACATATATGTATTGATGTGCGTTTTTTTTTAAATTATTTTTTTGCTGTCTGCGAACGACTTTTCTACCGGAAATCTTTTAACGATCATCAACTTCTACAGGTCATATCTAGTCGGTGTGTCGTAAAAGTTGATTTTTAACGTGTGCTTGTGTTAATAATGGAGTGAATAATAATTATGCGAACCGAATTTCGTTGATATTCGCGAAATTTTGATGCAATTTAGCGAAAACAACCGTAGAGAACTGAACAATTTCTACCGATAACCTATTGATATTAGTATTTTTTAGTGGTGGTATACTTCTCAAAATATTCTGATATCGTTTAATTAATTTTATATCTATTTGAAATTGTTGAGTTGTTTTTTTTTCCCTGGTTTTAATAATATTACTCGAATAACTTGTACGGAATTTCAAATTCTTATTCAATATTTATAACTCGGTTTTTTTTTTTTTTATACTCTCATACAAAGTAATTTATCGTTTCATTCTACTGTTTTTCGCGTGGACATAAATTTTCGGATAATATATTTTTAAAGTTTTTTAAATAAAGTTTCGGGTAATAAATAACACTATTTATAAAGGTATTGGTAATGAATCAAATATTAAAAGTTTAACCGTGCCTAAATACATAGGTGTTTTTGGGATATCGCTATTATTTGTTAATTATATGTATAATAAATGATCGGTACTTACCGCGTTCTTGTTCGCGTTGTTGTTCCAATAGTAAGTTTCGAGCGCGGTCAGGGTCTTGGCCATCTATTGTGGTCATAGTATTCGAAATTCCATTTTGATTTGATTCATTTGTATCAGTTCCGGCCGATCCCTTAGGTATCGATACCATTAAAGTTAACGGTTCCGACCTGCCTTTGGCATTGCTCGCCATTACATCAATTCTGTAAACCGCACCGGGTTTTAATCCCCTAGCAACGAATACCTTTACCGGTGGTGAAGCCGAGTTGGCTGGTCCTTTTTTATTTTCGTCTAGATCCAAATTCGAAAAATCTTGGCGGTCTTGTTCGTCTATGCCCGTAACATTGAGCACTAAATCTCCACCTAAGTCGTCAACGTCCAAATCGGACCGGTGTATTTTTGAAGCCTCTCTAATTTCGGCCCACAAATGTTGAGTCAAGCCTCCATCGTATCCTTCGGTACATCTTATGAATATGTGAGAACCTGCGTTTCTGGAACTTCTCGATCGTCTTGTACCGTTGTATATCATACCCGCTCTAGAGTTGATTACAGTGCAGTTTGTTACTCGATCGGGACGACCTGAAAAACAATAATTACAATATTATGTTCATCCGTATTTGTCAGGTGTCGAATGTAAAATATACCGAGAGCATTTTGAAAGTGGAAATATTCTGAAAATAGCGAAAGTTCTTTTAAGGGACACCTTTGAGTGGTAGTAAGGTCTTTCTTATTATAAGTGAAATGTCCTGGCTGAGTAATTACAATTTTATTTTGAAAAATGTAGCGCCAAAAGTACAAAAATTTGCACTGTTTTCACATGGAAAATGTAGTACTTATTACTGCGCTACTTATAACAATAAAGCTATACGCCAGGAAAAAAGATAACGCACTATAGTCAGGAACGGATTGGGCGGTCGGGCAATCGGGAAATTCCCTATTGGCCACATACTGCCAAGTTAAAATAGGCCGCTGGAGCAATAAATATTATATATTTATGTATGTTATGTATAAAAGGCTTTTTTTTGTTAGGTTCCATGATATTTTTTTTATACAAAGCACCACAAAACAAGATGGCAATAGACAATTTAATATCTAAAAATTAATGTTTATTCATGATCTACATATTTAAAAACTATCGAACTAATTGACACCGAATTTTGCACACATATTCCTTAAAACCCGGAAAGGGTTTGTAGAATAGGCGCAAATAGAGGAAGGGGCTAGGAAGACAACTACTAAGAAAGGGTTTGTTAAAATTTAACCACTCATGGGTAAAAAGAAATTGTATTTTTAAACATTTACGGATAACGATTGTTAACTATAGTGATAGAACGGGAATCAGTGTTTGTTTTAGACCTTTATTTCCAGAGGGGGGGGGGATATTTTAAATTTCCAATAGTGTATGCCAGAGTGTATAGAGCTAGATCTATGGTATACATTTTTACATTCGAGAAAAAATAATAAAAATAAATTGTAATATGATGCATTTTTTTTGTAGCCCGTTGAAATACAGTTATTTATATAACAAAATATATTTTTTATTTTATGGCTAACAAGATGATCCATAATCGGCTCATAACTCATACCCCATGTAGTTTACGTAGCAATGTCATACATTTTCAGGGGTAATGTAATATAAATTATTCGGCGATGGGATAATACCCCCCTCCCGGTCACCCCTGAAATAAACATTGACGGGAATGGAAACAGGAAGTCACAGAGTAAAACGTTTTAGTTTTTTTACATTTTTTTTTTTTTTTTTTTTGTTCAAAACAGACACGAACAAATAATAACAATAATAAATATTAGAAACTGAATAATAACTGCAGATAATCATTATATCAACCCCTGTAACTTTAAACAATAAAATGTATAAACAATAATAATTATATGGGTCATTTCGGTTATTGTTTCTTTCTAACCGGACTAAATAAATAGCCACTCCGGCAACAAGGTACTCTTGCACCTTTCAAATACAGGCCTGTTAGTAGGCCTCTACATATTATACATTTTCCTAGGCTTGTCTGAAATCCCAATCCATCCCTGGTTATAACCTAGGATATTTTAAGAAATTTCCACTAGGCGAAATATAATTAAGGGTTCTGCCACCGTATCCTCCTCCGATTTTAAACAAAATTTTAATTTACCATACATTTTATAAATATTTAATTATAATGTGTAGTGTGCACCTTAATTTTGAATTTTTGATTAGGTTAGATACCATTAATAACGTTTATCCGACCCTTTTAAATTATATACGTATCATTATTTTCGAACAAAGCCATGTAGAAGTATATATAGAGCAATTTAATTTGTATCTTTATGCAATGTTAACGAAATATGATTCTTAGCGTTGAAACATATTAAACACGTTTTGAATTTGTTACGATATTCATACAAATTTTCACTTAAAACTCGCTATTATAAATAATGACTATTCCATTCAGTTCAACTTTCTTTATTTAACATCAAGTAAATGTATAGTGAATCTCGTGTCAAACTTTCCAGCATTAAACTCCTTTATAATTATCATAAATAATAATAAGTTCTAAAAAATGTACTTCCATCTAAATAGTTAAAATAATAAAAAAGGAAGGACATGCTTCGCATATGGGTACTGTTGTAGGTGGGAAGTTGGTAAGGTAAGCTACAGACGGGAATTTAATGTATATTTGTAAGCAAATATAAACCATTACTAACGAAAAAATGATTCTGAACGGAGTTCAGTAAATAATGTTGCTTTCTCAACAATACAATATATGGTATTATGTCATATTACGGTAAAATGATTAAAACAAATGTGCGTTTTCATGACAACAATGATTGTTTAAAAAATATTAAAATAATAAATCTTAATAATAACAAAAAAATAAATAAAAACGGTTGCCAAAGACAACCTTATATCTTTCAATATTATTTAACCGGGGTTTTTCTCATTATTTCGAATATTAATGAGAATTTAAAAAAATGACCTTTCTAAAGTATCACCCGGAGAAAATTTTCTTTCAGAAAGCGTGTTATATTTGATAATCGGAATCTGCTCTCTGGTAGAAAAAGTGTTCATATAAAAAAAAAAAAAAAAAAATAAGAAAAAACATCATTGTAAAATCAATATATTCCTCATTTCACTCAAAATCTAAAATATTACAAGAGTTAAAAAAATACCGGATTTATATGGTCTTAAAATCCTTAAAAAGCGCTAATACGACAAATAGTTCTGAAAAAGAAATTAAAAAAAAAATTTTAAATGTTATAGGGAGGTTTAAATGTCCTATTTTTGTCAACTAACTAATACAATATTCTAACACTACAAAAATGATTAACGAAATTTAATGTTTTTTTAGATTCTGAGTGGAACGAGGAATGTAATGGTTTTACAATGATGTTTATTTTGTTTTATTATCCGAACACATTTTCTGTCAGAAAACGTACTCTGATTATCAAATATAACACTTTTTCTGAAAGAAAATTTTCTGTTGGTGGTACTTTAGAGAGGTTATTTTTTGAAATTCTCATTAATATTCAAGATAATGAGGAAAATCTGGTTCTTTAGGTTAAAAAAGATTGAAAGATTAAAAATAAAGTTGTCATTGGAAACCGTTTTCATTAATTTTTTTGTTATTATTAAATTTGTATTATTTTAATGTTTTTTAAACAATCATTGTTGTCATGGAAACGCACATTGTTGTAATCATTTTTTCATAATAATATAATATTTTATATATTATTGACAAAGCGACACTATCAGCTGAACTCCTCTTAGAATCGTTTTTTCGTTAACGATTGTTGGTTTATTAATACTATTTTTTAAGTGCTTTTTTCAAGACTGTTTTAACGGTTTTAAGCACTTTTTTTTGTTAAATCGGGTTTCTAGATATAATACGATATATTTCCTCTTTTCTTTTTCCCGCCTCTTTTCTTTTTTAAAAATAATATCTTTTCCCTGGTGAACTAGAAATGAGAGCTTTGAGAAATTATTTTTCGTTTTATTACTATTCTTCGTACAAAACATAGTTACGGTAATATAGAAAAACGTCGGTTTATTAAAAACGGATTATATTGCGTGGCTTTTGCGTCTGTTAACATCGGTGTACTATAGCGTTAATATTCACCACTGCGCTACAGTTGATACAGTGGCGTCGCCGCACTTCCACCAACCGAGTTTAACCAACAACGTATCCGTATACTGACCTGCCGCGATGACGTGATACACACACGGGCTCGATTGCATCCCGACTCGATTTCGGGCCCAACACTCGACCGTCCCGTAATCGAAATCGGTCCGCGGGGCGTACGTCAGCGTTTTCGACGAATTGAGAGAGGAGCCGGCCAGCGTGCCGATGCCATTGAACCGTTGCTTCATCATCGATCCCGACGAACCAGCTCCGGCGGTGTTTGCTATAGACGAAATCGTGTTGTTGAACGACCAACGGTATTCCGTCGGCAGTGGGTTGGCTTGTACGTGACACGCGATCGTCACGGTTTCTTTTTTCGCCACGCCGTACACCACACGTTGCGCCGACTTGCTACTGCCACTCGGCGCGCACGTCGGTGCGTCTAAAATAATAATTATAATAATAATAATGGAAAAAAAAAAAAAAAATAAAAAAAAAATCAAGTACACGGCGACGGTCGTTTTGTACATCGTTCACCTCGTCACCTCGTCGCACAGACAGGGGCGTATTTACGACTATGGGCGGCGCGAGGGGTAGCGCATTTTGAAAAGGTTTTTTTTTTGTTTAATTTCGGTATCGTCCGACGAAAATCGATTGAATGACGAATCAATACGAGAAAAAGGCCCAAATTAAATTGATGCGTGTATCTTTGGCAACCTCGATTATCATTCGGACGAAACACTCAATTGGACATATCGTTAAAAGTCAAGGACCACCGATTTAGAATCGAAACGCGGAATATCACATAGAATATCAAAATAATTATTTGATATTAGATGTTATCATGATAAATATGTTATTTTATATCTAACTATAATATATTATATTAACACCGTGTATTTCTAATTGTATTAATTTATTTGTGACTTTTCATATAACGTTATGTTGAATTGATTACAATTATATATGAATTCGAAACAAAACTAACTGATTAAATAAACAAATAATAAACATTAATAAATGGAAAACGAAAAAACGATGTGGCTAATAGGTGAAAAACACCACATAATTATGATAACAAATGTTTTAATGATTATCTTTTTCTTGCTGTGACACCAAATATTTTTGTTCAATTTTAAAAACCAACGACAAAGTTATTTTTATTATTTGTTATCAGTTGTTGACAGTTGATTAAAAAAATTTAAAAAAAAAAACATGTTGGTATATTTTGTGGAATATCGATAAAAATAAACATAAAATAAATAAAACGAATACATGCTTTGCAAATTAATTAAGAAGTGTTGTTGGGAGACTAAAATATTCCGCGGCTTAAAAACATATTGGGGCCGCTGGGGCTTGAAAATATTTGAATACCCTCCTGTGATTTTTGCAGTTATTGAATATTGATTAGTTCTTAAATAGGTACATAATTGGGCAGGTAATTTCTCGAGTCAAGTTTCGAATGTTTTGTTTCAAACAAAATAAATATACATACAAGGTAATATTATAATAATTATATAATTAATAACATCAGAGATGAAAATATTAAAAAAAAAAATTATCCGGTCAAGCCACATTGAATTTATCATCTTTAATAATAGGTTTCTTTCCCCTAAATTTAACCAGGGAGTCACTATTGGTTTAAGTGCGAAATGTCTTTGTTACTTTATTTACGTGTAAAATATTCATAGAAAACAAATATTACGTGTAGCTAGAGGTCACTATACGAGTAGAACTCGTCATTATACACTAGATGGCGTTATTAAAAAAAAAAAAAATCGACTTTCATGCCGAGTTTTCGTTCTGCAAGCTGACGATAATAATAATTATGTCAGTATAATAGAATACTACAATTATACAGTAAGTATCCAAGTACCTACTCGCGCAATTTCAAAATACTCGACCACCATTGAGTACTAGTCTCTTGAACTTTACTCGACCCGATTTAAAAAAAACCCACGCGCCTTGCCCTACATATTATTAACCACATTATAGTCGTTTATTTAATATAAATATAATTGAAACTTACAAAGTACATCGAGGTAAATCGGTGCGCTGTGGGGACCGGGACCTTCGGCGTTTTCGGCACCGCACGTGTAATGACCCGTTTCGTGGCGACTTACTCCTTGCAACACCAACGATTGATTACTGATAATAATTGTCGTTGTCAATCCGCTCCCAGAACTGCCACCGCCAGTGTTATGATGGAGTTCCTTGCCCTGCGTATGATATATCGGAAAATCGTTTATATTTATTTAAAAAAAATAAAAAAAAGTTTAAAAAAAATACGTGATCAATCTGCTAAAAATACTTTAGGTTCTATTCGCGGAAAAGTAATATAAATTATTTGGAGGGAATATTAATAAAACTATCAGTGGAAAAAAAAAAACAATATAACCAAATAAAAACAAAACCGTTGACTTGTTTAACAAATAAATATTTTGACAACGACTTTGCCTTAATCAAATTTCCTCCAAAAAAAAAAAGTATAAATAATAATATTGAATTGCGGTGTTTTAAATATTATTTTCACCGGAAAAATAACGATAAAAATCATTTAGGATAATCTGGTATTAAAAAAAAAGAACCAAGGAAATATTATTAGCTTTTGTTTACGTTTAAATATTTTAAATTGCATAAAAAATAATAATTTATATTTCTGCCAGTGCATTTATTCGTTTTAATTTTTACGGGTATAAATATGAATGATATTTTCATTTTTAATAATTTCAGGTAATTATCAAATTAAAAATTTTTTTTTTTATAATATTACATCTCGCTTCCACTGGACTTTGTATGCGGGTGGCACCGCGTCCACCGTACAATCGAAATACACGTCTGTACCCTCGCGGATGTCGTTCGCTAATAGGCTAGTACCCAACTTGATCTGTGTGTAGGGTACGTCTATAACAAAAAAAAAAACAAACAAATAATGATATTATTCAATACCATAATTAATGTAAAGTAATACAAGTATAGTTATTATTATGGGTGTGTCCGGACTTTTTGGGCTAGAAGAGCACATATAGATACTCATTAGGGGGAGGGTGACACGTCCTCCTGGAAATTGTTTCATGTCTTTTAAACTGAGGCTAATACATACCTGTCTGTTTTGTTGAGCTAAAAATGTACCACTCCCTTCTTGAAAGTCACTTAATGTTTTCCCCGTACACCCGGAAAAACTTTGTTTGAATATAAGTTATATTTATTTTAATAAATTTAAATTTAAATTGTTTAGAATTTCATTATTCTATTGTGTGATTTTAAATGTATGAATGCTTTCATAATTGTATCAATGTTAATTCCCTACAGTAGCACAAATAGAGGGAGAGGAAGAACCCTCATTCGGTAACAATAGTAACAACTAATAATAATAATACTGATAATATATGCTATCCTATTCTAGAAAATTATTATAAGCACAGCCTCATCCCCTTCTCGAAAAATAATCATGCGTGCACTACTGATTTCCTAAAATAACAAATCTAAATATAGATAATATAATGTTCATAGAACGGTAAATAACACTATCATATCACTTCGTACTGTACCTACAGTCTCATATAATTGGTTAACATTTATCTAATATATAATATATATCATATATCATATTCAATTATATCTGTTGGTACCGATATAGTAGCACCGAAATTGGACTTCATGAATAACATTAAGAAAATGTTCAATTCTTCCGAGTACTGATCATATCATCATGGTTATCCTCTCCAATAAATAACCGTGATAATTTAGATAGTTAACATATTGAACGTACGCTGAAGGGGCAAATGTCTATTCTGTTCGAGAACATCGAAAAATGACCTCTGTAAAGAACCTCCCTTGTGAAATTTTTTTTCAGAAACATTGCTATCATTAGAAGTTGGAGTACAATTGTTTGTAGAAAAGTTGTCCCCAGGAAAAGCTTCATAATTTATATTTATTATATTTCGTAAATTTTCCCGTTTTTTTTTTTTTATTTTTCCGTTTTTCGCATTTGATGAGAAAACTCTTGAGAAAATCGAAAAATTATTTTTCTAAAGTAACTCCCCAAGCCGATTTTCTTTCAGAAAAAGGCGTTACACATAGAAATCCGAGCAAGTCTTCTGATCGAAAAGTTGTACACAGACAAAAAAAAAAAAAAAAAATAAAAAATAAAAATTCTCGTAAAACCATAAGCTCCTTCGCTTCACTTAGAATTTAAAATTCAAATACACGTTAAACAATTTGATATACATATTTGTAATTTAGACTACACGCTATTTTGAGTGGCAGGAAATACGTAATTTTGAGCTAAGATACACTCTGTATACAGAATGTTATACGGAGACATGCAATACCTATTGCGGTATATCTTGATATAATAATTATATTTTTTTTTTTAAGACTCAGTGATATGGATTTACAATTATTTATATTTTAATTTAATTTTAAGGTTTAAAAAAAAAATGTGAAACAATATATTTTAATTTTACCTACTATTTTCGAAAAATTTTAAGATTTTGACGTTTAAACTTTTTATTTTCATTAATCTCGTGATTTTTAATATTTGTTTCAGTTAACAGAAAAAAGTGTATAATAATTTAACACTATAGTAGTATTTTGAAATTATCTCATCTCGTTTTCTAATAAGTTTTGTTAAGTTTCGGTGTAATACCAAAACGCTATTAAGTTTAAACACTATTTTTATGCAAAATAAAAAACGCAAATATTAAAAAAAAAAAACACGAGGATTTCCAGAGGAACAAACTCAATAAAATGGTCGGCGTCACGTTTTTCGAAAATAATAAAACAAAAAGTTACGCTGTTTTACCGAAACATAAATTTGTTTTGAAATATTAATATTAAAAGTTGACGTATACATGGTCTACACACAGGTAACCAGTGTTTATACCAGCGATTCGTTAAAAAAAAAAACCAACAGAATTTGATTGTTTTTATCTGCGCAGGAGATATCGCGACGGCCGGGTGTATTATGTTCGCGGGACATCATGTATATACCTATTTATCGACGGGTATGGGAGGAGGGGGGGTGGTGTTTTACGAGAAATTTATAATATAATAATAACACGGGGCCCCACTATCTTCGCGATATTTATTTATTTGTTCAACGGTATAAATCGTGTACGGTCGCAGTCCCCCGCTGCAGCGGCAGCGGCACCAGTGGCGGTAGTATATAACTTATTAACTGGGTGACTTCACTTTTGGCGACGGGCGGCGGGACGGGCGTTAATATAACGAAACGTCGCGAGACGGGTGGAAGAGCAATTTCACGGCCGATTGACCGTGTCGCGGATATAGAACTCTTATACCGCGTATATAATAAAAAATGCCGTCGCTGCTGTTTATACCGCCACCGCCGGCTCTATAGTTTTTATCATATAATAAACGACGGGACATTGTGTGCGAGTTAACTTATTTTTTTTTTTTTTTTTAATATGTATATATACGGTCGTGGCGCGCTTTTTTTTTCTATATATTTTACGCAAAATTGGCACGGCGACAGAATTCAACGACAAATGGCCCGGACATAACGACAATGACGAGCCGGGCACCGGGCGCGGGGACGACGACGAGGACGACACACACTGCAGTCGTTTAACGGGGTAAAGCCAACCGACACGGGGCGGCTACGCGGCAGATAGGTACCTACCTATAATATGGCGCGTATACATAATAATAATATATAATATTATAATGTGTGTGTGGGTGTGTGTGTGTATAATACACGCGAAAAATATATACGTATACGATAAATTATATTATATTATAACGCCGCCGCCGCCGCCGTCGTCGTCGTCGCGGGTAGTGTGTATTTTATAATAATATAATATAATAATTTTTTATTTTCGTTAGAGGCGAATCGACGATGGGGTTTACGCGTTATAAAAACCGTCGTAATTTATTGATTTATGATGTTTTTATACGTCGTATATTATATATTATCCGATACACGTGGTTATGATATATTAAAAGAAAAAAAAAAATGGGTTTCTGTTATATACCTACAATACGGGCTCGCGCGTGTGTAAAACGTACGCTATTATAATAAATCGTACCTATGTATTATAATACAGTGCAATATATATTATATATTATTTATTTTAGACGAATTCTGTATATATGTGTAAATATCGGCGTATCACTCGGATACATACCAATAATGACCTGCCTAATGTATACCGATTATATTAGTTGGTCATAACGGGGAGGAGGGGGCAGCACCGCCCTCTGTACAGGGACATTTCTGCAGTCCCTCGCGGGGGCGGTGAGTTATGGCCGAAAAGTCGAGTCGTCGTTTCTTATTCCCTCCCGTCGACGTGTCCGGCCGAAAAATAAAGATTCGGCGCGTCGTTGTTCGGCTTTTGACGGAACAAAATTTACCTGCATTTAACTTATTAACCAACACCGAACCAGACCCAGACCTCGTAACACGATTCGCCAGGCTCGGCGCTGCAGTCACTGTAAAAATACGTTTATAATGAACCGTTTTTTTTGTATAGTAATGCTTATGGCATTTTTGTAAAGTGGAGTAAAGCGTTCACTTTTTTATTTTTCTTCTTCTTCAAAAAAAAATGTATTATTTTAGACAGCTTTAGCAGTTAGTTATCCCGATAAACAGAATAGAAACACGTTGGGAACCAGTGTATCATACAATATATATTAACAATCATTTTAATTACATGTATTACGTGCAATTTAAATTTGACTTTAATTTTTTTTTATTATTTGTTGCATTCAAGACGGCTGTTTTTAAAAATATATCGAGGCTGCTAGAAGAAAAATCGTTTACTGATCTGCCTAAAGACGTAAATTATACACTGACACTGTCGATATTAGAAAAGATTAGCCTCACCCTCACAACTCACAACTCAGCTAAATTTTCCTAAATCAAGTAAATACTAATCAGTATACACAATTAATGTTATGGAATCACATTATATTTAGACATTTTAGAAATTCAAACTAACATTTTAAGTTATTATTTTTCTTCTATTTGATAAACTTATAGAAGATTAAATATAGGTTTCGATAAATGGCCGGGATGTTTTGGTAATACGGATAATATGACATTTAAAAGCCATAATAAAACGAAGAAAAATATTATAATGTCCTAATATGGAATAAAAACATCAAAATAATATTCAAGATTAGATCTGATATTATCTGATGGATAAGGAAATAAATCAAGATTTTAAGATAATTGTGATTTGTGAAGTTCTCTAGCTATAGGCCATAGGATTCGAGTATAGAGAATAATTGGGGCCTATCAAAAGCGAAAACTTAAGTTCGCTATTATTTTATTAGGTAGGTATATTATAATATCCTATATTATAGGCTTTCTATAAGTAAGTTTATTGAAGTCATGTAAATATAATGAACTTATAAATATCCATATATTTTACACTGAAATATTATTATAATTCTTCTAATAATCATAGCTAAACAATAAATTCGAACTAATGTTGTTTATTTGTTTTTAGCACACAATTGGTATACAGATTATACAGTATTTAATGTTTACCTTAATATTAGATTTTAATAGACAATGGGTAAATCTACCGACCTACTTACCTACCTATGCCTATGCAGGGCTGAATTTTTAAATTAAATTTTATATTATTTGTGTTAGAAATATAGGTAATTAAAATTTAACTCAAAAATAATTAAAACAAATTTTGGATACATTTTGGAATGAGGAGTTGAACCCTCAAAACTACCCTTCAGATAAGGCTCTGCCTACACCTATTATGCCCATATCTATACCTATTATTTTAAGTATTATATTATAATAAGAGCTCAATAATAATATAATACCTACCGCATGTTCTTTTCTTAACTTTATTTCTAACAAAAGTTGATTTATTTCTTTCGTTCATGGATAAAACAAAATGTAGGTTTACAGGGTGATTCTTTTATCATGAACCAGCAATTTTTTCGGTGAATTTCAAGTATATTTGATTTCTATTTTTTTTTTTTTTTTTAACCATTATATAATCGTTAGAGTTTTGTTATGCCATTATTTTCAATTGTTCACCTCTACTCTTTATACCATGAATTAGTATTCATTTTGGATTTGTATATAGCAACCCCTCTTTCAATTACAGATTAAAATGGAATATCATTTTCTAGAATTTTCGGTATTCATAAAATTAATATCGGATTTGTCCTTTATAAGCTATAACAATTCAAAGGTTTGATCGGAGGTGTAAGAAAGGGTAATTAATTTTCCTATCTATTTATTTCATATATATTTTTAAATTCCTTATTACTCCGATCAAGCCTTTGAATTTTTATAACTTATAAACGGTCAATCTGATATTAGTTTTATACATACTAAAAGTTCTAGAAAAATATATTCCATTATAATCTGTGATTGAAAGAGAGGTAGATATTTAAAGATCCAAAGTAAATACACATTTTTAGTATAAGGAATAGGGGTAAACAATTGAAAATAATATTAAAATAAAGCTTAAGTGATTCCATAATGGTTGAAAAAAAAACATAAATCAAATTCACTTAAAATCTTCCGAGAAAATTGATAGTTTATGATAAAAGAATCACCCTGTATAGCAATATAAGTAGGTACTAGGTATATAGCATTTGTTTGAACCGTATACCTTACTTATAACGTAAGCTCACTATAAATTTAATAACGTCTCTGCAGCCGCACGAACTATAAGATTACCTACATACCTACCTATATATTATTATATTATAAGAATATAATCTCAGAGTTTGAGTAGTATCAATCATTTATTATCATATAATGTTTATATACATATATTTAATAATCAATTGTTGAAAGAAAACTTTCCGAAAATTAATTTCCCTTGAAGAAAAAAAGTAATTATTATAAAAAAAACCTTTAAACTCTGGTATAACACGATAAGTATAGTATCCAAATTTTTTTTTTAAATACCAGTATTAATTTTCATGTTTTTAGATTACTTGTAACTCGAATACTTGTAGTTGCCAGTTTTATAAATATAAATATTTTATTTTGTATATATACATAAAAAAAATCTCAAATCCACAAAATGTTTTCTTTATTTTACTTATTTTTTTTTTTTCGATTATTTGGCAGTAAAAATCAAGAGTATACATAATATTAATATTATAATGTTTCTTAGTATAACTATGTATACATATATATATATATATATAATGAGAAATTTTTATTTAAAAAAACCAATTATAAAAATAACTACCTACTAAAATATAAATTATCACGAAAAACACGAATAAAAAGGTTATTGTCGACATGCATGACTATTTAGTTCAACAATATGCTACGAACATAATACTAAATACATTTTTATATCAAGCTACAAGTTATTTTGTTCCTATTTCCAACATAACAAATTACGTCAATTCGTTAATTGTATTAGGTAAATAAATACCTATTGATGAATTAATAGAAAATCGGTTCTCTTCAACAGAGAGAAAAGGAGCTGTACGATATGATGGAATTAGCATTAGTTCGGTAAGTTTCGATACATGCTTCTGAAATGGTTAGGTCACATAATGAGGAGAGGAAAAAATGAGGCAAAGTAGCAATGGAATGGAATCCCTAAAAGAGAAGACTCTAAGGAAGACCCAGAAGAAAATAGATTGACGTGGTGGAAGTTGTAATTTGGAGTAAAGCAGTTCAAGTTTCAAGATCGTATAGAGAATCGTGGCAGGCAAAAACTTAGAGTAGTGGCTAATTTTTCTGTTTTTCCATAATACATATATGCATTTGAATCTGATAACTAAGTAATGATTTTGAGAATGGAAATACAATTTCATGTAATAAAATAGCAGGTGACAGGTGCACAAATAATTTTGTGTAGTGCGCAAAGTGTGTTGTGGTGCAAACCAAAATAGCTGCAACAGTAAATGAGTATATTTAAATGTCAATATAACCTTTATTCGGCCTTTTTTTAGAAAATTTATGATACAAGTAGCTTTAAAATTCTACATTTATGTTATATGTCATCACCTTTTTTTTTTTTTTGGCGATGGTGAATCTACTACTCACTTTTGATCTTTAGATAGCAATCTGTATAAAAATTCCATAAATAGATGCAGTTTTATAATAAATTTATTATTGAGTGTTGGCATTTTTAATTTATGTCAACCCATTAATGAGATATTCTACTTTTAAGTTTAAATAAAGGGAAAGTAATTGAGCAATATTCAAACATCACACGTAACTTCATCTATTAATGGAATTTTTAATAAAGGCTATTTGAAAATTAAAAGTTGATATTAGTTTCACCCATAAAAACATGAACAAAAAAAAAAAAAAACAGTAGTTTAACATTTTAGAGCTGCTTGTTTCTTAAACTGTGAAACAAAAAAATTCTGATTAAATTCGATACTATGCTTTGATATCGGGTGTAGCCACTTCAATGGACTATGTATATACTTATGTATATATTGTGTATGCTATCAAAGCTTTTTTTTGTAAAAATGATTGGATATCCATTTTTTTTTTTAATATAGAAACTATAGCAAATATATTTGACAAATTGGGAAATTTTGTATACGATTTCTGTAATTAAATTTATAATACGTCAATCAATTCTTTAATATTATTATGCAGTAACTGGTAAAGAAACTGTTTTGTGCGAAGTGTAATATGGATCATAGATAATTTCATTTGAATTTTTGTTTGTACACCAGCAGAAAACTGACACAATATTATTTTTGTGTTAAAACTTGGATACTTAAGATCAAAAATAAAAGAAGAAATCTTTCGGTAAAACAGTTTAGTGATTCTCACAAACAAATCTAATCTTCTTGTTTCGTTACCTTACGAAAAAAAAAAAAATGTTTGTACATTTCAAAGCAAGAATACTAATTTTGAAACAAAATAATTATTTAAAATTTCATTATATCAATATTTTATTCTGATAATTAATGAGTTTATTAATGTTTATGAATAATTACTATTACTAGATGTATTTGTATTAGATATTTTGTAGAAGTATTAAAGTATTAATTATTGTACAAAATTATTTACATTATAGATAGTCTATTGAAACAAATTAAATATTATTTGTTTTAATTTCTTACTAACTTCCTTCTTAATTGCATTTTATTTTAAAAGTTAAAAAATATTTGCATAATATACGAGTTCACTTATTTCCTAAATTAGGGGTGGAAAATTTCTAGTTTCTATAGTCATGTAAAAATGTAAATGATCCATGTCTGATTGCAGCTATTGTTATTTGATACCTATTTTTTTTTTAAATTTATACAACAATAATACATATAACAATTTAAATCAATATAAAGTGTAGCCACTCTATCCTGTTCCTTTTTATCAAGTGACTCATGTATTATTATAGCATATATTTTTATTGTAAAATTAGTTTACAGATTGTATATTTAAATAATAAAAAAAATTTATTTTGATAAAGATGAAGGAAAGTGAAGCAATAATATCGTAGGTTGAGGCACCAGTATAATAAACGAACTTGATTAATAAAACTTAATAACTTTTTCTTTAAAATTATCTACCGATATTATTATTAGGTCGTAATATGTATACGTATAATGTATATATTATATAAAATCCGTTTTTGTTTTAGTTCGTTTTTTATTATAATTTACTAGGTACCTATATACTTTGTGCCATGTATTTTTTTTAGTACTGCGATTATATTTAATTAAAAAAAAAAAAGTCTACATTAATTTATTTTTCATACGCTCCCCGGGTAATTTTTAATTTCAAACATAACTTGAGTTGATTTTTTTTATTGCCTTTGATTAGTTTCGAAAATAAGATAATAATATTATCATTACAGGCTTATACGAACAGCACATACATACACACATACATATATATACAAATAACGTTCGACATAAAAGTATTAAAAACATTTTTTTGTTTTAGATGTAACTCATTTTTTGAACTCTAGGTTAAAATGAGATTAACATTTTGGGCTTTGAAGTTATAATTTATGATAAATATAAATTCATTTCAAATTCAATAAGGTTAATCGTAATTTCGTAGTTGTTTTTATAAAACCTTAAGAGTAATGAGATTTACAATTTTTCATTTTGTTCACTAAATTGATCATTTTTGTTCTAAAATATACAATTTTTAATTTAGGATTTAGGAAAAATTGGTCAATAGCAAATTTAAATCAAATACCAAATCAATAACAAAATAAAGTTTTTTTTAAAGAACTTTTAGTTTAGAGTAGGTGATACTACCTACCAATATTTTAGGGGTTTGCGTAATAAGAAATCATTTGACAGTTTGAGCGACATTTTTGAAAAGTATATAAAATGTACAGATTCAAAAATGTTCGAATTCACTTTCATATAAATTTAAAAATAGTCCCGGTGACTTGTTCGAAACAGAAATAAAGTACCCTCAAAAGTGATACAGAATGTTTACTCATTATGAAAACTATCGTGAGTATAACATTCATTTTAAATTTATATCAAAGTTGACTTATTTAAAAATAATTACTTGAATTTCATTCCCGGGATAAAACCGTGTTCTTTAATTTTCATCATAAGGTGTTTTACGTTTAATCATATAATATATAATATTTACTAATTTGTTGATAAAACGATTTTATGACAAAATGTTTTATGTTCAAATGTTATTAACTATTATGCTGATATCCTTATAAGATAATTCTTGAAAAAACATATTTATGACTATAACTTTAGACGTTTAACTGAAAGTACAACGCATTTCCGAAAGTCTATATTATAGTAACTGCGCTGAACAGATTTTATTTATTTCATATTCAGGTATTATAAAACAGTACTTTAGTGACTCGTAAAAAAAAAATAAAAAAAAAAAAAAAAAACATAATATAGACCGTCTAACATTTTAACAAACGAAACAAACGATTCGCATTCGTGAACATGTTTTTTGTAAGCCTAATGGTTGCATTTGTTTGTGTGAATACACTATACAGCTTAAGATAAGGCGCGGTTGGAGCGTTCTCATAGTTTTACACGCTCACCTCAAACTTGTTGATTAATCTATTTTTCAATGTCCAAATAAATAATACGTAATGGGCGTGGTCCGCGATTCGCGTGAATCTGGGGAATATCCCAAGGTAATACATTTTCAACCCTTTTAATTTTAACTTTGAAAATAACATAATATATAGGTATGGTTTTGTATAATGATATTATAATGGATAAATTAGAAATAAAAAAAAAAACCATTACAGCGGCGCACGTTATTTAATATATTACAGTTTTATATTTAGTATATATTATGTACCATCTATACTACGTACATAGAGTGTACGATTTTTAATTAAATTGGCTGTTTAATATATTATACCTGCCTATTTATACAAAGAAAGTCCGAGTAAAAACAAAAATAAAAAAACTCATCGATAATTGATGATTATAATATAGTTATGTAGAACATCTATAATGTGTTAGGTACAGTTTCACTCATATGCGTGCGTGAATTAAAGTTATGCAATTAGCAAAAATAACACCCCCATAATATTGATAATCACACATAATTGGGTCCCCTCAGAAAAATATAGTTTAAAAATCACACTGAGTTTATTCGCGGTAGAACACAATGTTATGAATTGTAGTTTTAATTTATTTTTAAATTAATAGTAAATATAAAAATAATCCAAGTTTAATTACATAATATATGAACCGTTTTTGACACCAACACTATGCAGCGGCAATCCTGCACACCTGGTGCGCACGCCTATGGTTTTATTATACTGTATAATGTGTTTTTAGATTTCGAAAGTAGCGGTGAATGTATTGATTGGTTTTACTACGATGTGTGTTTTTTTAGTGATGTGATATAAATCCGGATTATCGGATTTCGAATTACAAAGTCTTAAAATCCGGACTTCAGATTTCGAAATCCGAATAAAAAATTCTTGATAACATATTGGCCAGCGGCTACCTTTCACCCATATGTTATCTTTATTTGATAATATTTTACTTAGTGTGATTATAATAAATTACTAAACGGTTTTCAGATTATATTTGTCTTGCCTAATATATTTATATTAAATAAATGTATATAATTATGATTGGTCTTTGAATTAAATTATAAAATTCTAAAATAATGCAAAATCTAAATGTCAGATTTTAAATTCAGTTTTGATTTTGAATTCCTGAAATCCAGATTTAGGATTTCGGATTCCAAATCTTCGGCAAATCCAGATTTTTCACACCATTCATTTTTTTCTGTTTGTGAACAATCTTTCTATCTTTCTCCATTCATCAAACTCAAGAGCAGTTTCTTATAACATTTTATCTGGTTGATGTATTGGGGAAGTAACTTTTTAGTTTTCCTTGTAGTTTTTTGAAAAACTGGAGAAAAAATTGGAAAAATGGGGATATTTACACAATTACGTGGGCTGCTGTTAATTTTTTTTTTTTTTGTTATAATTGATTGCATAAATAACCATAGAGAAACTTTCACTGAATATTTGATATGAGCATTTTTTAAATGTGATACGAATTTCAAAATATTCTGTTGTTTTTTGAGTTATTCATTGCTATTTGACCTTTATGAGTTTCTTTAATTTTCAGTTGGTTTTATGTGAATAACATTGTTCTAACCTAGAAAAAATATTTGATAGTTCGTAACGTATGTGGTTCATTATAAGTTTCAAATAGTGACAAAAAATTATTTAAGCATTATGTGGTAATTATTTTTTTTATAAGCGTTCAAAGTTCAAATTTCGATGAATCGTAAAAATCACGGTATTCACGTACTAGTTTCTGATATCTAAGAAATACAATTTTTTGGCTCGTAAAAAATGCATACAAATTTGAGATAAAAAAAAAACAGAAGGTTATAGTAATTTATTTTTTACTTATGCAAATTAATATGATTTTAAGTTAATTAAAATAATCGAACTTCGTTCAGAATCGTTTTTCGTTTACAATGTTTTATTAATGGGTACAGATATAAATTAAATTGAATTCTACCTTTCGAACTTCTTAGCTACAGTAGTGACGTACCCACAGTGCGAAATATGTCGGTTTTTCTTTTTATTTATGTTTTCGGTGAATACTTTTTTAAGCGGTAATCAGGTTTAAAAAGTTTTACTCAGTTGAACTTATTCCTTGTTACGTAGTTATAAACGCTGCAGATGGTATGCAGACCACAGACGGAAAGGTCATTTGACGAACTTTCCAGTTTGGTGTCTAGGGAATTTCAAATACAATAAGAAAACATGACGAAAGTAAAAAAATATTTAAATTTTAATACTACTTATATAAATATACATTATACAAGTATTATAAAATTGTAACTCAAAAGAATTCTTTTTCGGTTCTGCTAATTTATTGAATAAGTTTTACAGTCAACATTTATTATTTATTAGTAGGTAGTAATTAGTAATTTTTAATTTTTATTACTTAAACTATTTGATTTGAATGAATATTTAAAAAAAATTCCGGAAAATACTCATATATTATTGAAATGTATCGTACATCTTTTGAATGAGAAAATAATGAATTAAATAATTATACTGTTATCTTTTTTTCTTGTATACCTACCTCAACTGTATATAATATAGTTTTTAAATTTAGTAAGTAGATATGTTTAGATATATAAATATGTTAACGGTTTTAAAAGCAATCTTAAACATTATAGTATAATATTATTACATTGAATTTTATTGAGTATTGTTTATATGCTTACACTAGTAGTGTACACGTAACTCTTGTATGGAAGAGAGATCAATAGTAAATTATTTCTTCTAAGGAAGTTTTTTAAATATACATACTCTACATACAAAATTGTTTACATTATATACAAATAAATCGGCAATGAAGGGAAATCAGACTCTCTCTACACCGCGTCTATGTGGCATATACACAATATACTTGACATCCACTGACATATAGCTCTAAAAGTTTAAATTAACACCGGTATAATAGAATGAAGATTGAAGCCGGGAGACTTTTGAAAATAAAATATAGGGAAGGACATGTAGAAAAATTATGGATTATGGATACATGAAAAAATGAAAATGGTGACAGTTAATATCTTCATAAAATGCCTGCAGAGAATATAATGGCATAGTGAGAATGCAACAATTAGGCTAGAATTGGACTGTAAACAGGAAGAAAAAAAGACTATAGGGCCGACCTTGGAATAGGTGGATTGATGTAATAAAAAATGTTTGGAAGCCTAGAAGTATGGAGTTGATTAAGTATAGTACAAGATAGATAAAAATTGAGTGATTTAGTGATGGTAGCAAACATTTTTGGAAAATAGATAATAGAGACTAGAAGAAAAAGAAACGTTGTTATTTAAGACTTATTAAAATCAAAGAAAGGAAAGTAGGATACAGATAGAAATTTAATGCATATCTGTAAACAATGATAGACCATGGCTAGCAAAAAAAACAACGATTCTGAATGAGTTCAGTTGATAGTGTTGCTTTGTCAACAATATATATTGCATATTATGGTAAAATAATTATAAATGCATTAAACATTTTCTTTAATAATATTTGTTTAATATTGTACCTATTTTTCCATTCTCCCGTTTTTATATAATATATTTTTTAAATATATTGAGAAAAATCCTGAGTAAATCATAAAATGACTTCCTTAAAGTTCCGAGACTTTGTTCACATTTTCACTTTCTTTTAAATGACTCAAGTTCCACCTATTGTAAAATCCCGAAACTGAGGGTAAAATTACTTATTAGATTGTTATTCACGAGGGGTTATGATTATTTATTTTTTTCTTCATACTTATAGTAACTATAGCTGTCTTGACCCGGCATTGCCCGTGTTTTGTAATAACTTAATCTAACCAACCAGAAACGCATATAAGTATACATTAGGTATCTGTTTTTATCTCGTTTTACCCTTTTGAACCCTCTTAGGGAATAAATTTTATAAAATCTTTTCTTAGTGGGTTTCTAAATCATAAAACGAAACTACTGGCGAAATTTCATATTCATAGCTTTTGTGTTTCTTTCTAGACGGTCAGTTAGTCAGGAAATGTTTTAGATGTATGAACGAAAAATATATCTCGTATTATACTAAAGATAAATAATATTATGTGTCTATTATGATACCATATAGAAACCGGATCCTTAAGTGGGTTATGTTTATATAGTGGTAAAAAAGAAGAGTGTATTTAGAGTATACGAAGAGTATATTGTTGAGTTATATTGGTGAAATTTTGATTTAATATAAAGTGATACAAAGTAATATTTAACAATATGCGAATAATAGATGTGTGCACAAAACACGACAGATACGATCATGTTTCAGATATTTTTTGTTGGAGGATTTTAAATAAATTTTGTTTAATATTTTTTGCAATCGTCTGTTAAGTTTATCAATATGCATTGGTTTTATATCTTAAAGGAGTACCTTTTGAGTTTAGAATAGCATATCTGTCCTCTTCAACAAGGATTCGAAAAAATAATAATTTTCCGAACATTTTGATATGCGTCATAATGTTGAAAATACTTTCCGTTTATGAATTATACGTATATTATAATAGTTTAAAATTTAATCTATAGGGGCAGAGAAAGGTATAAATTGCAAATAGACTTTTAGATGGGAATCTTTTCTTACTTCTCCAGTCTAAACTTAATATACTACTATTATATCACATAAATGATAAATTCAATATTAATGCATACTGCATATGTTTCATTTGCCAAAGGATTCAATAATAAATGAAAAAACTAAAATCAATTTAACTCAAAATCTTCTTAGATAATCATTAAAAAAATTAACTATTATGTATACGAGTAGATGAGTTAATTTGAAACTGAAATATAAGATGATTATTCGAATGAATGAACTATGAAAAACAAGTTTGGAAAGTAATAAAAATCGGTATTTGTTTTTACAGAAAATATATGAAACAAGCAGCTCTAAAATATTATAAAACCGTTATTTTTGGGGGTGAAATTAGGAACTACTTTTAATTTTTAAATCAAAGCAACCAACATTAAAAACTCCATAATTAGATGAAGTTTTAGTTTGGATATATTTTGTTGTTGACATTTTTAATTGCCATCAAACAGTTGGAGAAATATTTTACTTTTTAATTTAGGTAGTAAAATGTAGTGAGTAGTAAAATTGTATTCCAACTCCACGAGCTACGCCATTACATAAATTATGATTCAATACTTTCATAAGTCAAATACCCCTTCAATAAATTTGCGGAAATTAAAATGTCAATATCAACATTTGTTTAAACTGAAACTTGTTCTAACTATGGGATTTTAATATGGGTTGTTATTTGAAAAATCAAACATAAGGGATAATTTCACATCCAAAAATAAATTTAAAAAAACGCTAATGCAATATTTTAGAGCTGCTTATTTCTTTAATTTTTTATAGAACAAATTTTCGATTTAATACTTTCCAAGATAATGAGTATAATGTATATATATGTATATTATACTATACATAAATCTTATATTATTTATCAAAAAGATATACATATTTTACACAACATGTTATTCCATAACGTAACGTAAAAATAATAAAAAATTGTTTACACAAGTTTATAATGGATCCCCCCTCAAGTATATAGGATTGTCTTTGAACTTCCGGCGACCGTGCTCAGGGTGTAATCTAAAAAACCACTTTACCACGATAGAAACTATTTCATATTATATAAAAAAAATACATCTATTCTTTTTAAATAACCTTTTAAAAATGTAAACGAAAGATGACACGAACCGTTTACATATTTAATAATGATAAATTTAAAAAAAAATGATTAAATAATGTTTTAATGGGCAGGTAGGTACCTATAATACCAGCTATCTACCCTATATAATACCGTACGTTAATATATTTTTTTAAATATTTACGCCCTGGCATTATACACAATCGACTTTAATCCAAATACAAAATATCATCAAGGACTGGACCGACAGCTGGTATTAATAATAATTAATACTGTACAACATATTGTGTAACGTTGTATAATATCATACAACATAACAATACAATATTATGATTAAGTTGGGTTGGGAACCTATATACATATTCACATGGGGAGTTTCAAAAGTTGCAAATGCATGATCAAGGTGCTGTGATCAAGGGGATGCCAAACAGAAACCAGAAGGGTGACAATGAAAGTTTTAAAAATTGTGCAATTAAATATTTTTACAATAAACCTATAAACAATAAATTTGTGAACGCCGATGGTCAGGTTTTTTTTTACCCATCGGTAAATATTTGGCGAATTTTTGGAACTGGGTGCTAATAATTTTGTTACGTACTAGATATGCGTACATGCCGAACAAAAGTATAGTTTAGTTTCCAACTCGAATCAAACAAATATAGAATTCGATGTAGCTGATTTTTATATTGTATTGATAACTAAATGCCTACAATTATTGCGTAAAAGTTTTAACAAAACAGTTATAAATTATAACTATTTTCAATGTGATGTTGAAAATAATATACATTTTATATCATTAAATGAGGTAAAAATAATACAAAGTAACCAGGTAGGTAGATTTAACTTAATTGTAATTATACATAATTTTGAATAAAATGAAAACAAAAAAAAAACCTATTAAAACAACGCTTTTAAAAAAGTTCATATAATATACATATATTCTCCATTATAGATGTATATTCAAACAAAATATTTTAATATACCTACGACCTAATTAATAATTTATGTAATGATTTCTCGAATTCCGTTTCGTTAGTTATTTATTATTTTTTTTTTTTTAACGATCTTAATATTATAGGAACACTGCTACAGAGGTACCTCTTCTGTAATATAACAATTTTTTTTGCGAGAGCATGGCTAAATTTAAAAACATTGAATATTTTAATATACCTTAATTAACTTAACCGTCATTACTATAAAATATGAATTTTCCAATAAAATTAAATCAAGTTATACCCAAATTTACTATCTAAGTCTAACTAACAAGTAACACAGAAAAATTACGCAATGTAGTAGTAAAAGTGGCATTTAGGTTAATATTTGAATTTAAACACAAACATAATTTATTGAAGAGAATATTTTTGAGGGCACCTCATTGACTTTTTTTAAAAATATTATCGAACAAAAGTGTAACAGTCGTCTTAGTGTTTGTTTTTTCAAAAATATGTATAGTTTTTTGTCTAGGGATATTTTAGAAAAAAAAGCAACGAGATTTAAACACTAATTCTTCAGCCTAAACTCCACTATTTTAATTCTAAGTTACATAATTATTTTGATTTATTGATCGTCAGCTGGACTTAAACACGAAAGTTGATTATACCTGGTGTTCTTTATACCTAAACATTATTACTATCAAAATGATTGGTTGTATAGAACAGCGAAGAAGCGAGAACAAATATTTAAGAAAAAGTTATAAAATTACAATAATAAGTACCTATTATTATAGTTTTTAATTCTTATCCCAAATTTCTAACAAAACAGTAGTCTTGTAATGCGGTTTATAATAATAATAATAATAATAATAATTTAAGAAGGAACTATATGTATAGAAAGAGAGAGCTGACGTCGTAAACTGTCAAGGAATTCAAGTTTCCTAATAGGCAAAATTTACCTGTCAATAAACACTAAAACAAAACCCAACTAACACTATTTAGAAACTTCTCAGGTTCGCGTCATTATTCCATCGTATATTACGTAATATTGCTATTTACTATTTTAGATGAGTCCATTTTGTGCTTCGATTTTAGCTTTAATGATACAGACTACAGAATATAGGTATACCTACAATACTTTATGCAGGACTAAAAATGCAGAAAACTAGTCAGATTATAACCCGTATAACTTGGCAAAAGTAAATTTAAAGTTTAAAAGGTTTTAAATTAGTATAATATATAATAGCTGAGCACCTACTTATATTATCATACCTAAGTTATATACTATAAAACGTGGAAAAGTAGATATTTTGTGTTATTATATTTTATTGTAATATTGTATAGAAATATTTAAGTACACCAAAAATCACTAATATGATATAAAATTATCACATTATTAATCAAATGTATATATTAAGCGAATTTATAATATAATTATACTTTTTAAATCTATAATTGTTTGCAAATAGCTAATATTGTTTATAAACTAATTATTCTCTTTTGATTTTAATTTAGTGAATAATTATTGAGCAGAATAAACGTGCCTCCGCAGTAAAAGTTTATAATAGATTTTAAACTAACTACAGGTATTTTAAATAAACATGCTATTTAAATGCTTATTGAATGAAACCTGGCTGGTAGTAAAATTGAAATATTATTTTTGCATTTTGTTCTACGAGTATTGTATTCTATTTGATACGAAAAGTAAAGAAGACATTAATTTTACTATTGGAGTATGGATTATTTTTCATTTTAATGTACCATAAAGAGCTTTTAAAAAACTGAACGAACCGTGTTCAAACTGAGTACTCCTCTAAACACTTGTTTATGATTTGATTCACTGTTTTTTCTCAGTATTTTTCTGAGCATCGAACTGGAAAATTACCTCTTTGAACAGCCATTTGTGTTCAGTTTCCTGTCTACAAAGTTATTACAAGGACATTTTTCAGAATGATTACTACCCCGAAAACTGTTATCCGAAAATACAAGAAAAACGCAAGACAAATTGCTCAAATTACTCAATTGCTCTTCTTAGAATCAATAAATTTTATATATTATACCGATACTACTATCAATAAGAAATTTAAAATGAAAATCTAAAAATAACAGTTTATATTTTATCTTTTAGCCACCAAAAATAAATTTGTGTTTATTTTATTATAAATATTATTAAAAGGTTATCATACACAGTTAAATTAATTAGTGACGTATTCAAACTGATAGAAAATTACCCTGTTACCTACGTAAGTTTGGAATGTCAACAATATTATTTCATATTATACTATATTTGGTATTTGATAGTACAAAGTTGCGTTTTAGATCTAATTAATTTAAAACTTCAACTCTAGTAATATACAGATAATTTTTCAAAATAGTATCCAATCGGAAGTTAAACAGTTCAAATATCTTAGGTATTACATTAGCACAACAGAACAAAATAAATAGTGAAGTAAAGACAAGAATTCAAGTTGGTAATAAAAGTTATTTTGGACTGACAATAGGTGCTACGTTCTAGAAATACAAAATTTACAAATTCGAATATATTGAAAGTTTATAAAACTAATTTGTAACTTATACATCAGAAATGTGAACGTTGTGAAGTCCAATAAAAACTCACCAAGTGTATTTGAAAGAAAAGTACTTACGCAAATATATGATTTATGTAAAGATGTAAAAGGCAGGAGAATAGAAAATTTGAAAAACTTGGGAATTAGTAGAAATGCATCGGCATCCAAAAATTGTAGAAGATATTATTATATTAGATATAAGATATAAGAAATTGTTACTCAAGTGGGCAGTTCTCGCACGGCGTAGATGGATCGTTGTTGTGAGCTGTGCTAGAAAGCAACCCGTAAGAAAAGAGATTACTGTCTTGCCTTAGACTAAGATGGAAAGATATAGGATTAAGGATAATGTGAAAAAAGCAATGCTTGGAGTAAATTGGAAGGACTTGACATTGAAAGGAAAAGCTGGAAGTATAGTCAGAAAAGGAAATATGTTGATTCTAAAAAAAAAAAAAAAAAGAAATGGTGAAAATTACGTAGTACCACAAAACTCTTAGAATGATTTCTCACACGTAAATATAGGTTTCGATAATAGGTATTTATTATGGGGAAATTTAGATCATTCTATTTTCGTCAAAACTCGATAGTCAAACAAAATCTATTTTCAAAATTAAAGTTCTCCAAACCAGAATATTACAGTTCTGTCTATAACTTTTCAATTTAAATACTACTTTTTTTAACAACCGTAGCCGTTTTATTTAAGAAATTTTTAGTCCGATTTCTATAGATAGTTCTAAGTCTATGTAGAATGATAAGGAAATTGTCTTCGGTATTTAATTATGTTTTATTATGACTGTTTATTGAAAACAATTTGTGTGTACACTACCCGGAAACCAACTCGTATAGACGTTCGTCTAAAGGGTCTAAGCAACGCTAGAAGAAGAAAAATAATATTCAATCGACAATCAAATAATTTCTTACGGAATTACATTGTGCGGTTTATCTATATTTATAATTAAATAAAACGGATGGAAAATTATTTTCAAGATTCTATAATAATTGTAATTATCGCTGCCGTAACAAAATTAAGGAAAGCAAAAATACACGAAAAGGTACGTAATTGATTTATTGTAAATTGAGTTGTTGTTATATATTTTGAAGTTTCCGCGAGAATTTTCAAAAGAAGACTTTTATAACTTAAACAAACCCGAAAACACCATTTTCATTCGATTTCCAACAGATAACTAGTTATATGCCGTTGCAGCGGCAGTGGCGAAAACAAATTCAAGAACATTAACTTACTTATACTTATATATATAACAAGAACTGTCGGACAAAAATAAATTAACGCAATATCCTAAAACCAATAGTTCCCGCCCTCGTCTCTACGCTCGCGAAGGTACGAGCAGTAATGAGTAATAAGTATATATATATATATCCATTATCCTCTACCATATATAATCGGAATATTATTATACAACGTATACAAAGGTTAATTTCAAACTTTTGTTGTAATAACGAATGATTTATAATACGACTACCGTGGATGGGATGATGTCTATATTATGCATCCCCGTGGGTGAGAGCGTATCCGTGATAACGAGAATAAACAATCGGAGAACCGTTAATAAAACAATAATAATGAAAATAACATAACGATGATATTATTACCATGCATAATATACGTGGTAAGTATAATAAAGAACGTGCGCAGGATATAATATTATTATTACTATTATTGTACTCACACTGTATGCGCAACAGCCACGTGCTCTGTATGAACTGGGACCCAGCCGCGTCGTCGTCGGGCGGATCGGCACCACTTCCGGTCGCCTCTATTGCAGTGTGCTTCCGCTGCGACGTGGACTTTTGGAGCTGATGCTGCGGATTTTCTGCCCTGCAAGTCAACCGACCGTCGTAATCAGGTGACCCGTTTTCATTACCGTCGTTATGGTAACCCGGTTTGTCCGGTTTGGTGGGTGTAAATGACAGCACGCTGGTCGTTGAATTTCCATCGGACGATGTCTGTGAACAAATCGAAGAAATTCAAAAAGGTCATGCATACAACATGTTTAATATAAGAAAACTCGATGTAACATACAGATATCGATATAGGCGTAATAATAAGCAGCTTTCAGTAGGGTCACATGAACACGAATGAAACATTTAACACAATGACATAAACGTCAGAGAAGGTACTCTAAGCCGTGAGCAGTTTGTATAAAAATATTGCTCGGGAATACTCTAAATTAGTGTGAGGCTGTACAATATCAAACTATTAAGTTGTTGTTCTGTTTGGGTATATATTATAGTATAGCATCGAATAATTATATGGAAGCAATGACCTTACGGTTTTTTTTTAATTCTTAAACCTTCGTGTATTATAGATTATTGATGATATACTAAAGGAGATTGTATACTTCATTCACCGCATTAAAAAATAATCGATTTATATGTGTATTATCGACATTAATATGAACTGACGATTATTATATAGTTGACTTTATTTATTTATGATTGGTTTATAAAAACCGATTACACCTAAAAAAGATAAATGATCCGATATAGCGTGATAGTAATTTCCAATTTTTATAACAATTATTATATTTATTTATATTTAATGATAAATATATAACTTTGTTAAAATCAACACTATAATAATAATAAATATATATATATATAACATTGTGTGTTTTTTTTTCGACGAGATTACGATGATTTTTAAAGTATAATACTTTAGAAACTCGTTTTTCGCTTAAAAATTAAAATAGCAAAAAAACCAACATACAAACACAAACAATGTTTTTATCATTAAGTTTCATTCTATTATCAAAGTTAGAGGTAATTTACCCTAATAATAAAACTAACAGAGAATAAAGAGAGCCGATACTGCTGGTTGGTGTGCAGGTGGGAAGTTGGGAAAGTAAGATGAATAGAGTTATATATAATTTTATCTGTACAGTAAATCAGTGCTAACGAAATACATATTGAACATCAATTTTAAACAAATTTCGGTTGAACAAAAAATAAAAAATATCATGAATTGATACGATCAAAATGTCGCTAGAATATTTTAAACAATTTAACACGTCTATCAAAGGTTAATATAAGTATTCTGTGAACATTTCAGGTCTTTATGATTATTTTTAACCGAATTAAAAAAACAAAAATAAAATAGAAATAACGAAAATCGTTATCATATGTACATTTTTCTGTTTTTTTTAAAATTTTTTTGGTTTTTCCAAATTATTAAAAAATAACGATAAATATAGGAAAATAAAAATATGACTTCTTAAATTCACCAAAATTTCCTTTAAGAAGAGATTCAATATTTGGAGTAAGATTTCTGGGAGAAAAGTAAAAATATTACAATAAAGCTAATATCTATACATATAAAAAAAAAAAAAACCATTAATAATTAGTACTATCCATTAGTGATTATTAAATACCGGAACTATAATTATTCGCGTTGAACTCAAGAGTTGCTGTGCTTACATGTAATATAATTTGATTATTATACGCTTTTAATTTATCGGTAAATCGAAAGTATTTATGGCCGATGTAATTTTATTTTTAACGGGCGTTCTTTGCGTTCTAAATAACAGATGAGTAATCCATCGCACATCATTAATTACAGACTATATATATTATATATACATGACTAATTTAATAAAACACAAGAGGTCGGTATATTATTAATTTTTAACTAAAACACCGGCAAAGAGACGTCCGGATTCTATATTATAGGCTCCCCGTTCCCGATCCCATCGCTAATCCGGGAAATCGGAATTTTCACCAAGTCCCTCGTTCAACGCATTCCTTGAAGATTATAATATAATAGGTCTCGGGCGTTTACGCCTTAAATAACCTCGAAAAAATGTCCTTTTTTTTTTGTTTTTTAAATATACGTACCGAAAGATTAGCGCGTCCGTTGTTAATATCGAAATAGATTTTCACTCTAAAGAGAGAGCAGTTAATGGTTTTAGGTGTAGTAATAAAATTGCGAATTAACGTTTGTCTTCAGAGGAAAAAACTTCTATATAGATAGAAGAATAATTGCGCCAATTTTATATTTGTATCAAAGTACCTCGTGAATGAGGCTATAATGAGGCGAAATAAAGTATCGTCGTCCGTTACGGTGCGGTAAGGTTATGTGTATTAGCCACATCGAGTTAATATGTCGTGTCACAACATTATCGTTATTACAGAAAAGTTCATATAAATTATAATTATTGCTCTATTTTATTGTTAAGAAAGGTGTATTATAAAATAGTATACAGAACAGAGATGAACTATAGTCGTTCAAAACAACTGTAAACATCGATTTTTTTTTGTTACCTATTATATAATATGGAAATCGAAAACCGTCCGGCGAAAATCCGATTCACGGCATTGCGAAATCTAAATATATAAGCATATTATATATATAAAAAAAAGACATTTCGTATAATTTCGCAGTTATGCTACAGACTATTGCATTTTTTATTTTTTTAAGTTTGTTCGAAAATATAATTATATAGTTATTATATTAATATATTTCGTAAAAAATTAAAATAAAATCATGAAATAATTTTGTTGGCCGTTCGCATGCAAACCTACAAATGCAAACAGTATAATATTATTTATTTCGTTTATTGTTTATACCGATATATACATATATATATATATATAATATGTAGGTACCAACCCACGCGAGAGGAAATAATTTATTAAGAACCCATTTATATTTTTAATAACGTTAATTTGAGGCAGAATGAGAGGGAAAAAAAAGAAAACAATTTATGTTGGCTAGCTATGTAAAAAAATAAATAAAAAATAAATAGTTATTTATATATATTTTGTGTAATAATTGTAAAAATAAAAAGTTTATTTGCATACCTACTTTAGTGTTTTATAATGTATATATTCTGAATTCATTTATAGCGTATTATGAGAATTTGTTTTTCACTTCATAAAACGGTGCATGTTTACGTACTTTAAGGTTTTTTTGCACTTAATATTGTCTAATTATTGGAAATGCATACACTATAAAATAAACCGATTATTATTACATAAACCTACCTATACGATTTATATGGAAAAGAAAATGCGTAATGCTAGGCGTCATTTTGTAAAATACATAGATAATTAGACCAGCTGTTTAACGAGGACATTTTTAAACCATTGTGTTGTTAAAAAATGCACCGGGTAAAAAAAGAAGAGAGACGACAAAAGGTGTAAATAGAATAATGCTTATATATATACTTATACATAAAAAAAAGAGGACAAAATCCTCAACAATTTTAAGTACCCATCATATTATTAATGCGAGTGACTTTATAGTGTCTCCTGCTAACTTGAGTATTATCCACGTTAAACCAGTTTTCTTTTTTTTCTTTTTTTAGTTTATATAGGTAAGTGGTATAGTGTATATAGATATATATGTATATATAGAAGTAGTTTCTTTTAACTATTTTTACTTGGTTTTAATAATGAAAACCATTTCAGTAAAATGTATATTTACATAATTTATATTATACATGCATTTCGCATAATAATATTCAAATTCTATCAAACCAACGAAATTAAATAAAATTAATTTGTATCTAATTTTTATAATTATACCAACATTTAATTTTTCTGATTTAATAATAGAAAACTTAATAAATATTCAGTTGACAAGGTATAGGTATTTATTATAACATGATATAAAATGATATGCATATTACTCTAAGTATGTACTAATAATTCTCAATTAACAAAATACGTTAGAATCTTTCTTGCCCTAACCCGGTCAAGACCATAAAATATTAAAAATTTAATAAAAACTAAAACATTTTACTGCAATCTGGCTTTATACAGTAGTAAATAGTAATAACTACAGTAGTGTTAGTGTTATTATTATAATGAATCGTCGTGTACCTCGCAACTATAAAGTATATTTTTATTATATATGTATGTGTATTTTGCGTGTGTAAAATTTAATAATAAAAAGAAAGTTTGAATAAATAAACTAAGTCTACTTTAAGTCGACTTTGCTGACGCCTCCCGGAGTTGCTTACTTGACTCGATTTAATATTATAGTGTATAATTTAATAAGAAAATGGAAACTGCTGTGTATATAACGGCGGCGGCGAGTGGCGGTAGCACTATGTATTGCATTGTTGAAAAATTTGGTTTTTTTTTTTTTTATTTATAATTTTTTTATATATATATATATACATTGGCATAATGCTGTTGCCAATGAAAAATAACAAAAGTTGAAATATTTTAAAAGTTAATACTAATTTCGAAAAAACGCTTTACCCGCGTATCACAAACGACAAGCCTGTAGCTGCAGGATAGCCCCGCGTAAAGATAAATATGCCGTGAATATAGCGAGTAAAAAGGTTTAAGACAACCGAATTTTAAGTTAAAAGTTTCAAACAATAAGGCTGCAACACTGTATACCTATATATTATATAAGTACACAAAATTATGAACTTTATTGAAGTCGAATACGGATACGTTATGAGAACAAAGTAAATTAAAATACACACACAAAAGATAAGATGAATAATAAATTAGAATAAATAATATTATAATCGTACGTTATAAATATCTACGTATAAACGATACGATAAAATATCGTCTTGTTTTAGTATTGCGTAATGTTTTTGGTCGCAGATATGGGCACAAATTTATAATACTGCACATTTTCTAAAGAACTCAGGTGCAATACGAGTATACTGCACAGTTTCAATTCGGTTAAATATTACTTTTATCGAGATCAATATTATTGGAATAATAATTATTATGATTCATTGTGTATATATTGGAGGCGGGGCGTTTTTATGGGAAGGGCTGAGGGAACTGCAATCTATGCTCCAAAATGTCTGTCAGTCTCTCTATAAAAATATTCTCAATATATGCGCCTATATTTTAGATTTAAATAAAATTATGATTTGCTATGAATTATCAAGGGGTAAAAAAACAACAAAAACAAATATACTTACTAAGCGAAAAACATTCGAGTTTGAATATATTTTATTAATCGATTACACTTTATAATAAAACATATCGGTAATATTTGCTAATTTAACTCATATCGCATCCATATAACATATTCTGGGTTGTGAAATTATAGAAAAAGATATAGACAATAGTCTACTATAAGTAATTAGCAAACAACAGGCCCGAATAAGGGAGGGCCAGGGAAGGCCACGTCTCCATGGCCCACGAGAAGTAGGTGCTCTCAAAGATCATATTATGCTGTATCATTGCTTTTATTGACATATATTATGAGTTGAATCAAATATTTGAAAATTGTTATTTGTTAGTTATATTTAAACATACAATACCCAATTTTTGTACTTTTGAGTATAAAAATTAAGTGACGACCTTCTTTTTGTTTATTTCTTTCATTTGAATAGAGTAGAAACCTTTACTAATTTGGATCCCCGGTCCCCTACAAACCTTAATCCGGGCCTGGAAATCGAACCAAATCTTTAATGGGCGCTTGCACCTTAGACAATAATATAAAATTAAGTGCACTTAGCCATTTATAACAATGCCAAACCGTACGCAAGTACCTACGTTACCGTCGACAAAATATTATTTCATAATAAATAAGCAGTAAATGGCACAATGTTGTCCGATGTATTTTTATTCCATTTTCAATTTAATATTCAATAATATACAGTCTGAGATTCATAAATTTAATATTGAGTAAAATATTTCTTATCTGCATTAGGTATAATATAGTGAAATTATTCAGTAGCAACAGTAACGTATAAGTAGTACTGAAGATCATTTTTTTTTTTTGTCGAATTTTTCTCCAAAGTAAATACTATATTACATTGTGTTTTAACCACATGTTTTAGTTACTTCTAGTTCCCTATGGACCAAAAAAGATCAAATTCTGGAATTAGAGATTTTTTTTTTATAGAAAAATGCGGAAGTAAAAAAAGTTCAATTAAATTTCAATAAACATTTCAACTTATTGTTGCGGAATGGAGGAGTTTTTATTTTTGAACATTCCCATAGACCACCAAAAATGAAGTTTTTTGCATTATTGTTAAGGATGTGCCTTTTGGGAATTTAAACATTCAACCTTCACTCCCAAAATATCTATGCTAAAATGTCGCAATTTTTTATTTTTTATTTTTTGGACGTTGTACAGTTATTGATAGTATTATTTTCTATTATAGTGTTCTGATATTTGTTGTTTTACAAAGAATATTTCTCTAACATAAAAGAGGTGGGTGAAAATTCGGCTCCAGTGATGGAGCTATTTTGCTCACGGGGTTTTTTTTTTATGTAGCTAAACAAATTATCTCGGATAAAATTTGAACAAATATTTGTACATCTTATTTATTTGATTTAGGTCTAAATAATTATAATCAATTTTAATAATATTAACCTTATTGTTATTAAATTATTTAGTGGTCGGTCGATATATAGGCCGATTCTTGTTATTGGAAGTAACGAGTTTAAATAACGGATAAAATTATGGGTTTTATATTGATAAATCGGATATTTTTAAAAAAGAGGTATCAGCTTATCTCTAAATTATTAGTTTTAATGTTATACAAAGGTGGGAAAGTAAATGAAAATAATTAATTTGATTAACTTAAGTTAATAAAATAAATAAGCTTTCAGTTAAAAATTGAACTAGATAGGTAAGTTAAAATATAAAACATAAATGTTAACTTAACTATTAATCAACATTCAAGTATTTAATATTAAGCTATGTATAGTTATATAAAAATAAAATAAGTAAAACTATTAGAGTAAATAGTGATGTATAACTCGCAGTAGGTATTTATAATAGGTAACAGTTAATTAAAGTTGAATGTCAAAAATACTCTTGTTAACTGAATGTATACGAAAATTAATTGTAAAAAACTTTATACGATGAAACTAGTTAAGTAAAAACCTAAATTAAAATTAAAAAGTTAATACCTAACACTGCTGTATTATACCAAAACATTTTACAAAAAGCTCGGTAGTAAAATCAATATATGTATATAGTTTATCTCGGGTCAGAAAAATGTCCTGCAAGTGACTATCAATATATACATCACTATATTATTTACTGTTAAAAGAGTTCTAATTAAAAAAAACATGGCAAACATATTAATGACGGACATGATAATAATAAATTATCAAGGGATAAAATATTTTTTATATTAATATACACTGGTTTTAATATATTACCAAATCATCAAACCCTGCAAATATTAAAAAATTGCTTACAAAGTTATAACTATTTAACGGTATAATATTTAAAGAAGGTTCAAAGGAATATTGGCCACGAGCTACAGATCTGTATTTTTATACGTAGGTAGGATAATAATAATTCATTCGCATAAATTATCTAGTCAAATTTTACTATCATTAATTTTTTTTAAACTGTTATAATGTAATATTTATAATTTATTCTGGGAGTTTTAAATAGAAAAAAAAACCGTTAAAAGTCAAATACAACCATTCGAATCATTGTTAAATGTCCGGGAAAACAATTGTGAGGGACGAAAAATTCCTGTATGGACCAGGGAAGCCAAAAATACAACTGTACTTAGTTCTCAATGCTTATGTGCTCCATGATAATAACATAGAAGTTATTCACTTATACATAATTAATAGGTGTTGATATAGCCATTAGGTTATAGGTGATTGATTTAAAAGGGAATTTAATACGGGAGCAAGAAATTTAAGTTTTTATTTTTAAACTTTCAAAATATTAAAAACAATTAGTGTTCAATCATTGGTATCTGAAAAATAAAACGTTGTATAAAAAAAGTGTTTCTTTGTAAAACGTGAAAGAAAATTCATGGATAGGTCACAAATTATAATGTGTAATGTTTTATTGTAACATTGTAGATACCCATTTACAATAAAAATTAATTTTTAAAAAGGTGATCATACATTACATCATGGGTACTGGGTAGACCCCTGTTGTAGGTTGAAGTTTAAAAGGTATAAAAGGTTATATGGTAATTTAGTTTGTATATATTGAAAGCAACAATAAATCATTCCCATCAAAAAATGATACTGCGCGGAGTTTGTGTAATAAACTACCCAGTAAGGTAATAGTCGAGATGGATCCTCAGTTTTAGTATTATTAGTCGTGTTTTCTCTTGGTAACCCAGAAATCAACAAAAATAACATCTGCAATGTATATTGTCATTTGTTGCTGTTTTAATTAATTATTTATTTAACTTTGTAAAAAGAACTGTTGAGAATGTAGACAATTTGTACAAATAAAAAATATGTGTTCTTTGAATGAAACATATGAATCTTTTAGTATGATGTGAACAATTTGGAGTAGTTTACTTATCGAAAAAGTGTTTTACGATAAAAAAAAAAACACAACTTTGAGCTGTTACTGTTAAAGGGACTGCTACTGTTGTAAGTGGCAAGTTGAGAAGGTATGTATTTATTTATTTTTTTATTTAGGTCAAATATATAAATCTGTACGCAACGATAAAATCATTACTAACGTAAAATTAGGTTAAATATGTTTTAAAATGCCGTGATTTTTAAGATTTTTGTTAAAACATGAAGTTACAATGTATACAAAAAAAAAAAAAAAGCATTTCTAATCTGTCAAACAATTTTATTCACATAAAACCAAATAATAACTAAAAAATTCGAATATGTCAAATACTTATAGCTCAAAATAAACTCATTATATGCATTAATATTTAGATTCTAAGTAAAACGTAGAATATATTGTCATTTTTTTTATGTAAAGAAATTTTCTACCAGAAATCTTGTTCCAATTAAAAGCTTTTTAAGAGCTTTCATGTAGAATTTGTAATCTATTTGGTGTATTGAGATTATATTTGCCTCATAGTTTCCTTAATAAATGAGAAAAACTGGCAATAAGTATAGTTTATAACTGTATAATTTTGTTGATTTGTATGTTACATTTACAAATAGGAAAAAAACAAAATTTAATAATAATCTACTCAGAAGTTTTTCGTTAGCAAAAAAAATGTTTATTAACTGTATTGGTTTTTAATGGTATAGATACTAGATGTATTACCCGTAGAGATTGGTTTCGTTCGAGAAGAATTTTAATTAAATATTATATATTTTTTGATGTACCTCTTTGATATTTCTGGAATTTTAAGTAGTCTATGTATTGTGCTATATTTAATACATTTTTGTTCATCATGAGAAAAACACTAACGACTAAATAGTTTTTATAATAACCTTTGATCTTGTAGAAGTCGACGTCGTTGGAAGGTTCAAAGATTTTTAATTATTTAACAATGTGTTCAAATATGCAGTGCGTCGCTATTATAACCAAATTTTGAAAGGCTAAATATTTCGTTGTATGAGAGAGTTATTCTGGACTAATTTTATAAAGTTTTATGAGAATTTATCAGCACAAAGAAAATTTCTACCTTGAAATTACCGCATTTAAAATATTATGCGTGGGTGTAATATGTTAGATGAGAGTACAAAAAATTGATTTTGAGGAGTATTCCAGCTATTCAAAAATTATGCTTTACCATAAATTACTATCATAGTTTTGATATTAAATTATTTTATAACGAGATTATTTTAAAACTTCAACTACGCTATTTCATCATACCAGATAGTGTAGTATTAAAATTCATGAAATAGTTAGTCGTAGTACACGAAAGCAAATGTTAAGTAAAAAAAAAAAAGACAGACATACTTCGCTACTACTAAGTTGCATACTATATACTACTAAGTTGGGAAGGTAGAATAAAGAGGAGAATTCAGTGAATATCTGTATGTAACGATTAATCTTCGCTAACGGAAAACGATTTTGAACGGAGCTCGGTTATACACATTGTGAAAGGCCGTAATATTTTTGTCGAAATTTGATACTAAAATTCTAAAATAATACAATTCTTTATTACACTTATTTTTAATCAAAGTGTGACTTATAATGAACCTTTGATTAAATTATCAAGCTATTTTGTTTTGGTCAAACAATTTTATCCATATATCCAACGAATAAAAATTACGTAAAAACTCGTAAATTACGTAAAAAAATAAAATGTCTATAAACAGCTCAAAAATAGCTCAAGACAAAAATAAGATTTATGTTCAAACTTCAAGTCTCTACAAATATTTTTAACTGAATCAAAACAAATGATGGACATACATCGGACGTAGGTGGGTTACTGTTGTAGGTGATATGTTGGGAAGGTAGAATACAGAAGGGAATTTAATATATATCAGTAAGCAAAGATTAACCGTTAGTAACGAAAAGACGATTCTGAGTGAAGTTTGGTTAAAAATGTTGCTTTTTCAACAATATATATGTCATATTATGGTAAAATTATGTATGCGATAAAAATTACCTTTAATAATATTTCTTTAATATTACACCTGTTTTCCCGTTTTTACTCAGTTTTTTTCTGGTTTTTCTTATTTATTAGGAAAACTTCGAGGAAAATAAAAAAATAACTTTCTTAGAGTACCTCCCAAATAAGATTTACTTTCAGAAAAAGTGCTATCATTGTAAATCGGAGTGAAATTGCTGGTGAAAAAGTTGTCTACAAAAAAAAAAAAAAAAATATAAAAAAAATAAAACCAATACTTCCTCTCTTCACTCAGAATTTAAAACTAAACACAAAACAATCAATTTAATACAATAAAAGCAGTATTTTCATAAATGTTCCGGTTTTCTCCACTTATTATCAAAAGTGTTTAGAAAATCAAAAATGACTTTAAAGATAAAATTCCGTTTCAAAATTGATGTGACACAGTTGTTCACAGAAAAAAAAAAATGAATATAATTTTAAAACCAATACTGCTCAATCAATACAAAACCTGCTCTGCTCAGAATCTAAAATATTAAATTACTACATTTGTTCGTTATCATATAGTTGACGTTATACGACAATTAAAATACTATATCTAACAAAAAAAAATTGGCTATAGGTCTATAATCTATATAATTTATTTATAAATATTTATTTTAACAATTATCATAATACAGATTTCCTTTTTTTTTTTTTTATATAATATAGTCTAAGCACTTAATTCGTTTGTTTCATTTTACATACGAAATGTCTTCAAAATATTCCCTTTAAAATTATCTCTATATTTTATTAAATAAAACTTAACTTTTGCATATTTTTTTAGCATAGCGATGAATGTATTGCAGGTTTTACTATATGAAATTAATGTAAGTTTTTTATTTTCTTTCGTCTGTGAACAATTTTCAATTAGAAATTATGAGATCAGAGATAAATTGATCAACATTATGGTTGGTTTCTGCCGTCTTTAGTAGACAATTTTGTCTAGTTGGTGCATTGGAAAGGTCATTTTTTGATTTTTCTTATAGTCTTCCTAGTAATATGGGAATAACCGGAAAAAGTCGGAAAACGGGAATGTTTACACGATAACTATTACTCTGTTATTTAAAAAAGCGTTTGATAGAGTTAATCATCAATTATTAATCTTCAAATATAGTAAAATTGGTGTTGTTAATCCACTCTTATCCTAGATAAATTTATTTTTAATTCAAAGAACACACTACGTAAAATATAAACAAATTGTTTTCAACCCTATTTTTGTCATGTTTGGGGTTCCCCAAGTTGATTACCTCTTTCCACTACTTTTCAATTTTTCTATTAATGATATTGTACTTGTTATCAAAAATTCTAATATTTTACTTTTTACTGATGACACAAAAATCTTTAAATTAATTAAAACTTCCGAAAATACTTCATTTTTACAAGAAGATTTAAATAACTTCAATAACTGGTGCATCAATAATGGTCTTTCTTTAAACGTTGATAAGTGTCAAATTATTACTTTCTCCAAAAACATAAAAATCATAATTTTTAATTATTATTTATATAACATTAGTCTTTTGCACTCCTCATTAGTAAATGATATTCGTATATTGTTTGACTCTAAACTCATATTTAAATCTTATACCCTATCATTTAAGAAAAAAGCTCTTTTTATATTAGGTATGGTCAAACCGTCCGTAATATTTAGTAAATAAATAAAATAACAAGTTCTGTTATTTTCGATATTAGTTTCATTGTAATTCAGTGAAAAATAATAGTAGAAACCTGAAACTTTCTTTGAACACTTAATATTCGTAAGTTTTTTTAGCCGTGGTTTAATTAATTATTGTTTTTGTTGTCATTCGTTTGTGGATAACAATTTCATAATTTATTTTTATCAGTGTATTTCTAATTCAAATTTACTCGTATATGTACGAATCCGTTAAGAACACGAAAAATCGTAATTTGTTTTGTAGTTACAAAATAATATAATGTTCAATTTAAGGTTCTTAAAACAAGTTTAACCGAATACCGAACATCGTTCAGAACCATTTTCCGTTGCATATACAGATGTAAATTAAATTACATGTATATTATACTAGTATCTTATCTTACCGACTTTCTACCAGCCACAGTGCGATTTAAGCCATTTTTTTTTTATTATATAGAATTATTCAAATGCTATATACCTGTAGTGGTTCATTACTTTAACCAAATATTGGCTATCAAAATATACCACGTAGAACTGTTTTGGTTTTACTATGATATGTGTGTTTTTTTTTTCTGTCTGTGAACAATTTTTCGACCAAAAACCTTTTGAAGTATCAAGTGTAGTACTTTTTTTGAAGGCACTTCTCTCTAGTGGGTGCATAGATGTAGTCAATTTTTAATTTTTTCAGAGGTTTTTAAAATAGTTGGGAAACACCCGAAAGACAATAATTGGTAATACGGCCAATATTTACGGTGTGCCGTGGCTTTACTGTTTTAATTGTTTTTAATTTTTGCAACTTATGTTTTGTATCAGAAATATTGTTCCAACAGAAAATTGATAAGATACTTTTTTTGTAGATTTTTAATCTTATTCATGATTATGTAATCATGTTTTATATTTTCTTTGCAGTTTTTATAATAACTTGAAAAAACTGAAAAATGAAGAAAAATAAAACAAATACATTTACGGCTCTAAGATTTCTTTATTATCAATTTTATCCTCCGATAGAAAAACAGCAAGAAATCTTTTTGGTTGAATTTTTAATCTAATTAGTGACCAAGAAAGTCCTTTTTTTAATTATATTTTCTTATAAGTTTATTTTAAAATTGAGAAAAACCGAAAAATACGTAGAAAAAACGTGACAATTTAGGAAAATAATTATTTTATTATTTCAAATTTTGTTAGATTATTGTTTGGTAGATATTCTATGAATTAAATTGTCAAACTTAACAGAAATATATGCTAGAACATTTGACAGGAAATTCATTATAAGTCGCAATTAGTGTTTAAAAACAAAAAAAAAATTGAATGTAATGTAGTATTTATTTGTTTTTAAATAAGAGTTTTAAATCAAATTTTGATAAACATCCTAAATTATACGGACTTTTAAAACATTTATATCCAAATTTCACCACGTATCGTTTTTTGTTATTAGTGGTTTATCGATGGTTACATGTATAAATTAAATAACTATGCATTCCACCTTCCTAACTACCCACTTCCAACAGTGGTCACGCCTATCCCCAGTATCAGGTTTTTTTTTTTTTTAATAAGTTATTATAAAATTATGTACGTACCGTCTCGTGGGTATTGTCCAATCGACGACCGTCCATCCACCACGTAAGTTTTGCCGGAGGCCGCGATCCATAAGCCCGGCATGGTAACTTGTACTTCCTACCGGCCGTCAATGGTTGTAGTTGACTTTTTTCGTGGATTTTACTGCTTTGCACGGCCAAATGATCACCACCATCGGACGACGGGGATATTTTTGCCGATGATTGCGTGAATGGTGGGGGCTGTAAATCGTCATCGTTAAAACGGCCGTTGTCTGTGATCGGTAGTATTTGTACGGTCAGTGGCGGAACTATGTATAAATATAAACAAGAATGAAAAAAAAAACACATTATACAAAGGACAAAACAAATAGAAGGTGCAGTATCTATTCGTGAAATATTCAAAAAAAAAAAAAAAAAATGTACATCCCGAAATAAAAGTGATTTTTCGATTTCTCACGTGGTTATATAGGTGTTTCCATTCAATCTCTTTTTAAAATATTCTGTGAAAAACTCTGAGGTATATTGTGTTTTCAATACACTCTAGAATGGTTTTTATTTTCTCCTTTGCATTTTCCCTTACATAAACACATCTTCCTATACATCCATTACGATTTCCTCATCTTGCTATGCCCACATTTTCTTTGACCTATACCTCTTTCCCGGCTTCCCTCTTTATAGTTATCTCCCCTGAAGCCACCTTCTTGTAGACTGTCTCACGTCATTTCTCCTTCTTTCAAAAAACGTACCCGCTAACTGCGCTTACTGTATTAATTCCACTGGTATATAAAACAACTATAGATAGCAGTATACAGTTGTATATGAATGTATTTGAGACATGACAGTTATAATACCAATAGGACCAATAGGACAAATCGTGTTGATTGACCTCCTAAAATATTTATTTATCAGTTTACGTAAAAATAATGTGATGTATATTCTGAAATATATTTTAAATTAAAATCATAAACAGTTTCTTTATTACTATACAGTTTGATCTGCCAATCTACAACGATATAGTAAACCATCCAACTAAACGGCTTAAATCCAGACACCTTATATAGGAAGAAGCACGACTGAAGTTGATCTACAGGTTGAATGGAAAAGGACATGGCCAGAGTTGGATGTACGAAATTTATCTCTGATCGAAGATCCAACAGCAAACAAATCTGGTTTTGATTTACCGAGTGGCCTGTGGACCACCTTATACCGCATTAGATCCGAAAATGGAAAATGATATTACCTATTTCACAAATGGGTAATGGCAGAATTCCCTTTATGTGGCTGTGGGCAAGTGCAAACTGTCAGGTACATAGTAAATGAATGCCCAATAACGAAATACACGGGAGGTTTTAAGGAAATTCACTCAGCTAACGATGATACCATTAAATGGATGGAAAATTCAGATGTGCACCTGTTACCCAGTTCAAGCCTAAATGGAGAAAGAAAGAGAAAAATCATAAGTTACCAAATTTATTTATTTTTATTTGTTTTTTTATTTTTTTTTTTTATTTTACTGTAATCTTTTATTTTTATTAGCCTCAGTTTTAGTAGTTCACTAGTTTATTAGTTTTCGACTTTATTAACTGTTGTTAAATTATGCCTTAACTATTTATGCTGGAGCCATATGCTAAAAAAGATATATAGTTCAGGTCATTGACAAATTTAATACCACGGGTTGGTCAATTTGCACATTTGGTATACGGCTGTAGACCAACTGTAGACAACAGTTGGCTATCTAATTGTTTGGTATAGGTACTATAGTGGTGGGAAAAATCTGGATTTGCCGCGTTTGATTTTTTTGAATATTTAGTAAGTATATACATTTTTCCGTTGAAATGTTATCAGTTTTAAATTTATCGTGGTCATTAGTTAATATGACCATGTTATAATTTATGGTATGTTTTTGACATCAATTTGTAAAACAGTTAACCTTAGAGATCTTATGTAAAGATCGTGCAATTATAAATTAATATATTGTTTACTCGACCAACGGCTATAGTTACAAGTTATAATGAACGAATGGTTATGTAACCGTTAATAAAATAATTGTATTTGTATTCAAGGTTTTTTTCTTTAGCTTTGATAATAAAAAGCATTTGCAAGAAATTTTGAAGTTTCTTGAGTTTCTTCTTCAATGCATACATAAATTAAACGTTATACGTGTAACTAAGGTCTATTTGTCAATGAACGGACCAGAAACGTTCAAGTTTATAATAAATAAAATCTCGGTTCACATTCAAGTCCATTTATTGAAAATTTAATTCATTCAATATCCAGTTCACACAATACGAACCCGTTCTTTCCCATCACTGTGAATATATTATATTATTTATGTAACGGTGCTTATGTCTCCCGATACCGTTGTAATTTTAAGCGACAACAAAACGTTTTTGTAACTGTCAGAAAACGAGAGTTTTGGAATATTATATAACTACATAAGAAATAAACTATTTCTACGCATTTAAGACGCGCTGAAAAAAAAAAAAAAAAAAACAATACACGGGACGAATTCGCGTGTCCTCGCGTCCCTCAAATGGCGCCCCCGATTAGCGCGGTCTGCCCGTATTATTATAATTGTCTCTCTTCGGTATTCCCTGTCGCGCACCCCGCGGCGGGATCATACCCGCCGCCGTACAACGACAATGATATTACATATTAACGTCAAAACGGATTTTTTTTTTTTTGTTTTCGTTTCGTTTTATTCAAACACATCCGGGCGCCGGGTTCAGCCGGGCAGCACAACACGCCGCGCGTACAGTACCTGTATTATTATTATTATTATTATTATTATAACCGAGCGAGCGCACGCGAAATAACGAGTGTTTTTCGCCTATAGAGAGGTACGCACGTATGTACGCCGTATACGCGTAATTAAAAACGACGTGTCGTTCGGCCGTGTTGTTGCAGCGCGCGTACCGCGATTAATTACTCTCCACTTATACCTATATACCGGCGGTGGCGTTACATTTATTGATATACGCGGCGGCGGCGGCGGCTGCGGCCTATACCCCCGAATACCTAACCTAGAATACGCGACTGCATGTTTGTGCTATACAATACCGATACCTATAATATAATATTATATATAGTTATTTTTTTTTTTTTTTTTTTTTTATAAATAAAATACGTTTAATACCATACGGACCGTGTATATTATAACCGTGTACACACATAGTCACGGGGTATATATAATAATGTACGGTCGCTATAATCGGCTACTATTATATAGCCGGCCCCGTGTTTGTGTCCACCGTCGGGAGACCGTATAGCTGTCAAGCGCACGCACATTTTCGGCGGTAATTAACGAGAGAGTTGCGCGCGCACGGGTGCGGACGGAGAGCCGCGCAGAGAGAGAGAGTGCGCGAGAGAGCGAGTGAGGGGCGAAGAGCGAGAGCGGGGCGATGCAGAGGGGAGGGCGAACGAGAAGCCGAAAAAGAGAGACGAACGGGTCAGAATAATATTATAATAATATTATTGTACATATGTATATTTTAATGTATATATATGTTATATTACATTATATATACGCGGGAAACATGACGGCTATTATTGTTGTTACGATTATTCCGCAGATTTCGGTGCGTGGCGCGCGGATTTTCGCCGAGTTTAATGCGCGAAATCGGTGTTGAATTAAATATAAATTATTCATTATACGCGACGGCGGCCGGTTCGCATAGTGAGGGAGAGACAGAGAGAGAGAGAGAGAGTTAGAGAAGAAGTGGGATATATTTGTTTCCGAAGGGTAGGCGGCTAATTTATTAAAACTTCTTATCGTATCATTCCCACCTGCCTGCGCGCGTATACAGGGCGATTCGCGAACCGGCTATTTTCGCGGAGGATTTTTGGCGAATCCGATATCTGTCCGTTTGTTTTTTTTTTGTTTTTTTTTTTTCCAATCGTTAAGGAACCGTAAGTTTTAATTTAAATTGTTTTTACCCCTACTCCTTAGTGGAGATTGTTATTTGAAAATCTAAAATAACGTTTAAAAATAAAAGCTTAATCGATACAATATAATCATTAAAAAAAAAAAAGACGGAAATCAAATTAATTTATAATCCTCTGAGAAAATCGCTGATTCATTTATAGGTGAACTACCCTGTATACATTAACCCTGTATGTATTAACCCTGTATGCATAATTAAATGTTTAATTTGCCCTTTAAAATACCTACTCCACTCGTACTATTCGAATTATATGATTCAGTGGCGTAATTTCAAAATTTAGAGCGACGCTTTTAACGAGCTCTCTTATACAGTCATATATGACTATATAAAGACCCAGGAAGGTCTGATGGGGTGCTTCTACTTACTGAAATTATTTTATATATTTTGTTTAAAAACTATTATTGCGTTTCTTTTATTAAATACACATCTTGGAGTTTATCTTATTTATTAGTTTTTTTAAAAAAATTCAAATATGTGTTCGACGAGATAACATTTCGATCACTAGACTTTTGGTCACTGGATTTTCAACCAAATCTCTCCTACACATTTAAATGAAATTAAACCCCACGTTCACGAAACGGTCTTCGGAGCAATATGTTTTTCAGATCCATATATAAAATGTTCTATATGGCTTCTTTTAGAAAGCATAGTTATAAGATAATAAAGAGAATGGTTAACTCTATGGGCGGTAATATAATAATAAACTCTTTACCCAACAATAAAACTGATGTTTAAAATGTTTAAAATTTTCTTTAATCTGAGGATCATTCTTATAGTTGTAAAAGAAAAATAATATCATAATATGGTTGACAAATTAATGCTTTAAGAATTGTAAAAAGTCTCATAGGTAATTGTAAATGAAAATTAATTTTCTAATTATTGCGTCAACGATTAACATTAATGATAAAACCATAACAGTCATATTTTTTTTACCGTAGTAGGTCCCATAATCATGAGCATGATTTTTATAACATAGTATTCACACTCAACAGGCTACAACATACAGTATCATAGTTGAAAAATATAATAATTTTGAACTATTAAAATCAACAATTAATTATTTATAAAATTAATAGCGTATTATCAAAATAAGAACGTTGTATTACTTCGGGTCCCTTAAGGAAACGGGCCCGGGCTTGGTCGTACCGTCTGATATTTTCTAGTTACACCACTGATGTGATTGTTTCTTAGTCCGTATTATTATTATTATTATTATTAAAAAAACTTATTCTTATTATTTTTATAAGACGGGAGAAAAAAAATGCATAAAAGTAATTTAGGTAGTACGTGACAAGTTTTTAATAGAATACAAAATACAATTTAGAGTCGGTCGACGGGGATGGAGACAAACAAATATATATATATATATATATGTGATATATAATATATATCTGAAACACGAATTCAATTCAACGATAAATAAAGAATACGAAGAAAAAAATATTCTGACCAGGGGCGCCACCGCCGTTCGGGCGAGACAGATTACCGTTTTTTTTCTCTCGATATTTTCTTATGGGTATCAGAAGCCCAAATCAAATATTATTGCGACGATAAATTTAAAAGGTAATAGGGCGGATTTCCCATTACTCGGCGAGCATTGACAATATATATCCATGCACTATACGAACTCGAGCCCGAATATATATTATTAACCCTAAACAAATAGAAAGCAAAACCTATATTATTATAACTTAAATTGTCATTCGATACAGTATTATTCTGAAATTTAATTTCAATCGACATTATCCATAATTTTCGTTCTGGTTTAGCCACTTGGTAAATATCATCCCTACTACAATTAGTGAATCTATACGTTTTCATTTGATAATGAAATTATATAATACCGTCCATTATCTCTTATTTTATTATTTTTTTTTTTTTAATATGAGATTTCACATAAAAATTATAAAATAACTTGAACGTATTAATTGAATAATTAATTTACTCACAATTCATGTCTACGTGTGCGACGGCCGTAAGCGAGGCCTGACGTTGTCTCGGAGTCCAATGACCTGGATCGACTTCTACGCCGATTTGTTCTTTTTCGATAGTAGTGTCAATATTACTAGTACCGCTATTGGTAACGGTTATCGAATACTCATCGTCAACATAAAAATAATTCCATGCCCGACAAGTGAGTTCGGTGTGCAAATCACTGCGTGTCAGTCCAGCCAAAGTCAAATCAACTTCGACGACTTCTTCCGAGTTTTCACCTCCGGTGGAAGTAGACGAGCTCGACGTAACCGAAGCTGTAGCGTAACCGTCGACGGCCGCAACAGCTCCTTGTTGTTGGGTCCCGGTCATATCTTCGGGATCGTCTGATTCGGGTTTTAATAATCGATTGTCTCGAAACCACGCTACACGAGGTCTCGGTTTGCCTGCAAAATTAATTAAGCGATTAGAATATAAGAGAATATTACACTATGCGTGTCTGTCGAAATCGGTGTCGACAAGAAATCCCCAGTTTATTGATGTAATAGATAGGAGTACGCGTAAATTAAATTAACCGAGCTAATTTAACTCTTTTTGCAAACAAATAAATTATTTTAAGCTTACTGCCAATTGGTTCTAATCATTCCTATTTAGTTATCTCTTATCTACCGGTGAGTTGAAAACTCACAAAACTACCGACGTTCCGCCACTGGACGTGGGAGTATTTAAAAAATATATTATGCCGGATTTCTACGTCAACTGTCAGATGTCTGAAACGTTCTAAAATATTAAATTGTACCAAAGGTCAGGACGATAATAGCTACAGCAATAAGCTAGTAGCCATTTTGTAGACAATTGCTCTAAACTGATTAAATTCTATTACGAATTCAAGAAAGTCACACGTTTGACATTTTGGTATGCCATACTGTAACGACCGGGACGTACGAGTATTGTGCAGTCGTATAATTACATTTTCAGACAACGGAACGAAGATTCAAAAATTAAATAATACAAGTATATACACTGTAGAAATCCTATATAATTTATAAGAACGAAACCTCGCGAGCATTTCATTTTATAAGCGTATACGAATAAAGATTAAATTACAAACATATAAAGTTTGTTTGACGTAAACTTCAAATGTTATACAATATTATTTATTATTAATTATTATAAATTAGTTAATGATAAAAATATAATATTATGTAATGTTTGAAAGTTTAGCGCGTTTTATATTGGTCGATTCATTCACAATCTAACTTCGATTACATGATTATATCAACATATTAGAATATAATATGAGTATGTAATTAAAGCAAATGTCGATAAACCCTTTTAACTAATTATAATATGTTGAGTATAATATTATATAGGTATGCAATTGGGCTATAGAAAAATATTTTTAAATAAAAAGTTAAAAACTCCGGATATACCTACATCGGACAATAGGTAGGCCTTTTTTGTGATTAGAATAAGATAGTGGATAGTTTATGTATCAAAAACAACGATAAATCATTGCTATTAAAAAACGATTCTTAATGAAGTCCGTGTGAGGATGCATAGTATTAGTTATATTTTAATATATACGTATTAGTTAGGGTTGTCATCTCTTTGGATTTCACCCGGATACTCCGGATTACATATAAATCTACGGTATTATTCATATTCACGGTATCTGTTTTTTGTTTTTGCTTATCAGCTTATCTCCAGGTCTACCGTCTTTCAAAGATGGCACCCTAAGTATACCTAATGAACCCAGAAATTAATAAAAATAAAATCGATAAATTAATTTGCCCACGTATTTTATTATTTTATCTTTAAGACAAACTGCCGTAATCTATAGAAAAATACCGCGTCATTTAATGTAGTACAGTTAAAAAGCAGAGGATTTTTAAAAGCCGACAAATGTTTTCTAGAAAAAAAAAAAATAAAAATCGTATCTTAGTAACACAAATACGAGAAGCGCCTACTACTATAGAGCTGCTTTGCTAATCAAAGTCTTAAATAAATAACTCCCCGTGTACTTAGCTAGATTTCAAAATGAATACAACGATTATTATTGACTAATCAAATTATTATTAGAATTTTCCAAATACGAAACGCGCGTTTTGTTGTTCACTTTTAAATTAATATATTATGTGATAATATTCAAACTACGGATATGTATATATAATATACATAATAATATACAATGTACGAACACGCACGAAATCTTTTGTATACACGGTTATTCAAATTTCATGTCATAAAAATGCCGGGGATTATAGTATAGTCTTGCGTAATCCTATTTACGTTTATAACGTTAAATTCAAACGACTTTACATATTATATACATACGGTATAATATAATGGCCATCATTTCACGTAACCGATCCGGCCGCAACCAATCAGATATTGCAAAATATTCGTTCGAGGAAATAATTTGAAAAGAAAGAAAAAAAAGTGAACGTTATAATAATATATTCGCTCCGACGCTCGTGCGCCGATCTATATATTATACGTATTGCAGTTTGATTATAATAAAAAGTAAAGTGATACAGACTCCGCAGACTTTGCACTTCGGTTAGATCATTATATTATATTTTCCGAGCATATCGTATTATAAGGATGTACACATCGGCAGTGTATTTACATAGGTATTAGATACAATTTTTCTGAAATATGTAAGTAATACATATTATATAAATATAACAAAACAAAAAAAAAATAAAATAAATGTGCACATAAAAAAAATATAAAAACGTTGATATTATTGACGCGCGTGCCGCTATTTTTGGAGAAATGTTTAAAGGGGGATTATATAGGATAATTTAATTTATACCTGTACGCAATAATAAACCATTGCTGACGAGCTGACGAAAAACGATCGTGAGCGGAATATTTTCAGTACCTCATACTTTTTTCGTTGTTGCCAAAGTGATTCAGAAATTAAAAAAAATCAAACGCACATATTTTTAATTTTTCACATTTAATAAGTTCAACAAGGAAACAATTACTTTCTTAATGCAACAACAATTCTACAAGAAAGTTGCTATAATGTTTTTGACTGGAGCGAGATTTTTGGTATACAAGTTGTTTACAGGTACAAAAAATACTAACCATAGTAAAATCATATTAGAATTATAGTAGAAGTGAGGTATAACCCTGCATAGTCAAAAACTAATGAAAAGAAGAGCTATACATATGCCACTGTTGTAGGTGGGGAGTAGAATATATACAATTATTTTATTTACAGGTATATGTACGAAAAAAATAATTCATGCTGGCGAAATGCGATTTTGAGTTAATTTCAGATAAACATGTTTTGAAATGTCGTAATTTTTGTTTAAGTTTTAATTTAATGTTTATAAAATAATAAACTACACTAAGCTCAAATTTTTTTTTTTTTTGAATACGAAGTACAACTTATAATGAATCATATGTCAAAGTATTTCTGTTTGGCCAAACAATTTTATTCCAATACACCAACGAGTTACAAAACACTATAAAAAAAAGCTCTCATCGATTTTTGATTGGAACAAGATTTCTGGTAGACAATTCATTTACATTTACAAGAAAAAGTACACATTATAGTAGAATCAATACATTTTTCACTACGCTCAGAATCTAAAATTTCGCTTGGAGTATTATATTTAAAATTGTTATTTGGTTGTGTGTGCAAATTTTAATTTGAAAAATCATCATCAATTTATTAGGTATACTATTTATTAGAGTACAACAGAAGCGAAAAATAGTAGAATTTATTCGCCTTTGTTGTATCCGTAAATAGTAATTGTTTAAGTCAAAACCTGTGTGCCAGTTATTATTGACCCCCTGTGATATATGACCTTAGAGCCCAAATTTGACTACATACATTTTACCTTGTTAAAATATCATAGAGGTTTAATACTTTAATAGTGAAATTTTACCCCACCTCCGGTCAAATATTTCTCTAGCAGGTTTATACTAAGGGGAGGGGTATAAATATTTACTGGTGAAATTTTATCCATGCTATTTTACGAAGGGGGTGTACTTTCTCATTCGTCATTTTAATGTAACTGAGGGGTTTTCTTTTTTACACTGGTCGAGAATACATACAATCAACAATAATACTCTTGGTTAAATTTACTGTTGTCTTCATATTTATTTTACTGTTACATTTTTGAGTATTAACTAACCACTATAATAGTTTTTGTTTTTTTCAATTATAAACCATTATGTTTAAAAAAAAGATTCCGGATGAAACTACACTTACATACAAATTATAACTTTGAGGCTCACACAAATTCAATTTAACTGTTGTTTTCTCAGTTTTTCTGAAATTGAACTACATGGAAATTCGAAAAATAACATCTTTATAAAGTACCATTCGTGTTCAATTGCCCATTAAGACGGCAATAATGCCGGATGAAACTTTCGGATAATGTTTATAGCGTCTCGAAAAGTGTATTTTGAAAAAGACTAAAACACCTTGCTCTACTTGGAATTCATAAAATGAAATCGAATAAAATATTTTTAATTTTAAAAGTTCTAGTTATTTAATTTTAAAGTTATGTTTTCCTAGGAATTGAAAAGCAATCGTGATCGATATTAATATTATCGTTCAGTCACATACACAAAAAAAAAAAAAAAAAAATTGTGGGTTTCTTAAAAATTTTCCATTATTCATTCTTTTTAAAAAAATATTAAATTTATATAAATAAATTATACAGCTATTATTTTTCGGGAGGGGGGTTTGAATCACTGTATACATGCCTGTTATTGTTACATATAATTACCGTATATTTATTATTGGTTTACAGCTGAACTTGTTTTTTATTATTATTAAAATCCAGTAATTTTGAATAAAGTTGACTTTGGCGTTTTTTTTTTTTTTTGTTTTATGTTCCTTATTTTATGAAATTGTGTAACAGGTTTATTTTTTAAATTTGTCTATAATATGGATGAAAATTGAATAAAAATCGTTCGTATATAAAAAAAAAAAATCACTTTGTATACCTATCCTAACAAACAGACGGTGGTTGGGGAGCTGGGGGGCAGGGCGAAAGACGTCAAACAGAGTTATTTCGATTTTGTTTTTTATTTTTTTTTTTTTTTTTGTTTTACTTGTTTACTTAATAATATAATATTGTGTACGAACACGCGTATGGTAGCAACAGTAGTATAAGTAGTAGTAGTAGTAGTAGTAGTAGTAGTAGTACGAGTAGTTGGAATGGGCAACACGAGGGGAAAATTATTGTTAACAAACCGACCTTCTTTGTAATAACGGTGGGTTTTTAAAAAAAAAGAAAAAGAAAAGATAATTATTATTTCTCGTTGGGAAAAGAACTAGCCGAGTGTATAATGGGCCAGATGTCTCTGTGCCGCAGTGGAAAATGATAATAATTGTTTTCGATGTGCGCGAGGGGATGTGCGGAGTAGTATAATATAATGTATGTGAGCATATAGTGTATACACATAGTACGCGGCCACCTTGTACACTGAAAAGTTTGTGTTTGTCGTCATTCTCGCGAGTATATGTATAAATATTATTATAATAATACGCTAAATTTATACACTGTGTTTATATTACGGATTAAAATACGCGCCGTGTACACACGTTAAACGGACAATTTTTGTAGACGCGCGGCGCACGTTTAGTCACGCACTTGGCGGCGGCGGCGGCCGCGGAAACGACGGTAGAAATAAATAAATAATTACCGAGCGCAGCGCAGTGCATTGGAATAATAATAATAATAATAATAACAACATATACACTAGCCGGTTGGTGGGGGGTACACAACAATCACGTGTAGGCGAGCGAAAAGACGGCCCCGCGTTTCCCCGCCGCCGTCGGGCGTCGGTCGTCGCGGGTATACATTATACGGTACGGCCGCCGTCGAGGGAATATTAGAGGCGAGATGAAATGCCGTAATACACACACACACACGTGCACACGCACACGCACGCATATATATATACGTATACATACGCGTACACGCGTATACGTATATAAATATAATAATAATATACCGCGCTGTGTACCTACTTACGCGCGCCGCGATATTGTGTGCTGATAGTGTTTGCACACGCCGGCCGCGGCCGATAGAAGGGTGTTCGCGCGCGCAAAGCACGGCGCACAAAGACGCGGGGTTTGTGTAGCGCGTACGAGTGCGTACGCGATAGCGAGCACCCCCTGCGCCGGCCCGCCGCCGCCGCTTTTGTATTATTCAGCGCGTACGTCGCACACCCGTACACGCGCGCGTACCTCGAAAACGGCGAGACGAACGGGGGCTACCGTCTGCGTACGTGTATGCGAGCATTGTAATATAAAAGATTACGGGGAGATTGTAAAATATGATGATAAACCGGTGCCGCCCCGTCGTCGGCGGCGCGCGGCCGGTGTGCAGACGTGTAGGAGCCGGCCCGTGCCGCCGGGCCGGGCCGCCGAGTAAAGCGGCGGCGCCGCGCCGAAAGTTCCTTATCGACGGCGTCGTATTAAGCGGCCCCGTGTGCACGTCCCGCCGCGGACCCGTGTGGCGATATCCGCGCGTATATTGCGAACGAGAGTTGGAAAAATAAAAACGGAAAAAAAAAAAAAAAAATAAAAAAAAAATAATGACGATACTTTGGGACGGGCGCCGCCACTGTTGCATGGGTGGATGGATGGTGACGAACGCGGGATCCATAAAGCCATTCGATTTGTTCCTGGAATCGACGACAAACGAAACGCAGCGGATATTACGTTACACGCGTTTTTAAAGGCGACGTAATATTTACGATTTTCGTGAAAATTTTGATAACGAAATTCCTCTATATATATATATATAAAAAAAAAATTCTATATAAAGCTTGAATTTTTGTTTTTTTCGGCCACAAAGTACGACATATTTTACTCCTGCATAAATTTTCAGTTATTTTCGTTTAATCTAACAATTTTGTCTACAAAGTACCTACCGAAAATTACGTACAAAACTCGGAAAATTAAAATGTCTGTAATATTAGCTCAAAAACGGACCAAATGTTTTGAAAATTTTACTACGTCTAGAAAAAAAAATATAAGTTTTCTGTAGAAATTAAAGCTTTTATGAATATAATATCAAACTTAATTACATTATAAAAACAAAATTGATAATAATAAAAGAATTTTAATATTTTCCTGTACTTTCTGAATTTTTTTTTCGGTTTTGCTCAATTATTAAAAAAAAAAAAAACTACAAAGAAAATCAAAAACGATTTTCTTATTCACTGACTAAATTAAAAATTCAACAAAATAGATCTCTCGATGTTTTTTACTGGAGCAATATTTATGGGAGAAAAACAAAAGCTATACAAATTTAATTTAATGAAATCGTTGTGTTGTAATTTGGAAAAAATCGTAATTTCGTCTGTTTTGATTATTCCCAGTTATTAGAAAAATTACGTTAGATATCAACAAATGATTTGTTCTGTCAATGGCTAAGTATTAAAAGGAACAATAAAAGGATCATTTGTAATTTTTCGATTGGAGTAACATTTTTGGTATAAAACATAGGTTGAACGTATTAAAATATGAAAACGGGACGTTTACGTTGCTGTAAATAATTTAAATTGTTTAGTTTTTCCCAATTATTAGGGAAAATATTTTGAACATCGAAAACGATTTACTTTACAGTAGCGAAATATTATAAGAAACAAAATCGATTAATTGTTATTTTTAGATTGGAGCAATATTTCTGATAGAAAACATCGTGTTAACATAATAAAAACAATGAAAACGGTAACGCCGCGACGTGCCGTACAATTTGCCGTTTTACCAATACATTTTTTTCGGGGTTTTCCCGATTATTTCGAAATCCCCTTGGAAAATCGAAAAATGACTTCCCCAATGCATCAACGTCAGAAAATTCTATTTTAGAAAAGTGCTATAGTCTTTACTTCAGATATGAAGTTTAGGTAGAAAAGTTGTTCACAAAAAAAGTTAAAAAATATTGTACAAATTATTTTGAATGTTGAAAAAAAACTTTTTTTTTTTATTAAGTATATTGTACATTTATTTAACACAACAGTGCATATTACAACTCAATAAATAGCTTATCGTTTTCTTTATTGTAGTCAGCATCGTATTTATCTGGTACAATCGGTAAATCTATACCTAATACATTTTAAAAACTGAAATATGATTTTTTTTTTTCTTTTAGTAGGAAATCAAAATAAATTTCGTCAAATTTTCTGTTAACACTATGAAGTTTTTTAAAAAGAAGAGATATGCCTAAAAATGCCTAAAATTGTACTTAAAATGTCAAAAAATGCTCCACAAATAAAAAAAAGTTCTAAAAATACAAAATAAAAGTTTCATAATTTAATTCTTTGATATATGAAATGAATTTTGTGTTTGGTAAACATTGCTTTAGGATATTAAAAAAAAAAAAAAAAATGAAATTTACATTATTATCCGCACTCTAGTGTTATTATATATACATTTATATAATGTGTAGGATATAACAATAATCGACTATAGAGTGCATAATTCAGAGTAGTGGAAAATAATTTGTGTAGCAGCACAACGCCTGATTTTCGAACAGTGCTCCACTACTCTTCTCTTGCCTAGACTTAAAAGTACAATAAATCGTTAACGAGTTGACGGAAATCAAACATTTCAACATCAACATTTATTTTATCTAATACTCCATGTATTCATTAAAGTTTAGTATAGGTTATCATTTAAAAACCAAAGTTGGTATCGCCAACAGCCGATATAATATACTCTTAAATGTTATAAATAATCTAAGTATTCGAAATATCGTATTTAACTACGCTTAAAAATTCCCGAAATAAGAACTTACATATATGCATAATTTACCCCTAAAAATGGGGCGAGTATACTTAATGAATCGCCCTATATACATCTAACCCCACTTCATCGCATGAAGAAGATGTAAACCATGACAAAGTAGAGATACTTTAGTAATTTCTTAAATTTCCTGAATAGCTCTTTCCGAATAATACACCTATTTCTTGAACTCGATTATCCGAATATTATGAAAAAACCAAAAAATAAAATGGCATGACAGGACGTATTTGGAGAAAAGTAATTCTTCATCTGTTTCCACTAGATACTTTTAATCAACGTTAAGCAACTTTGTCTGACTCTTATAAAATGAATATTGTGAGTGAAGGGTAGAATGAACATTTTCAGCTCATTATTGGAAAGCGCCATCTAAACCTGTACTAGTCTGCTCTCAGAGGATTTCAAAAGGAACAAGCTGACGTGGAAATAATGATCACAGGACTCAAGCGAAAAGAAAATACGAAAGTAGTTAGACTTTTAAAGGTGCATAAAGTTTATCACTGAGGATTACGTAAACTTCAGACTTGGCCTTCTTCCGAGCACTGGTTCGTAATATCGTTTTGTAAATAATTATATTTAACTTGTGTAATATTAATTAACTATGAAACTTTACAATTTGTGTTTACTTGGGATTAATACTATTTTGGGAAACCGACATTCGGACAAAACTCTGTTCGGGAAATTTGATTTGGGAAAAAGGTCGGAAGCCTGACAAAATATATATATATATATATATATATATATATATATATATATATATGATCGCGTCAGTATATATTCGTATCCAATCTATAATCTGCCACGCCTACTGCAAGCTGTCCTCGTTATTTTAATTTAGTAACGACCAAAATCAGTCTTGTTCTTGTCTTAGTCTTGTTGCAAGACCAATATATGAAGATGTTACTGGCACCAGCAATACTACTAAGACCAAGATTAAGTTTGCAATAACAAGACCAAAACCAGACGAATACAAGCAGGAGTTCCATAGTCTTATTAATCCCCACCTGCCGCCTAGTATCTACAAATATGATAGAAAGTGTTAGGTATTAAATTAAAACTCCGGTGAAATGACAAATTATAGTAAATAAAGATAAGATTCTGTAATTTGTGTAGCAAAGTAAACAATTAATAACCTGGACAGTCCGAATCACCACGCCTATTCTGGAGACGAGCGATCAGATAAAAAGTTTAGGATAATATCACCAAAAAACGCCACTACCGTTTTTTTAACTTGAATTATCTAGGTATTAAATCTAACTTAAATATACTATCTATGGTTGCTGTTCGAGGCCCCATAATATAGAACATTAATATTATTTTGATTTACTAAAATCATAAAATGCACGTAACTTGTGATGATAAACGCATAAATTCCCTACACATTTTTAAAGAGCGACAACATATACGTCAAAATATTAAAATGCCGAGAACACAAGTAATAAACGGGGTATGATGAAGGAGTGTGTATCAATAAAAATAAGATTTTAAATATCTATTTTGTCATTGAGTAAACTATAAAGGCTAGACTAAATAAAATAGAGGAATACATGGTGATACTTAGTTTATATTGAGCAAAACGTTGTCTGCGTCACTGGGGCGCCGTGTTTAGTGCAAAACTGAATTTTTACGTTTGTACAATTAGTTATTTATTTGTCTTATTTGAAATTTCAATAATTAACATTTAAAATATTTATTTTCCGCACTAAACATGGCGGCTATCTAACGAGTAGACCACACTATTATTTATCTATTATTGTAGGTATTAGGTATAGATTATTTATTTGGGGAAGGATTCGGTTTGATAATTATTTTAAATAGGAATTAAGAGTACATTAAGAAGTGAAAAAAAAAATGGATATTGAAGTATTAATATCGAGTTAAAAGAAATGGGGGTGTATGATCTCCTCTTCTCCTTACCTACGTTACTGAATGTAAACTATAGATGTTAATAGCTATACCTACGATATTTGTATTTGATAGACAACATAATATTATGTCAACGGTTTCCAAGCCAAGTTAAGAAAAGAAATCGAATATTTTACCTATTATTTTTTTATCATTATCATATACCAAGATGTATGTAGGGCTAATATGCAGGGTAATACATATATAGGATATGTGATACTTACACGAGTCTCGTACAGGAAGTCTATAGGAGTCTAAATATAATAGTACGATTACGAGTGTATATATATATAATAAAGAGTAATTTTAAAAAAGTAGCTTTTAATTGTTAAACTTTCATCTAAGTTATCATTTTCTTGAAAATGTTTTACTTGACTTAGACGAAATTAGCATTGACTTGGTTATTATTATTTTTTTTGCTTAAATTAGATAACCCAGTTTGAAAAAAAAAAAATCGATCAACTCGCATTGCTTTGCATGGATTATAATATCTATGAATTTTGATGTATCTCGTCTATCCCTGTTCACGGTGCGCGAAGTATGTTCCAGTCCGGATTCTGTTTATTCTATATAAGTTGATTACGTATATTTCGCGGCGAGTAATGCGATAAATTCCGAAAACGGAATTCCGAATTAATTAGGTGAGCGTACTGTATTATCGGCTAAATAGACAATGTCATACAGACTAACCTCCGTAGACACGGCAGCGGACATGCACGTCCGATCCTTCGACGTAGGGTCCCACGACCGTTGTGGAGGACGCCTCTGGCCCGCGGTCTTTTTTGTTATTAGCGCCGTCGTTGTCTTTTCGTTGTAATAGCTGTCGACCCGTGGCCAAATCCGTAATTTCCATACGATCCGGCGGAACTGTAACACATAGTATTATAATATTATTATCATGCACACGGTCGCGTAATACCTGTACATATTTATTTTATATCAATAGGTTGTATAGTATTCGAATAAATGTATTGAAATAAGTATTTTATTATTTCGTTTATATCCAAATTCTGTTTTCAATAACTTTCCCTAAAAAAAAAAAAAATAATAATAATAAACACTTTTCTTCTGAAACCAATAATAGTTTTAAATTTTTAATCTAAATATTAATTCGTAAATTTGCACGGTCGCATAATAAATTATGAACAAAGTATTTAGTTTTATTTTTTAGCGAAGTTTAAAAATATTGATTTATTGACGGCATAGCATTTGATTAATTATATTGATCAGCAGGGACGGGGTCATTTGAAAATGACTACCGGGCAAATATATTTATCCAAGCTATTTCAATTTTCAACATTTCTTAATACCATATTAATAGCTGTATAACTAATTAAAATTTTTGTTTAGATAAGTATAAAAACACATTTGTAGAAACTGAATTTACATCATTAACATCATATTAACATTCCATCCATAGAATCCACTATAAACATTTTTTTTTTAAGAGAAACTATTTCAGCCAAAACAACTTCTATAAAACATTGTTTATTTTTTTTAAGTAACAAAAAAATAACATTTTATTTTGAACATTTCAAGCCACTCATAAGCCAGATCCACTGACATTTGCCCGGTTGCCTGGCAAGCCACTCCAACCCTGCTGATCAACAATGAATGCCGTTAATTTCATATCTATTGTTAAGAAACTGACATTATAAATTAAAGAAAATACATTCGAAAAGTATTCAAATATGTTTAATAATATTTTATGATATTTGGCATACAAATATATAATATTTATAATGTTCATCGAACACATTTTACAAAAATACAGAGTTGGTCATGGGAATAAGGCCAAAAATAGAACGGTTTTTCTTCATGTAAGATGGAAGCGCAATTGATGGGAAAAACTCATTCGATTTATCAGATTATACCATTTAGTTATCACCATGGCGCGGTACAATGTCATTCACCATGTGTTCACGTACGACGAATTTGTGAAGAACAATAAATCTGAAACGAATGGATTTACCTAGGAATTTGTCGTAGTGATGCTCTCTTTATTCGAGATGAATGGGCTGCACTTTCACTTCAACGATTTTGCGAACAAGCAAATCTTTTTCTACTATGCTGCATAAAATCGTCGAAGCTTTTACGGACGACCGCTGCACAGCCCCAAAGCGACTGTTAGATTTTCATTTATAAAAAAATTCACTACAAATATTCACAATTCGAATTGTATAGTGTTAGGAACAAGATTGACGGCACACGCTCGATGTTCTTTTTAAAACTTAAAATGACATTTATTTCCTTACCAGAGAAAATAAATAAAATGGTTTTACGTATAAAATATTTTAAGTTATGTCTATTTATTTTTGCCTCTATTCCCGTTACCCATACAGCCGGAAGATTCATTTTTCACGAACCAGAGGTTTATTCAATTTATGACAAAGTCAAATTATGACAAATTTTAGTGAATTTTATTTTTGCTTTTTTTTTTCTAGACATTTGAAAATAATCGTTTATATCGTCGGCTACCCAGCAAAACCTCGTAACTCGGTTTTTTACAAAACTGTAGCAAGAAAACTGTTATTACTGAAACTACACAGAAAATCCAAACATGTTCTTCTTAAATCCTAATACATCAACAAGATTATGAATGCTACAAAAAAGTCCATATGAAGTTTTTGATTGGAGTAAAATTTCTGGTAGCAAAGTTATTTCAGACATAGAAAAAAAACATCTAACAAGGTTTTGTTAGGTAACCGATAATAGGTATAAGTTCTAGGATCCCCAGAGGAGAGGGGCGAAGGGCCATGAACCATAATCATGGTCGAAATTCCAGTAATTTAGATAAAATTATGTTTTTATTTACACCAATTGTAGGTATAATTTTGGACTTTGCCTCCTCCGTTGCCTCGGTTTGTATTTCCACGGTTGTTCTTTTATGAGTTACACGGCCGTTAAAAATGTAAAAGCCAGACAAGTTTAATAGCCGTATAGGTACGCGAAAGGGTTATTTCGGATACTCGTGGATACAAAATTATTTAAATTACCATTGTTTCTCAGACGTCTACATTTTACAACCCATAAAATTGTAGGTAATTGAAAACGTAGGTTGAAAATAATGTAAGTACACGATTGTTAGCTGATTCTGTATATTATAATGCGGGTATAATACTCGTACAGCGCGATTTGAAAAACAAACCTAAAAATTATATTCACCCTAAATGTCAGTAGATAATCGAAAAAAATAACCATACAATTACCCTGCATTCTGCAGCATTATAATATGAAATTATATAACTTAATATATGTATAGATATTAGTATTCAATTTACATAAAATATTCACGTTTCGCTTTTCGATAAATCCGCGATTTTGTACAATAATAATAATAATAATAGCTCTACGCCGAAATCATAAGCACAATGCAATAATATCGGACGGGGTGCGATTACCGATTTAATTGAAAATGCGAATTTTAAATAAAAATGATTATAATTCGTTTTTTGTCCGTTACATATTATATTACAATGTTAATACAATCGCATAATCGTACAGATTAAAACGATTAAAAAGTCGTGTAAGCATATATTGTATATTACTGTATTGTATACAATTGCGGATTCTGCGTGTTTTGAGATTGTCGCCGACTGTATATGGTCTGGTAGGTAAAATAATTATTTAATTAAGCGGTCTGGTTTTTTTTCCTACCAAAAGCACGTTTTATATCGATAATTTTTGTTCGTCTTAACGACGGAAACTTCTTACACGTGCCATTTGGATTTTGAAAATTATATTTCTATACCTACACATAATAATATGTTCAGTTAGGATTTGAATACGACCAATTTACATCATATTGTTCTTATCAATAGCAGGAAATCACTTATTTCAATGTAGTACATACAACCATCGCTACATTCTTAGAAAAAAAAAAGTTCCCTACAATAATCTATATTTTACTTATAAGTAAATTACACTTTTTGTATACTTTTCTTGAGTACGGATCTGTGGCAATCGTACTTAGTTAAAGACCAGGTACAACTTTAACGGGTCCATCATAGGTTTTTAAATTCTAGTGCTTTTAAAAACAACATTCCTTATTAACCTCATGATTTCACCAATATTAGACAGATCTTAAATGTTCCTATACACTTGCCTCACGTCGTGATAAAGCGGATTTAGACTTTCTTTACTCAGTCCTAAATGGTAATCTGAACCTCCTGCAGATCTCCTGGCCACTATACCATTTAGAGTACCTTCTTATGCCTCAAAAAGTCATTCACTGTTCAAAAGTACGCCGTTCTATATACTTGGACATAAAACCTCATAAGGTCACAACCATGTCTTAAATCATATTCTCAGATTTGCAAATAATAATAATAATAAGTAATCTTTGGCCCACTCAAATACTATTATCTAAATATTTTTTTTCAGCTTATATGTATATTTTGCACCCTATTTTGTGTTTTTAATAAGTTACTATTAATTATGCTTTAATGTTTTATGATATCCTTTTGATTTTGTTTTGTTTTTTCTTTTATTACTTATCTAAGTTATCACATTCACCTAATACATGCACTTCTGTATTTTTAATATTTTCGCTTGGCAAAAAACAAAAAAATAAATAAGCGTGATGCGCTACTATTTTCGACTTGTAAAAGGAAACTTTTTTATTTTTGTCGATATCATAAATTGTGGTACCCTAAATATTTTAATCCTTACAATAAAACAATATATTATAACAATTTATTGACATTTGACGTTTACGATAAGAGAAAAAGAAACTACGGTTAGGTATATATTTTATTACGTTAAAATAAAAATAATATGCCTACGAATTATGTAATATTATATAAAATTCATACTTTCATTTTGATAAGAAGTAGTGAATTTCGCGCTATTTTCCTATAAAAAATTCAATGTTATCGCGATTTAGGTACGCTACTTATCGAAATAAAACCGCACGTACGCTGCCAGTATCGCTACAAATAGAGCGTTAATTTCAACTGATAATTTTTATTATTATTATTATTATTATTATTTTTTTTTTTTACAGTTTTTAAAGTAACGAAAAGTCGAAGTATTCAATTGTAGAAAGTCTCTCGCTTTCCAGCGGAGAAGAGAAAAAAATATAACGATCATAATCGGATCACTCTACGGGGCCGCATACCTACGAGCTTTTCCCCGCGGTAGGTATAAAAGTTTTGTGCGGAAAAAAAAAGAAAAGAAAAGAAAAAAGGCCGCGGGATTTAAAAAATCAAAACTGATTGAACAACTATTGTCGAGATTTGTTAACTGTAAATGTATAACGATTCGAAATGAAAGCCACGAGCCGCAGTGACACCGCCGACGCGAATCTTTATGAAAACATAAATGGTTTTTTTGCATTTTTAGTTCTGAAAAGGAGCGTGATAATGGATTCCGCCTGCGTATAATAATAATAATAACATAATAACGCACAGACGAGACGTCCGCAGGACCGGGCGAGCGATGAAATATCATTTCGGAGTTACGGTGAAATATGAACAATAATAATTGTAAAGGTCCGCGTGTATTTATAATAATATTATTGCGTTACGCCGCCGCGTCATTAAAAGCTCTCGCGTCCGCGATGTTTGCCGGCATCGCATCGCGAGAATCGAATCTAGAAAATTAATCGAAGCACCAGCGGAACAAAAAGCTCTCGTAAAAATAATAATACACCTAATAACAATGATAACAATGATGATGATAATAATAATAATAATAATAATAATAATAACGCGCGCGGGCAACATAATAATATAATCCGGTACAAATTATATCAATTTGGGGCCGCCCGCAACGAAATAATGACAGATGTCATTTTTGGTTTTATTTCATTAATTTCAAAACTCGAATCGCGCCGTCCGCCCACCGTAGCCGCGGCGTGTATGCACGCCGGCGGACAAGACAGCGCGGAATTACCGCACCGCTACGTCAACAAATCCCGGGGCAACGTCTCCGCCATTAAATTTAGATAATAATCCGGTAAAACGACGCGGCGGCGGACCATCGCGTTTAACGGCCGCGGGTTTTTATGATACTTTGACAGTTACACCACACTACTTATATTGTACATTATATTGCACCATGATATACATATACGTGTATAATAATATTATCGCCGAGTCGCGGCAAACATCTAATAAGACGTTATTTGTCGTAAACATCTTATTATCACGACGGTCGTTCATTATTATAACCGATTATTGGTTTCACTATGATGTTTATCTTTTTTTTTTTTTCTTTTCTTTTTCTTCTGCTGACAATTTTCCTACCGACGATTTCGCTCCGGTTCTCACGCGATTCAGCACTTTTTCCGAAACGAAATCTGATTGGGATTGTGTGGACATTAGGTGTGGGACGTTGTGTGTGTTGGGCCTTTTCATAACGAGTGGGAAACACCGGGAAAAAAACACGGAAAATTGTACGAAATGTATTATTTTAAAATCGTATGTAATATTTACGGCCTTTTAAAAAAAATGTATAACCAATCGCCGCTCGGAATCGTTTTTCGTTTTTCGCCAAGTTAATCGCTGCGTACAGATATACATTAAATTCTCCTCTACATCATATACCATCCCAACATCTCACCGACAACAGTGGTCCATCCGTCTTGCGAAGTGTTTTTTAAATACATAATTTTAGTAACTCGGCCGATTATATAATACAAGAGTTTTATGGTTTTTGAACGGAGGAAATTATTCGAAATAATTACGCGGCCGGTAGTTTTTTAACGGGGTTTTTTTTTTTTTAAATTAAAAATTGTAGACTAATATACCCACTGAATTTTCGTCCTCGTTAGAAGAAAATAACATTATACGGGTAGAATACTCCGAATACTCCAAATTGGTGTCTATACTATAGAAGTATTGACAACTCTGTTGGAACAAAAAGTAGATTCTTATCAGGGTCGGATTGGCGATTTTTTTTCGGCCCAAGAAATATGACTAAAACTGGCTCACGAACCCGCATGCAATTCAAAATCACAAATGGAATACAATTTTGGGTGTACTTAACCTACGTACATTATTGTAAAACGTGAATGGCTTCTAACCCCGTCCCCAATTATCAACAAATTCATCAATTAAATTTTTTAACACACAATTATATTTCAACAGTTCGACATTTTGTATAATAATTATACAACATATTTTACAAAACGACAATTATTATCAACAAATATGACGATTACATTAAAATATTATGACAACTCTGGGAGTGCACTATAATTTTAGAAATGGGACTCTTAAGCACTCTCTCCCCCATTTGTAACTACGCCGCGAGTTGAACATTATTTTTGACTAATTATTTTCTTTTGACCTTAGAAGATTTTACCATAAGAACAAATACAATTTATAGTAGACGATTTTTAAGTACATTGATGATTTGTGTGTTTGATGCCAACTAAATTAATTTAAATATTTAATGCAACAATAGATACATTTTGAATGAAATAATTCGTAATTAAAATTCAAAATATTAATTGCTTGAACCTACGGTTTATGTAATCTATAGTTTACGACCTAAGTCCTCTATGTACATAGTTTACTTTTATTTTGCAGTTGTTTAACTATGTGTGTCGTATAATAATAAGGTATTTATTTTATAAATAACTTAATAATAAAGCGGCCTCTGATTCAAACGTATAGATGTTAGAAAGTTGAACATTAATTAGCATAAAAGTCAAGGAGAAAAATGTAGAGATCAGTACTCGATGAGGACACTGGGCGAAGTTGACGAAGAAGGTATAAAAAGGAGTGCAGGAACTGAAGCCTATTTGCCTAATTGGGACCACTTTATAGCTTTATCAAAGGTTAACATATTATATGTCGACAAGAAAATCACACACGCCAAGAGAAACATATGAGTGGTTATCTCAAGGGAGAGGACCGCGTGACAGGTAAAAGAGGACCTACGAGTATTATGGGTATAGCAAATTGGAAGAATCTGGTGATAAATGGCATGATATTGAACTGGCGGTTTCATATGGGAAGTCCATATTATCAATTTATAAAGCTAAAATACATCCTCCACCCTCAAAAATAAGGTTTAATTTATTGTTGAGATTCCGTCTACATTGTATTACTTACCAATCTACCTATAAAACAGTACTAATTCTTGAGTTAAGTTCATTTGATGCAGAAGGAGCTACTCCTTCTAAGAAACAGATTTTCCAAATGCAATAACTATATTCCGTATAATTATAATTAGCTTAATAACACGAGAATATAATATTAATACTATAATGATATGTATGTTTATGGTATTGTAATTTTTAGAAAAACATTTTCTTATTTAAATTTAAAAACAACGCGGGTTGTTGTTTGAAAACCAATAATAGTCGATAATATAATATGTATAACGTTACGATGCGTGGGTACCTACATATTGTGTAGTATATTCGGAATAATGGACAAATTCTGAAAGTATTCTGCGGTAAATACGATTATTCGTGGGTGTATTAAACGTCTGAAAAGAAAAGCAACTGTCGACTTGGGTAGGATGTAGAGGGAAATTTAATTTTATATCTGTGCGTAACGATTAACCATTGTTAACGAAAAACGATTCTGAGCCAAGTTCGGTGGATAGTATTGATTTTTCAAACAACATGCGTTTTCACATATCCCGACAACAACGGTTGTTTAAAAAAGATTGTCGTGTTTAGATTGGAGCGAACTTTCTGGGAGAAAAATTGTTTGCAGACAGAAAAAAAATAATTAAAAAAAAATACGCATCACGGTAAAACCAATAGATCCCACGCTTTACTCGGAAGTGGAAAAAAAAAAAATCGCAAAAAAAATATCGGAGGCATAGGCATATAAATGGGGGACGGGGGATCGCTGTGTACGTATAGAATCATCATAACGGCAATAATAATTATTTATCGTCGAGGAACAGGCACTACGCGTATATATTATGAAAATAGTATAATTTTTGTACGTCCGTTTCCGCGAGACCGGTACCGCCCCTGGTACGCCGCCGTCGCCGCCGCCGCCGCAAAATGCCAATATTGACTGAACGCCGGGCAAAATAATATAAAAACGAAAACTAGTAAAACAAAAAAAAAAAACAAAAAAATAAAAAATATTTACCGACGACCGGGGGAATATTCCGAATTCCGTCCGCGAAACCCTCCCCGTCGACTGCAGCAGCTATAACGGCCAACTATGTGCGCCGTATATATTATACAGTGCCGCCGTAACAATTCGCTTATTCCGCCGCCGGCCCCCCCCCCCCCCCCCCCCCNCACCACTCCCAACGGCCGTATTGTACTGTCGTGTCTGCGGCCCGGCCGACAATAATTACATTATTGTTTTATTACGACGGTAGTCCCCGAGTCCGCTCCCCCGAACTGCCCCGTTCGGTAAGTATAAGTGCGTATAATACATGCGTATATTATACCGCGCGGAGATACGCGCGCATACATGTATACCGTTTTCGGGGGAAAAAAAAATGATATTGTTTTGTATAATGCGCGCATATACAATGCGAACAAACGTCTTCGCGTACGTATCCGTATAATGCTTATCCCGATATCACCGATACCGCCCCCCCGCCCATCCCCTTTCCTCTCACCCCACCCCCGGGAAACTAATACGATTAATAAATATATATATATATATATAATACATACAACGTTTATTTATTTTATTTTGTTTTTTTTTTTTTTTTTTTTTTTTTTTTTTTTTTTTGCGAGCTACAAGTCCTGCGTCCGATTACACGGTTTAATAGTATAAATGCGTATAACGGACGTGCGCCGCGTACGAATTTCGACGATTGCACGACCCCCGTACAATACGTATACACACCGTGATCAATTTTTCGGTTTTTTTCACATTTTTTTATCGGGTTTAAAAACGTTACGCTATCTACATACAAATACATTGCGGCCGCGGACGACTGTATTCCGATTGAAATAGCACCGCAGCACCGTACAAATACGAAGACCAAAGATACACGCGTAGCTACATAGGGAACGGATTTATATTATGCACTTGATAAATCCGCAAAAAAAGCGTTTGACAACGTCAAAAACAAAAAAAAAAAAAAAAAAAAAGCACCGAGAAAAAACGCTTGAAAAATTGTTTTAAAAAAGCAAAAACGGCAGAGGGGTTTAACTTTGACAAACACTGTAAAAATAATGTACATAATATGTGTATATACTTATACAAATTTGATTATTATCCATTTCGTGCATTACCAATCATTGCACAAAATGCTAAAATTAACAAAAGCGTACGCCAGATTTTGGTGCTCGTTTAGACTTTGCATAAAGGTCGCGCGTGATCGACGTACATAAAATAGTTTATTTTATTTAACCACGGGAACACGATAAATTATTAACTGTTTTATCTATATGATTATTTCTATTAAATGACGGTGTAAACAAATTTATCCGGATAATCCGATTATTTATCTTAGACGACAACGGCTCAGATGACTCATCGCCCGATTCGGCTGGACTGTGATTCCCCGTCCAACCTAAAGTCACGATTTAGCCCCTGGTGATTATCACTTGTTCCCAAAATTGAAGGATCACCCGAGCGGACTGAAATTCAAGTGGGACGACGAAATAAAAGAAGAAATAACGAATTTCCTCAAGGGTTGACGGTGGAGTTCTACGAGAAGGATCTACAAAAGTGGATCGCGTGCCTACACAAATCCATAGATAGAGACGGCGGTTATGTAGACAAATCGAGAAATCAAGCTTTCCAGTGAAATATGCGAAAAGCCAAATAAAACATGTTATACATTGGAAAAAAATGTGGGCAAGTTATTTTACCGATACAACTCGTGTTTCTCATTACTCTAGAGAAGATTAAAGATACCTAATAATATATGTATATCTATAGATAATTCGAATCTAAATAAAACGCTGCAGTTGATGCAAGTGGATGCTAATGAAGAAATACTCGATTCATTATATTGAATCGAATATAATTTTTTTTTTTCAAACTGTTTATTGGCAAATATTTATTTTTTTTATAAACTTGAAGTATTTGCCGAACAGCGGTAATAATAATTTAAAATATGAAAACATTTTCATGTAAAATTTTATTCACCCGCTCGATCGATTCAGTTGATATTATTATCGTTTTATAAAATTTGAGTTCATATAAAAATACGTATAAAAAACCTTCAACATAAAAATATATTTTTACATTCAAATATGTAGGAAAAAATAATATGGAATGTTGATTAAAAAAAAAAAAAAAAAGTAAGTTTTATTGCTCAAAGGGTTATAAATTTGAAATTTATTCTGAAACGCGTACTTGAGCAATCAGCAGAATCAAAACCCACATATTCCAAAAAGTGAGTAATGAGTTAGCGTTAATTGTACTGTATAGGATTTTTAAGGGAAAATCCGATTCTGTAATTAGTTCACAAAGACCGGTCCAAATTTAACCAGGAAATGGTGTGAATTTTGATACCTAACTCTATTTTAACCCATGTCGAAAATCACATGATCTATACTATGAAAATCCGCATATTTCATTTCAATCATCATTAAAACTCATATAAACCGTAAGTCAAAAAGTCACAAGTTCTAAATTTCAACCTTTAAAAAAATTAATATTTATGTATAGAAAAAGATTAAAATCTTAACGTTTGAGTTTTGAGTTTCTTAGCCTATAAATTACATAAGAAAATGCATTTCGGATATATCTTAATTTCCCTTTCCTAGTTTTTATTTTATTTACGGAAAAATGCGCTGTTCGGAATGCGCGAGTTTCGATTCTAGCACTCTAATTTCATCTGTATATTTATCTATATAATATGTAATATCGAGGGACATACTCTGAACCGCCTTGGAAAATATCGAAGCCCTGTGCAGTCGTTTTTGCGGGGTCTCAATAGACAATATTTTTAATTTTCTGTCTTATAATACCAAAAGTAGGCAAATCGTTACGATATAATAATTCTTCTCAGCTCGTTGATTTTAATATTTGTATTTTCTAAATAATCAATATTAAATTACTATCATAAAGCTGAGTTCGCATCGCTTATGAGCCAGCCCTGGAGACCCTACTAAAAAAATGAAATACGTTCCGACGCCGGGAAAAAAAACGATCACGCTTCACCGTCGTTGCCGTTGTGTATTCAGTGCATCATTATCACGTAGTCTGACAACTCTGTCCGAGTTTTGGCCACCACTGTAACCAACCTCCAATAATCACTATCCTGGATCCTTTCCTCCCTATTCGTTACTTCTAATTTCTCTCCATCCATCAATCGTTCCTTTGTTCTGCCTCTGAGTCTTCTTGTTAGTTTGTATTCGATTCACTGACGCCCAAACTTCGTTTCTTCTCTTCTCATTGTGTATCCAAACCACTGAATTCTCTGAGTTCTTCATTCACATAGTTTGTTATAAAAGGTACTTTGGTGATTTCCTTTATTTCCGCGTTTCTTTTTCTACATGTTTCTATTTATCGCCGTATCGAATACTAGTCCACATATTGTTCTAGGACTTTGTTCTCAAAGCTTCTTAGTTATGTTCAATTTGCACCGTCATACTTCACAACCTTAAGTTGGTCTCTCAATACTCATTTAATATGAACGTATACTCGAGAAAACATGTTTGATTTTAAGTGTTTAATTAGTGCCGAAAAAGCTCTTTCCACTTTTAGCAAGCGACTGGTTACTCCGGCACTCCGCGGTGGTTGTAGCCAGTGATTTTTACTCGTAAAATCACTTGAAGCTCCGGGCTTTCTCGAACACACATTCGTTATAAAAGGCCCTTCACACATACCTATTTCGCTCGTTGCATATTCATGTTATGCGTGTTATTATTGCGTATACAACAGACGACGGCGTTACGATATTATAATAGCACTCGGTTTGTATGTCCGGTAATTATTTTTCGTACTTAGGCGCGCAGCATGGAGGGAGGGGGATCGTTGGTGGCGTGCGAACACGGTGTCGCGTGTACGTTCGTTATCGCATTGTCGCGCGCGATCGCGGTAATCGTTTACCGCGGGGGCGAAGAGGTGCAAAAGCGCCCGCAGTTTTGCGATGTATTACGGTGACAACAAATTATTACAATTACAAGTAGCGTCATTCTCGTATGTCTGCGCGTGTTTTAATTTTTTTTTTTATTTCCATTAAAAAAAACGCCGGCTCGGTAATTGGATTAAACTAATAGTGTTTGAGTATAAGCGAAATACGGGGGTGGGAGGTGGGAGTGGGAAACGAAGGCGGGCGACGACTAGGGCGACGAAACCGTTATCGTTAAACAAAATCTCGTTTAAACTCTGGCGTGCGGCGTTGCGACAATATATTACGGTATGTGTATATTATAACTACACTCGTATACGTTTTTTTTTTTTTGTTTTTTTATTCAAATAAATATAGATATTATATAGGTGCGCGTACGTATACTTATTATGTTATTTCGTTTTCGTCAAAACTTATTATTATTATTATAAATGTGTTTCTTTTACGCACGATTACGAGTGGTAAAATTTAAATAATATTTTTCGGTATGAAAAGGAATGTAAATCGATTTTTTTTTTTGTTTTTAATAAAAATAATAATGTAATGAATAGAGCCGCGGGAATATTAATTGGCGAACGCGAATTCGATTCAGCGTAAATTATTACGATTTATAGCCGTTAAACAATTTATTTTTTCGGACTTTGAGCGTATAACGAGAAATGTATTATTTTTTCATTATGATCATGTCCAACGTTTTTATACCGGAAATATCGCTCCGATCGAAAACCGCCAGGAGAGCTGGTTCGAAACGCTCCGGATCTATTTAGTTGCATTTAGGAGACTGTTTTTTGATTTTCAAAATAATTGGTAAAAACGAGGAGTGGTGGGTGAAAAAACGGGAAAAACGTGTAAGTTAACGGCAATAAAAGTTTCATTATTTTCGATTTGATCAATTTTATTTTTATGCCCAGAAAACTCGGCGTGTCTTTTTTGAAAGAACATTTCATCTAGTTTGTGCCTTTTGAAGTCTGTGTAGTAGTTTTCTCAATAATGGGGAGGAGGAACTTAGGAAATACGTGAAAGTTTACGACGTTAAAGGTTTCATTATTTTCGACTTTATTTTTGTTGTTGTTGTAAATCGGTTAAAATAATCGCAGATACCCGAAATTATCACAAAATACTTAAATAACCTTTTTACCTTTTATAATTTTCAAAACATTCTGGCGGTCTTTGGGATATTTATATAATATAATATATATTGAATTTTTTAAGGTTTCATTTGTTTTATGTGGATAAAATCGTTTGGTGTAACAGAAACTCTTGAAAATTGAACACAAAGTTCATTATAAGTTTTACGAGTACTTAGCGGTCGAAAGTTAATATTTATGTAGATAGGTAGTCGTTTGTTTATTTAAACGTTTTGATTACAAATTTTGACGAAAATCGTAAAAATTACTGCATTTCAAAACCGAACTTTGTTCAGAATCGTATTCTGTTAGCAATGATTTATCATACAGACATGAATTAAATAACTTTATGTATCCCACCTTCTCAACTTACTTCCCATCTACAACAGTGGCACAATATCAGCTGTATTTTTGTTGATTTTTTTTCTATATTTAAAATTGAATTAACAATGGGTAAATATTATTATTATGTTTTGGTTTTAGGGAGCCGTTTCGAGGAGCAGAAGGCGTTAAACGCCCGTATAATTTGTTATAATATTATGCATTTTTAATTTTTATTAATTTCACCGCAGAGACGATGCGCATTCCGAAAAGGAAGAATAAGAAAAAAAAAACAACCGATTCACGCTGACTCGTGACTGAACAGTTCGGTCGTTTGTTGTACAAGAAAAAGCAGAAGAAAAAAAATGTATACAATATATAACCTCCTCGGAAAATTATTTAACGCCAAGATTTTCACTCTTTTCCCGAGCAATTCATATCCGTCATTCTTCCGTACGCCGCAGCCACCGCCGCCCGGTCGCATAGACGCGCGCGGTAATAACAATAATAATAATGATAACAACAACAACAACAACAACAACAACAACAACGACGACGACGACGACGACGACAACGACGAAGTGGACGGCGACGGCGGAGATGACTATGCGTGAGCATAGTCATAGGCGCACCGACAACGCTCGAGAGCTTTTCATTCCGCGCTTTCGCCCTCGTCCACGTCTCTTCGCCGCCGCCGCCGCCGCCGTCCTGTTCCCGCGCAACTGCCGCTGCACTGTGCCGCCGCAGCATCCCCGTCGTCCGCGTATACACGCCGCCACTACCGTTCCCGCCGCCGCTACCGCGCCACCGGGTGCCGCGCCGCCCGAACAAGATCGATATAGCAACGCACCAGTACACCCTGTTCCAGTGCCTTCTTCTACTACTCCGCGTCCGTCCGTCCGTCCGTCCGTTCGTCCGTCGCGCGCGCGATACACGTCGCCCACACGCGGTCACCCTGCGCGCGCTGTCGTCAAAACCCCGTAGCGGCAGCCGGTCCTTCCGCGTTCACACTCGTATATTATTATATTCCGCCATCACCATCCGAGTGCACCCGCACCCATCGCGCGCCGTCAGGGCCAACGAAAAAAACCCATCCACTTTGTCCGCCGCCGCCGCCGCCGCCGACGCCACACGTATAATGTCGCTCATACCGGAGTCCGATCACACGGGCGCGAGTTTCCACCCCGTCTGTTCTTTCCCTCCCGCCGGCTCACTCGCCGTGTCTCTTCACCCACTCCGCATCCACGCCGCCGCCACCGCGTTAATAATAATTATACGTCGCGCCGCGGTATACACGATCGCGCGTATTGCGGATCTCACCTGCATCGCACCGCCGCCGGTCCCGGTGCGGATAGACAGTTCGCGACCGCGAGTTCCGTTTTAATATCGCGCGCGATGATTGATACACTTTGTTTACACGTAGCCGTCGCCGTAATAACGCAACGACAATAATATTATTATAACCGTAAATCGTCGCCCGTCTCGATGGTTCGCACGAACGCAATTACATTCTGAGATCGGCCGCGTTTTCGGTCGCGCAGAGGCAATCCGGATTGAACCGAAAGGACAATATGGGATACGGTTGATTCTGCGTACAGATATTATAAGAGACTGGTTAAAATCTAAATCGCGTCTGGACGATAAAGATAAACGATACGCCGCTGTTTATCTGGATTGAAAAAAAATAATAATAAGAAAAGACAAACGATTTTTGTTTTAACAACGTTGTCAACAACATTTTTTTTTTTTTTTTTATAAACACGAATATATATAATAATCCTACATTAATAATATGATCAGGGCACAGGCACTCCTCCCCTCCCCCTTCCCTCCTCGGAAACACGCCTGAAAGAAACGTTGATTAATATATAAAATATACGGTAACGTTTGTATAGATATACACGCATAATACCAATACTCATTTGGGAAATCGGTGCATTTATGTTAAGTACATTTATAGAATCGAGCGGACAAAGATCAATCAAAATAGCATTGTTGCGCTGCACGTCCACACACACACATATGTATGTGGACGTGAAATGGACACATGAACTTATTACGAACCATAGACAACGTCTACACAACGTCACATTTCGATCATATAGGAATGCGTATCGGGCCGTATAGAATAGGAATCGAGCAAATAAGCGACACGGAACATTTTTACTGTGGGATTTCGTTTTAATTTTTCGAAAAACAAATACACCAAACATATTTTATTCGTCCAGACGGATTAGGAGGACGTTACACGTGAATTTGTTGTTTCTGTCTTACGAACACTGCGTGAAAACATGCTTACGCGGACTACGCGCATAACTCGCTTTGTTTTGGTTTTAGAGTAAAAGCACCTCGTATAAAACCAAAAGAGAACAATATTCCAGAGTGCAAGACGTTGCGTTTTTTCCATTTTCTCCGAATAAAACAGTCAATTTCCCGTTAATAAATAACGATTTTATCCCTCCGGAATATTGTTCTTTTTTGATTTTACAATAGGTGTTTTTTCTCTAAAACCAAAATTAAGCGAGTTTTGTGTGGTCTGTGTAAGCATGTGTTTACTATATCTTGTATTTGTAAGACGGACACAACAAATGCATGTGTACTGTCCTGAAAAAATTCATCAGATTTTATCGATCTAGATAATGCTCAACACCGGCACCGCCAAACAACATAATTCTTCTGCCGAAATGTCCTTGGGGATTTTTTTTTTTTTAATTCTATTCGTATAGTGAGAAACGTATTAGTCTCGTTGTAATGCGCACGGTTTTTTTGTGACTGTCTATCTGTCAGCGATTTTATTACCAGAAATATTGCTCCGATCGAAAAACGTTGGATTTTTTTTTGTTGTGTTATTGTTATCCAGTTGTTATGTTAAGGGGATGATTTCATTATTTTCCGACGGGTTTTCATAATAATCGGGGGTGGGGGACGTATTGGAAATAAATATTTATGGTATGGCATGACTTGTTCCGGATTTCAATAGTAGCATTTGGCCCAGAAAGAAAATTTGGTCTAGTTGGTGAATAAAAGAGTCGTCTCAGCGGTTTTAAAACTAATTGGGAAAGCCGCGAAAAAACTTAGGAAAAGTGGGAAAGTTTACAGAAATAAGAGTTTCATTAATTTCAATTTTAATTGTAATTTGTTGTAATTCGGTTAAAGATATTCGTAGAGACGTGTCATTTTCACAAAATATTTAAATTAGACTTTTCGAGGCGTGGAAAAAATGTTTAAAACATTCTAGCGACTTTTGAGCTCTTTTTTCCACAACAATTTCAAACGTTTGACATTTTTGAAGTTTTTTTTTTAGTTATTATTTGGTGAATACAAAAATTGTTCGACCGAACAAAAATGCTTGACAAATTAACACGAGGTTCGTTATAAGTTTTACTTAGTAATCAAAAAAAAAAAAAAAGAAAAAAAGTCGAGCGTATAATGTAGTAGTTCTTTTTATAAGTGTTTAAGATTTAATTTTAACGAAAGACGTAAAAATTACGCCATTTCTAATAAACACGTAAAATCACCGAATTTCGCTCAGTTTTTCCGTTAATAACGGTTTTTTTTCTCGCTTTTGCTCCAGATGAATTTAACGGCTCTCGTCCGAGTAACCATTACACCGAGTTTGGTCTAAAATATTACGCCTTGGAAATATTGCAGAGCTAACTTCCGACGACGGTATTAGGCAGTCGTCGTCGGGTTTCCCGCGGGTCGTGCCTCGCGGCAGTCTTATAGCTTCTTCAACGTACTATTCTGTCCTATAAATAAATCGTTGTTCTCAAAACACGCAGTTGTCCAAGAAACAGAGCCGTTCTAAAATAGAAAGGGGGAAGGATAAGGGGTATGTTCTGAGTGCGGCAAAGCCTATAAGACTACATAACCTACAGTGGTCGGAAGTAGCGCGTTATTTGTAGATGCGCTAAAGTATAGCGTACTTTTTTTTTTCGTAGAGATACTAGTAGCCGTCATAAGCGTCATTACAGGGTAAAAGGGGTAAAAACTCGACCATTTTAATTAGGGTTGCGAATTAATACCCCCACGAGTAATTTATAAAAAAAAAAGTAAAATTGTCTTGGTTTTTTTTCATTTATTATTTTCAGAATATCACATACTGCAATATTGTATACTATCGGCTATATTGAATTCGATGAACGTGTTATTGTAAAGATCACTCGATTTACCTCGTACTTATTTCATACATTATTTATACGGGATTCTGATGAAAAATCGACTGGGGTTTATCGATCTGCCGACTACTACCTCGCTTTATTAGATCACAACCGAATCGAATATATTATTCAAGACGCCGGAGAAACCGTATGATTTTACTCAGAATTTCCGTAAGTGCATATATCGTGGTAACACTCTACATTTTCCAACAGAAAACAGCGCGAATTTCGTTACTTTTTACCAAAACGAAATATGATGAAATATTAAAATTTTTTTTTAGCCTAAAATAGTAAAATAAAATATGTAACTTCAAACTGCAAATAACTTACATGGTGTAAGTATACTTTCATTTTCTCTTATCGGAATCGTCAGATGTCATAATCGACTATCGGTATCTAACCCTATTCATACACTGGATGTATCAAATATCCAAAAAGTACCGCATTACACTTAAAGAAAAAAAAGTAGCTATGGTTGTAGGGAACGTATTTTTTTTTTTTTAGAAATATAACGATAGTGATGGTAGCGCATTACATTGAAAGTAATGATTTCCAACCACTTACTATAACCATTAACGGTCGAAACCCCAATCATTGACGTTCAAAACTCCGAATCACCCCCGTTACAAAAGTCGTGTTTTGGCAACGCAATTTTCGTTAAATAGTTTACTGCCTTCTTTTCTATTTGCAATCAAGTTACCAAAATATTTATTTTTTTTTTACTGATTAGTATATTATCATTTTACCAACCAGTAAAACCGTAGACAATAAATGTAAATCCTGACTACGCCACTGGTAAACAACATCGTCAAAACAGTTTGTTCGCTAAATTAGTAACCGAGTTGCTTTAAGATCATATTGTCAAAACACATCTAATAGTTTTAAAGATAGTTAGATAGATAGATAGAAAGAGAGAGAAAGATAAATGAAACTTAAAGCAATGGCAAACACCATTTGATTTTTGTTAAAAAAACCTAAATGTCGGCCAAAAATTAGGTACTTTCTGTGAATGGATTCAAACAGTGTTAAGGTATATGAGTTGACGAGTATACAACCAAGTTTACTTCGTATCGGTCGAAGCATATTTTTGATATTATGGTTTTTTATTTAATACTTATAATCATTGAAAATTGACACATTAATACAAATTCAAACGTTTTATTCTCGTAAATAATTTAGTAAAATTAAGAAACCGCTTTGACCTATGCAAAGTAAACTAGTTTACGAATTCAAACATATTTAAATTTATACAATCGAACTGCTGTAAGTACCGACATTTTTGTCACACGAACAGCTGCTTTACGTTCATAAAGAACGTAAAAACGGCCGGACCCTTCCTTTTAGGCATCGAGCAGCATATTAATGAAAAAGCAAAATTTTTAAGGTAAAAAATGAATTTAAAAATTAACAAAAAAAAAATATAAAAATCGTGGAAAATTAAATAAAAACATATTAATATTAAAATGTGTACACCACAGAGAGAGAGAGGCGTTTGTAATAATATATCGTCCTATAGGATATCAGTGGAAGTTAGCACAGTCCTGTGGATTGTGTCCGAGGTCTCGATTGAAAACGTGAATTAATAAGTACATGAAAACCCGGAATAGCGTGTGCAGGGGAGGAGAGGTTACGGATTATAATATCCCTCTCATCGGTTTAAATATACAACAACTATATGAGTGTTTATTTAGTCATTTTATCTTGAAATTATACATTTCAGCCGTTACAAAAAAAAAAAAAAACCTTGATTTATTGAATACAAATTGTGTTTTATCGATCCGGCTTTTAAATTCTCATGATCGTGTTAAAAAGAAGATTCAACGATTTATTCACGAATCGTGATTACTATATCCCCACCTCGTTAGAAATTCCCGGGCACGGCCATTGATGGAACCGGAGGCCGTGTACACATAAATAAAAAATTTGGTACGGATATTCGCTTATACTTAATAAACGTTAATTTATTGCCCGTGTTTTAGTATTGTTCGCGTGAATACGAAATGAAAATACGCAAAAAATCACGTGCAATACATATAAATATTACATTATATTACATGTGTACACGTGTTTTTTAATAAAATGATGTGATAGATTCGATTGTTAATTTCACGTGAAAATGTGAAAGCATGTACAGTATATGAGTGAAATTTGAGGTCCTAACTACAGAACTGGGGTATTTACAGAAGTACAATTTTACTTGATTACAATAAATTTAAAAGAATACAATTTTACAAATGTACTTTATTTTAACTACAGTCCATGTTAACCTAGGTATGTTACGTAGAAATAAATAACTCGGTATTATTTATTGGATTTGAATTATGTTTTAGAATATTTATATTATATATTTAGAAATATTCGATTTAATGAATGAAAACAAAAAATAGCAAAACAATTTTAGAGGGGGGAACTTTTGACAATTTCGGGGTAGCTAAGCCCCGAAAGCCCCCTCTCCTGTTTACGATTACGGTCTAAGGTGACAACACCGAAAGCCATTGTCGTGGACATTTCAACCAAATTTCGAGCAAATATCCGCGACTTCACATTACGAACAGGGATGCACCCTCAAAATATCCCTCGTTCAAATTATTCTCTTTACAAATATCCCGGTGCATTTTTTCAAGATTTTTAGATCATCAAGTTCTGGGTCCTAGTAACGACTTATGAATTTAAAATAGTTTAAAATATGGGAAAACATTAACGGGGATATTTTGTGTACAGGATATTTGTAACGAGCATAATTTGAACTAGGAATATTTTCAAGGTGAACCGCGAACTGGTCTTTTTATATCACGTCCATCGCCGTCGTCATCCAAAACGAAACTCGCTGTACGATTAAAACCAGTGGAAAAAATAAAAAAGAATCGTCAAAAAATAAAAATTCCAGTGTCATATAAGACGGATATAATAATATACTTGTACCAGTACATAATCGAAATTTCTGAACTTTAACTGCAACAATATTATCATATATTTTAATGGTGTAAGCAGTGACGTAGCGATAGTGTGGTATGACGGGTAATGCACCACAAGCCCGTGATATTTAGGGCCTTAAATTAGGAGCCAAAGTATTGTTGAACCAAGTGAAGGATTTTTTCGAATATAATTTTTTTTCAGATCCTGAGCGGAGCAAGGAATGTATTGGTTTTAACATAATGTTTATCTTAGATTCTTAGTATAGCGAAAAATGTCTTGGTTTTATAAAGATGTTTATTATGTTTATTTTTTATTTATGTAAACCCTTTTTCTACCAAAAAACTTACTTCGATTATTAAGTATAGCACCTTTTCTGAAAAGAAATATATTTTGGTGCTACTTTAAGTGAATGGTCCGCGGAATAAAAGTGTTCTAGTATATCATACATTTTTTTTTTTCATTTGTGTAACCATAGATACCCGTACATCACAGGGATTAAACTATATATCCACTATAATAATTTTAAAATTATGAAGACATAATAGTACTGCAGTGTTGTTATTGTACCAAAAGATATGAAAATTCAGACATGACGTTTTTCGTGTTTTTACTATTCACTTATCCATCGAACACAACACTGTGCATAGTTTTTATTATTATTTTTTTTTCATTCATATAACAAGGTAGCCCATTCTATTTCAAGCCAATAATAAACCGACAGACAGTCAAATAGAATTTTTTTTTTAAGTTATTATTGTTATTATGGAATTTTAGATTCTAAAGAATGTATTGGTTTTATAAAGGTGTTTTCTTTTCTTTTTCAACGCTTTTTCTACCAGAAAGCTTACTACAATTATCAAGTATAGCACATTTTCTGAAAGTAAATATTCTCTGGGTGGTACTTTAGAGAGGTTATTTTTTGAAAAACCGAAAAACCGGGTTCTTTAGGTTAAAAAAGATTGAAAGATTAAAAATAAGGTTGTGATTGGCAACCGTTTTTATTTATTTTTTGTTATTATTAAGATTTTTTTATTTTAATCTTAATCAAACAATCATTGTTGTCATAAAAACGCACAATTTTGTAATCATTTTACCATAATATATAACATGTACTGTTGACAAAGTAACCAGTTGAACTATGTTCAGAATCGGTTTTTCGTTAGCAATGGTTTATCGTGCTTGCAGATATACATATAATTCTCGTTTGTATCCTATCTTCCCAGCTTCCCAACTAGAATAACAGTGGCTGCACCCACGTGCGAGTATATCCTTCTTTTTTTTTTATGGGCCTTTATACAATATTCTTCCTCGGGCATTAGACATACTATAGTTACGCCATTGTATAAAAGTCTGGGCGGATTTTTTTAAAATTGATTTTTGTATTATCACGCGCCATTATAATAATATACCAGCTAATACTCGTATAATATAATTTCGGCGTTTCAGATATCCGGACTCGGCCACCCGCCGGCCGCCCGGTCACCCGAAGTCGCGTCCTCCTGCCGCGCCGCGCCCGGCCAACGACGACGTCCGGTCCCGCGACCGCTCTCCAAGTCTGTTATTGTGTACAGAGTGTCCTACGGAGATCCGAAGACCGCGATGAACTTTTGTTCTGTCCAATAGTTTCGAGTAGGTAGTCTTTTGTTCCCGTCAACACTATCGATCGTCTATTTTATATACATTTTTTAAATTTAAAAACGAAACGTTTCCATTAGGAAATCGTTTTATAAATTAATTTCGAAACAAAATATTTGTCGCGTTACGCGTGTTGACTGTTGACGAGCCATATTCGATTGTCTACGATTTATCGAAGTTAAATACATTAATTAATTACTCATGAAATTATTTTCTACGGGAAATTTGACGAATCGACGGCAATTATTTATAAGAGAAAGAATGAAACCAATTTAAATTAACGAAAATTTAAAAAAAATAACTATAGAAAATTAACTAGTCACCATAAGTAAAAATTTGTAGCGTTGTCGTGTTTTTGTTTTAAAATAAATTTATAAAATGGCCATATTGGATTTTGAAAAAAAAAAAAATTTAAAGTAGAATATTATTAATCGTAGAGCGCAGAAAAAAAAAACAATAAAACAATTTTAAAATATCAAACGGAACGAAAGTTATTGCACATGACGTGCCAGATCCCATTGCCGAACACCCTGTATAATACGGTCAAACCCGCTAACCCGAGAACTATACACTCCACCGAATTTACCGCGGCAACCCACACGCCTTTCACCGGGACGAAACACAACCCATGCGGAAAGTACAAAGCATACTTAAAGCACGGTCCACTCTCGGCTTTTCGTCCCGGAATCGGCCCTCGTCGTCTCGGCCGTGACCGTTGTGTTATACTTACCTATTAGCAGCGTTGTGTTTCATCTATTATAGATATGGGTATAAATTGTATTTTTTTTTTATTTTTTTTTTTTTTTTTTTTTTTTTTTTTTTTTATCTTTTCTATTATAAACGAGAAACAAGTTGTCCGAGATAGTAATAATAATCGAATCGTCTGCGCGTAAATAATTTAAACCGTATAAAACGTACCTATGTAGTATTTAACTCGTATCGATAATATGTTGTTTGATAAACGAATAATATCGTTTAGTCGCATCAATCACGCAAACATTTCGGCATCAACTATATAGACGTCTACGGTATCCGGTACACTTTCATTGCTCTTAACGTTCAGCTTCGCGATTGATACCTATACCTAAATGAACGCAATTATGTCTTTTTACATTATCAAGACGCGAATTTTCCGATTGTTTATTCTTATCTAGACAATTGAATTTTAACGTACCTGTCTCTATTGCCTTCATCTAGATAATTATATTATAGCAGATATCTCTTATTATTTTATACAACTACTACACTGCTTGCTATACAATACGAGCTCAGATCCTGCCGCATCCGCTAATACTGTTACGCAATACAAATAAAATTAGATTAGTCAGCTATACGATATTGTTTTGTGCATCGAGACTTCTAAATATATTATTTTATTTTGCTTATTGGAACAATTGTATTTTTATTTTTTTTTTTTCACTATTTTTTGCTAAAACGTATTATAAGTATGATTTATTCTGCGTTTTTTCATAAATCTCGTTTAATTGAATGAAAGTAGTGGAAAAAAATTACAATTTATGTGAATCGATAAGAAGAAAACCAACATTTCGTTTCGTTAAATTATATTTTGTATTATGATCGATATTTAGATAGCCAGAAGTATAGTGGCCAGTCGACAAATTAAAATATGTATGATCGATAAAAAAGTTCCGATACTGCTGATGGATGTGTGCGTGTGCCACTGTTGCAAATAAGAAGTTGGGAAGAATGAAATACGATTCTGAGGGAAGTCAGTAGTACATGTATTGAAATTTTTACGATTTTCGTCAAAATTGAACACTTGTAAAAAAAACTGCAACATAACACTCAATATTTTCAATAATTTTAAGAATTTTGTACGGCCGAATCGATTGTATCCATCACATGAAACCAAATAAAAAGTGCACAATAAACTGGAAAATCAATAGCTTAACAATCTTCAAAATGTTTTATATACGTTACCACGTTTAGAAAATACTCTTTCTATGCAAATTTCGGATTTCTATAATTATTTTTAACTGAAATTCAAAAAAAAAAAAAAAAAATTGGACATATAAAAAAACCGCGTTAATTCCGCGATCTTACACTCGTTTTCCTAGTTATTCAAATTAATAAGAAAACGACAAGGAAAATCCGTAAATTACTTTCTTTAGCGCCAAATGAATAACCCTTTCTACACCGCCACTACAGCCACTACATCTGCAAACTCAACCGCCGGTGCTGTAAACTGCCGCCCCCAAATTACCTCTTCTACAACGCCACCTCGACTGCCGTTACAACTATATTACGTCACATTGATTTACGTAAAATTCAGAGATTCAACAATTTAAAACGCCTATAAGCAGCTCAAAAGTGGCCGAAATATTTCTGTGATAATTTCCGATCTCCGCGATTATTTTTAACCGAATTTCGACAACATTCGAAAATTATGAAACCGCATAATATTTTCCTGTTTTTTTTTTTATTTTTTCCGAAGTTTCTAAGGAAAACTACAAAGAAAATGAAAAATGACCTTCTCTGTAACACTGACTAGATCCAAAACTCAAGGAAAAAGTACTTTTGGCGTTTGTTGATTTATTGTAGATAAGTTTGAAAAAAAAAAATACCTAGTAAAACCGATAAATTTCTCGTTACGCTCAGAATTTAAAAAAAAAAATCAAATTTTTTAAATTTTATCTTTGAAAAAAAAAGTAAATTTCAGGCTATTAGGCGTCTAAGATAAACAAATTTAAATTTCTAAAAACCATTGCGACTGTTGGCACGAATATGCACTCTTATTGTGGAATCGAACGCCGAAATTTCGCATGGAGCTTTGTAACCCTTCTGTGAGGGAATCATGGCGATTTCTTTTTAAACTTAGCGGTTGTTGCTGTACGCTTCGTTTTTATAGATGAACGCACAAGAATCGAATACCCTCAAGTTAGAGGATTTTCATGGAGGAAATGGACGATTACCGTGAGAACCGTGAGATCAAACTCAGCGTTTCAAGAGTATATCACGCACATACGGACTGTCGTTATCCGATGGAAACTTTTTTTTATTTAGAAATTGAAATTCTTCGACTCAGAACGCTCCTCAGATAGCAAAAATATATTTTATTAAGATTTATAAAATATTATTTTTAGAATGAAATGATTTGTAAAATATTATTTTTATAATGAAATGATTTATAAAATGTTTTATTTTCCATATTTTTCATTTAAATAATATTTATAAAATAACGGATGGTCACAGAATTTTTGTTTATTAAATATTTAAAAAATTATATTCTTTAAACATTTTTTATTTTTTAACAAGAAAAATGCAAAAAAACGGAATCTCGTAAACTTGCCTCAGTTGGATATTGAATCTAAGACTTTGCCTAATCTAACCTAGTGCCCTATCCACTACATATTATAAGATAGGTATCATAATACCTAAATCTATACAGTGACATCTCGAAATTGCGGACTTTTTGGAAACAGGAACTTTAACCTCCTCTGAATAGTACACAATTTGTCCAATTTGGCGATTTTTGAGATGTACCTATAATCAATCGATTGTTAGTTACGGTTGGGTCTATACTCGGAAAACGATAATAATACTATTATTATATAGATTGTTTATCCACTTACGGGCATACATTGTGATAAACCCGATAATAAACTGCTAGGTTCCAATGTTAAAAACATATATCTATTATATATCAGGTATTATCATGCTTATGGTGAATATCACATAGAAATATAAAATTATTTTTGAATCGTAATATAATTTTGTAGATTTTAACAATATTCTGATTATACATTCAGAATTTTATTTTATTATTTCATCAATCAATGATGTCATATTACTAATAAATTCAAAATATAATTTCAAAAATTCGTTTATAATAGTATAATGATAATATAATCTTAATATTCTTTAAATATTTAATTTATGATGTTATATTAATAATATATTCAAATTATTATTTTATAAAATATTTTTTTGATATACTATATTTATTTATAATATAATACTATACTATATAATTTATACTATAATATTTATTTAACAATATAATTTTTTGATGAAAAATTTATATTAATATAAAATTATCATTGCGGATATGCTATCTGGGATCGATATAAGCGTGTGATTTGTTTTAATTTATTGTGAGAGTTACCTACTTTGAAATTCCCCATCAATCCCAGTGATCATGTTAGATCAGGAAACATTTTGTATCTTTGTATGGGGAATTTCCTTATTTTTTACTTATTTAAAATTTATATTTCAGCGTTACGACCATGTTTCAATAAAACCTAATCAGTATAACGTTGTGTATACGTATGCACATGGTGGCGTATTGGCGAATTTTATTAAAAAAATTAAAATATATTTTGATTTTAATGGGGTTTCATGCGAGCATTTAAGAGGTATATGCGTGTTATTAATAAATAATGTATCGAAATCGAATTGAATAAAATCGAAATTATAAAATGTAATTGGCTATAAACATATGTTCTGCGGTGACAGCGTATATAGTATATATTATATTATATTAAGTGGTTTTGATTTTTAACTTTTTTTTTTTTTTTTTTTCATTTAAGAATGGAAATTGCTTTCTTGTGGTCTCACATTCACTCTTCCCTCTCCAAAAAAAAAAATATTTAGAACTTGCTCATTGCATATTTAGTTTTTCCATTTAAATAACATAGAGAAGTAATGACACTTTTGATTAAATTACATTTTTACATTTACTCATTAAGTTCAAAAGTTGCGTGGTTGTACAACATAGTTTTTTCCTTAAGACCACAAAAAAATACATAAGATGAAAGGCAAGTGTAATTTTATTGTTATATGAATAGATTGCTTTGTGGAAATCTGTAAAATTGAATTTTTATAACTTTTTATTCATATTTTTTTGACCAAAAATATTCAAACAGGGTTCATTTTGTAAGTTACGAAAAGACCTTGCTGTCGGTTCTCGGTTATATAGATCAGATTACGAGTTACGGTTATACAAATGTATACACGAATAAGAAAGTTTTGAAAATTCAATTTTTACAGATTTCTACAAATGAGCTATTCTTATAGCAGTTAAATTTCACTGTTTCGATTTCATGTACCGTTTCGTAACTCTCAAACTATTAATAAATAAAATGTGATTAAGTCTCTTTACTTACCTATGTGATTTAAACGGAAAAACTAAATATGCGATGAGCAAGGTCTAAAACATGTTTATTTTATTTTTTTCGGTAAGTTTGAGACCACAAGGAAGCGATTAATATTCCAGTCTTAAATCAAAAAAAAAAAAAAAGAAAAAAAAGTATGTTACGCGGGGAAATTTCGGATAGCGAAAGGGAAATTCGGTTGTTTCGGTGGAAAAACTCCTATGCGGGGGCAACACCGCGCGCGCTGGACGGGCCGCGAAAACGTCACGTCCGCGAGACGCCCGCCCTCTAGAGACGGAACGCGAAACGCGCACTCCACTCGCTCGCCCGTCGTCGTCGACGTCGGCTCAAACGTAATCGCGTTAATAATGGAAACCGTCCAAAGAGGTTTTTCGCGAATTCCGGCTCCTCGGATACACCGCGGTACACATAATGTGTATATTTATAATTATACAACAACATTTTCCGTAGCATTAAATTAATTATAATACAACAAATTGCATTATTTTTCAATCACCGTAATTTGATTTACGGACCTTTTAAAATGTAATTAATACCGCGAAATAATTTATTTGTACCGTAACCATACGGGGGTATAGCTGCAATACTGTACAGTTATACAGTATATATGCCGCCGAAATTAATTTTGAATTGCGATAGTTCGCGTTATTGCGCCCGGCCGCGTTTCGCCGCCGCAACTAATGACCGCGCGCGCGCGCGCGCGCCGCGTTTTATTATTTATTTATTTATTTATTTACTATATATTATTATTATTGTATACGCGCACATTAATTATTGTATTTCGCTTGCGGTTCTTCGACGCGAATTGTATACATAATAATAACAATCGAATATTGCCAATAACGCGCCGTGTATCAACACCGTTTTCGCGTTTCGCGCGCAATAATAATAATAATAATTAATAACGTTTCCGGCGTCGTCGCGACGGCGGCCGCGGCGTCGATTTCAATCGCGACGTCCCGAAAACGACGACGCGCCGTCCAAAAGGGCCGGCGCCGCCGCCGCCGCCGCCGACGGACGGGATTTCGGGAAGGCCCGCAGCAGCACGCACGTGGCCGTTCGGTCCGCGGCCGTACACGCGACGAAACGCGCGATTCTGAGCGGCGTCCGGCCCCGTACGAAGCGTTTCGAGACGTCGTCGTAGTTTCCGCGGCGGTTCTCGTCGCAACGTCGAATCGAAACGCTCGTTATTGGACGGGAAAAAGAAAACAAAAAAAAAAAAAAAAAAAAAAAAAACGGACGCGTTTCGGACCACCGTGTCGTTGCAGGCGAGAAGTCGGGCAGTTTAACTTTTATCTGTACGCGCAGCGATTATTCGGTCCGTTGTGTTAACGTTGTAAACGATACTGAACGGAGTTCGGTTAATACCGTTGTTTCGTTAACAATACGCATTATAAATATTATTCCGTATTGTGATTAAATAATTACATTTGCGTTACATATCATTTTCTTAAACAATATCTGTTTATTGTCGCACGTGTTTGCCCGGTTTTCCTACGTTTTTTTTTTTTCCGGTTTTTCTCGTGTTTTTCACATTTACTATGAAAACAGCCGGGAACATCGAAAACTTACTTCCTCAAAGTATCACCCCAGTAAAATTTCCTCTCAGAAAACGTGTTATCATTGTAAACCGGAGCAAAACTGCTAGTAAAAAAGATGTTTACACAGGGTAAAAAAAGGTCGTATAATTTGTATTTATATTTATATTTATTTATTTTTATTTATATTTGTATTAGGCACCTACATTTCGTACATTTTCCCGTTTTTACCCATTTATTTGGAAAACTCCGGGGAAAATAAACAAATGACCTGTCTATAGTACCACACCGAAAAATTTCCTTTTAGAAAAGGTTCTATACATGATACTTGGAGCATGATTTCTGATCGAATTTTTGTACACTGCAGTATAAAAAAAAAAAGTAATATTAATAAATCTGTAAAACCAATACATTATTCGCTACACTCAGAATCTGAAATACTGGTACAGTATGCTTAATTTTTCTTTGTTTTTTTTCTTACGACCATTATACAACATACAATAAACCTCTTGTTATATTTTTCATTTCGTTATGAATATCACTGCGATCAATTTTCGTAGTTACACAGGCATGGAACGTCGTTGAAAAATATCGCTCGGAAGACCGATAATGATACAAGATGTAAAAAAAACTCTGAGAAGAGGTTTATGGATCGGATAGCACAAACATCAGACAGAAACGATAGCATAATGACGTTCGAACGTTCAAAGAGATAATAATACGGTCGTATAGAGGTCACTTTTGTAAACCGGAGAACGAGAATAATTAGAAAAAATGTATATATTTATTGTACATACGTAGTAATAACTACTATGCGTGATCAAATATAAACTATTAAAACTGGACGTTCCATTAAATATAAATTATAGAATAATAAAGTAACAACAGAATTATTAAAATGGTTAATATTCGTTAATAACAAATGTATACATAAAAATAAAATGAATAAATGAATCAATGCGTCACCTGGAGTATTATGATTGGTGTATTTTACGACCGGTTTCGAATTAAAAATTCATTATCAGGTGTTACACGGTGAAAATGTAAAACACGATTCGAAACCGGTCGTATAATACACTTATTATGATACTCCAGGCGACCCATTGATTCATTTATTTATATTATTTTTATGTACACATTTTTTATTTATATATTTTTTTACTTTAAGTATAAATTATTATTTTTATTCTGTTTCACTTGTTTTTTGTAAACTTAAAACGTGATGTTATGTACTGGAGAAATATTGTCAATTCCTTATACATTTTACGCAGTCGAACGTTGTTAGGTAGGTAGGTAATCACGAAAATATAATATTTTATCAAGCGCGTTGAAATATTGACTTCAAAACTAATCAAAAGTTTCAAAAGTATTAATAAAATATTGAATAGCGTTATTTTTCGTTTTTTTCTTTATGTAGGTACGGCTTTTGAAAGTCAAAAAGGAAGTAGTAAATCAATTACGATTATTATTATTATATATCTTGTAATCATCTTCTGTATACCTACCTACCTACCTACCTACTTTGAAAATATCGACAAAATATAATACATTCTACGCGTCTTACAACCTTTGCGTTTAATTCAATCATATCACTCAAATGTATGACGTATACACTATACACATCACGCGCGAACGGAAATGCATATTGTTTATTACGATATTATGGTAATACGTTTTAAATAATTATTAGAAAATTGACTAGACTTACCGATAACGGTCAGGTTGACTTTGGAATTGCGAGTTTGAGCCAATCTGAAATCGACCCGACACCGGTACAAGTGAATCGCGTCTTTTACGCTGACCCGATCGATACGCAATTCCGACGAATAATACGTGGACACGATCGATTTCTTTTGATCGCCGTCGCCATCGGTTTCTTTAGATTTCTTGGAGTCTCCTTCGCTTCCCACTTCGTTAACATGAAAATGCGCCCGTTCGCCAAACACTTGCCTGTCGGACCATCTCTCTGCGCCCGTTGTCATCAAATCGTCTTGCTGATGGTTGTGTGTAGCCGACGATCTCGCATCCACGCTATAAATACGAACACAGAATACGAAAACGTTAAGTCGATAAATAGAATTAATAATAATAATATTAATAATTTTTTCCCTGTGAGAGAGTTTTAGAACACTCCCGCGGTACAACTTCTACATGTTGTAAGAGGCGACAAATAGGATTTCGCTAGGTTCACAACCAATGTTAAAATGTTGACAAGTAGTTTAAGGTAGCCTAAACAAGGCTCGGACGAATTGTCTTATATATCACGAATGTATACGGCAGCAAAAATCGGATTAGTATATGTAACATAGTATTAAGTGTGACTGGTTAAAGTGGAAAAAAACGTCAGGTGTTCTATGTGATAAGAAATTTCCAATGAGACTTATTGGTGAGTTCTACAAGAAAGTGTATCTTATTATGATGTTATACTTATGGTTTGGAGTGTTAGGCGGTAGACAGTAAAATAGAATAAACATGTGAGTTCTTAGGTGGATGGGTGGAGTGACGGGAAAACTAGGACGAGGAGCGAGGACGTAAGAGGTGTAGCTTCGATAGTAGACAAATTAAAGAACATAGATTTGGATGATTTGGGCTTGTCAGGCGAGAAGTAATAAGCAGCAATAATAATGGTAAAGAAAATAAACATAACCGTTACAAGGGAACAAGGAAGACTAAACAAATGGTGGCCAGTTGGATATGATTGATAAAGTTCTAAGGACATTTAATAACAATCAGTGTATGCGAGGTGAGAGATCGGGTAAATTGGAAGTTTAAGACGAGGATGGCTGATCTCATATACGTATAGCTGGAATGAAAACAAAAGAGAAAAAGAATAAACAGAAATATTCAGTGCCGTACAAACAAAATTGAATTGGTGTAGCTAGTTTAAGAGTAACTGGATTCTGTATACAACTCAGGCGTGGTTGTCAGCATAAGACTTTGAGAGCTAAAAATAGGTGGAAAGTGGGTAGTCCACCTTTGGCGGACTAAAAGAGTTTTATTGTGCAATTTTTTCATGATTTTCATATCAAAAATATGTAAACACCGACATTTTTTTTTTTGGGGGGGGGGGGGTTGGTGATGGATTTTAAAGGAAGGGAAGTTTAATCCGGCCTATCAGGAAATGGGGAAATTTGGCAGTGGGGAAGCGCGTTTACCGTAGTATTATAGTCGTCGCTCGTATACACTATGGCGTTCCTTTTATAGCTTATTGTATGTGTATTTGCTGACAATTTGTCTTATATTATATATATACAAATTAAGCACGTAACGAGTTTGCGTGCAATGCGCTCTAGAACTACACAACCGAGAAAATAATACGATTATTAATACAGTCAAGTCGCGATAATTTGAAATTGAAGGGAGATAAAAATTCACTTCGAGATACCTAACTTGAGTTTATCAAAGTTAAATCGAAATTTCGAGTTATGTAATGAAATATAATTTTGAAATTATACGATAAAAACGTTATAATAAAAATATGTACATAAATGTTACACAAAAACTAAATTAGATATAATGGTATTATAAGTATGTACATATACATTATTTATTAGATACAGTAGAAAAAAATCGGTGTAGGGAGGTACTTTAAGAAGGTCATTTTACGATTTTCTCGAGAGTTTTCTCATCAAATGCTAAAAATAAAAAAAAAAACGGAGGAAAAACGGGAATTTTTATAATATGTAATATACTTCGTATAAGCTATTTATTACAATTTTATGTTCGAGTTAACAAGTCTTATAATACATTGACTGTTATGAAAATTTCTAGAGGAATACAAAAAAAAATCGAGTTGTCAAGTTTTTCGAGTTATTGTAACTCGACTGTAATATGTATAAAATACTCGATAATGATTATTTCCTATATCGCTCATGTCGTGACGGTAACCTGTGAAAGCACCGGCTGTTGTTGGCAATTTGTATCGATACACGACGTCGCATTATATTATGCGATCATAATTTATTAATGCGATTTTATTACTCCCTCAGGACGATGTGTGAAGTCCCCACCTATAAGATTCAGACATTAGATATAAAATTTAAAACACGTACATTCAAAAAATCCCGATTACGCGCCAGATATACCACCCATTCAACAAATCGCTCCGGAGTGCATCGAATTAACACTAGTTTGTATAATATATGTACATAGCAATATATTCTATACACGAGATAATATTTACACACTTGATGTCTTTATGATTTCTAATATAATATGTGTATAGGTATTTATTAGGTCATCACCACCACCACTACAGACCGAAAACCCTTTAGTACACATAGGTGAAAAAAAAAATATTTATATATATGCAACAAAATATTATAATAAGTGTCGTTATGGAAAATCGGAATATAGGGGTAATTTATATAAATAAATATATGTATATGCTGTATTGAATGGAACGGTTATACATCATAAATCATTATATTCGAAAAACGTCTTTGAATAAGTTATATATACCTACCTACGACTTGAAATGACCTCTTTATAAAAGAAATACCTTTCGTATCCAATTATTATTATTCATACTATATAAAGGGTTACTGCTGGATAAAACTTTTTGAGTCATTTTATTTAGGTATAAACCGTGTCTCGAAAAGTGCTTTCTGATACGAAAAAAAAAAAAAACTACCAAACAATGGAAATTAAATAAAAAAATAATTACACCGTAGTTTTAAAATTACGGAATAATGAAAATTATTCAGCTTTGTGCACTCTAATGTTAATGTAATTTGTTTTTTTTTTTTTTTATATATAAAATTGTATATAGTAAATGAGTATGTGCCACAAAATATAAAATATTTTTCATATTTTTAAGCGTTTTACATTAAAACCGATAAAGTTCTACGTCATTTACTCTAAGACCCATAGCTGTATAATATACCTGTACATGAATACAAAAAAAAATAATGATAATGCGATTTAACACGTTTTATCCCCAGTCTTAAAAACGTCGAGACACTTTTATTGCTATACAATTATTAATAACTACAAGTGAACTTGAAATTTCAAACTTTTGATCGTAATATCATAATATTATTCTATGCCTCCTACCCGTCCTTCCACTACCGTTATTAAAATATTATACTCGTTTGAATAATATTCAAATAATCCGTCCAGATATAGCGAATTAAATATATTTTCGGTTTCAATATTTTAATAATATTTTTGCGTTTTTCCGAGAGAGAAAAAAACAATACATAATATTATAAGCAAAATGTTTTATGTTATTGTTACACGCGAGATGTCAAAGTTTTGTTCGAGGAAGTTTTTTATAATACATATTATATGTATGCATATATAAATATAAAATAAAATATTCTATCACATTAACGACTAATATAATCCCGCGAATAGTTCAATGTTATCGAACTATATTTGAGACCGGTATACAGGGTTATCCGTTTAAGTGGCTACACTCGATATTTCGAAAAGTATCAGATTTGTTCAAAACATTTTTATCGTTTTAATTGATTAATTAATTTCGATAATTTATAAGAAACACGTGGCTGTAAAACGCCAGACTAATATTTTTTTTTGGTCACCCTTATTTTCGTGGGTGAAACCACTTCTTAATTTTGATTTTTCATATAAAAACCCACATTAAAAATTTCTTTAATACAGGGCATCTCACGAAGATATATCTATTTTGTATACACGTATTACACACAAAATGGTGTAAAATAAAATCACTAGACATTTGGTGTTGAAATTTCCGTCAACTCATTGACGAATTAACGGGTTTTAAGGTTGTATAAAGAGAGAGTAGTGGAATATATGTTATAATATTAATAAACAATATGATTTGTTCCGTCAATCCGTTGAAGGAAATTTATAAATTCCAACAACAAAATTTATTTAAACTAATATCCCAATTATTAATGCAATTTTAAATATAGGTTACAATTTTCAAAAAATAAATAAATAGTATATATGTATATTGTGTAGTCGTTATACGCAAAAAAAAAACCATGTTAAAAAATAATGTAAATGTAACATTTTAAAGCCGATTGTTTCTTAAATTGTTAAAAAAAAGCCAATACTTTTCGAAACATCGAGTGTGGCCACAATTAAACGGATCACTCTGTATACGATACAGGGGGAACACAAAGTTATACTTATAAAAACTTACGATTTTCCAAATTTACACTCTCGAACACGTCAAATATAAAAATATGATTCGTTACTATTATAATCGATCGCGGTTCGGTGTTCGATGCTATTCAAACGAGAAAATGTAAAATAATATTTCTATACTTTTTATGTATCTTTGGTCTCACAAAAGAATGGCTTAAGTAAATTTTTGAAATATAATTTTTTTCCTAATTTTATTGTCTTATGTAATTTGTTTCCTTTTATTTTTTAGTCTAAATGATGTGGTAATTATATGCATGTTCTAATAGGTGTTATACTGAAAATTAAAATATCGTGATCCCCTGTAAGTACCTACTTATTGTTTGGCGACAAAGGCATAATAATCATCATATTATGCGGTACATCATACGTTGTGTTTAGGTTTGAGTCTAACCGTCAGACCATTTAGCAATTATGCCATTTAACGATTTTCAACATTTAATTTGCTTGTGTTGGAAACTGTACAAGATTTACTTAAGGCTTAAGTTTTAAGCCTTTCTTTCCCACGATCAAAAATTCATGTACAAGAAAGTCGTGTAATATCGGAACGATTGTAGTACCTATATAATTTTTACCAATCTATTAACAGATGTTTTCTATTGAGGTATTATACGATTTACAGTTTTATAACTCACTATATATATACATGACACTGAATACTTAGTTTTAGACGTTCAAGAGTAAAGATATTTTATATAATTCCTATTATTTGTTCTTAAAATATAAACGAAAATAAAGAGTTTCTATTACCGTTTTTTATCGGAACCCTGTACATATTATATTTTATCGGGATCTATTACCGGTTAAAGTTCCGTGTAGTATACACGTCATATTAAAATTCAAAAGTATCTATTATAGGTAATACGATATTTAAAAATATATATCGTATCTGTCTTCTATCCCGTCACGCACACGCGAATGGAAAGTTATGATAAAATTGTATGGACTCACGTATACCAGCTACTTCAAACTGATAACACAATAAACTGGTACCGCCGATATAAGACGATCATGATATAACTACCCACTTATGTGTTTAAGGATTCTGCATAGCAATGCCAAATTAAATTTAAGACCCTAAAATAAATTGACCCTATTCTCCGTGTAATGTAATGTCGCTAACCCAAAGGGACCCTTCGAACGACGATGATGACTAGTTTATTTAAATCTATTTACTATTGAATTTTATATGTTTGACCCAGTTTTTTTTTTTATTTTTTATTTATTTATTATCATTGTACGTGCCCTATTCGACGTTTTGATAGTAAATAAATAAATCATCTAGATCCCTTGCGATAAATTTATCATAGTATAATGATCAATCACGTTTAATAACCGTATGTAATGATTTTTGTATGAAAAAAACGGGACGTTTATGGATAAATACTACCGAAAAAGTAATAAAGTTAAATCAAATTTTTTTTGAAAATCTATCTGATATTGCTATTAATGATTAAATATACTAGGTAATTACATTAAAAAATTTTCAGTCATCCTACAAAACTTACGACGAGGACATTTTAGAACTTCAGATCCTGTTCAAAACCTTAATAGGAAAACAATTTCGTGGATTCAAATTATTTTCTTCAATAAATTTAAATCTCTACTTATGGAATTTTTCTAAAAATGTCTGAGAAGTCAACCCCTAAGCCGAGCTCACCTTAACTTAGAATGAATATCGATTTTTTTTTTTTATGCCACTAATTTTTCCATAATAATAAAAAATATATTAATCTATTAATTTATAATAACAATATACCATAGCATAACAATTATAAAAAAAAATTAGAGAATAATAGCAATTAAATAATTAAATTATAAAAATTGTACTACACGAGTTATATTATTATACTGATTCACTTCTAAAAAGCATAAAGACGCTGTACTAAGAAGTGAGAGTTCTCTATTAAAATTTAAAAAAAAATTATAAATTACGAATTTAAAAATTTTAATAATTTTAATAATAACATGCACATTTTGTGCAGAACTATGCATTATTATAGCCATAGTTCCACTGGCAGATCAAACCCCCATTCTCGCCTTTCCCAGAAAAATAGTTATTACTTAGTCATGATTTCGATAGTCTCGTAAACACCTCTATGTAGCTAAGCTCCCTTTCCCTCAAATTACGTGCTAGTGGTACAAGATCTGCATGAATATCAGAATATTTCGCATATACTATATTACTGGGTCGGCTTAATGTTTAAAATATAAACTCGTTAAATGTATCATAATTTTATTTTTTTTTTGTAACCTGTTACCTATAATCTGTTATTATTATTGTCTGATGTTTTGATAGTATACTTACACAGTTGCACGCACTATATGCGTATCATTATTACCGTGTCAAAATGCCAAAATAATTTGTGTATAGTTATCGAATGATTAAAAAACAAAAATATCTACTAAATAAAAAAAACCAAAAGTGAAAATCGTACGAAATTTAATTTATGAGCTAATAAGTAAACGGCAGCGTGACGGCGGCGTCTAGACGTCTGTAGTCGGAAAAGTAATTTAAACATTTTAACAAAGTATAATAATAGTTAAAGGTTAAACGCATAATCACAATTCATAATATTATTATTGTAATGCAGACAAAACTGTAAGTACTCGTATTCTGTTAAAATTAATTGTTTTAACACGAGCGAAACGCACAATATTTATGGGTTTATATATTTTTATGGGAATTAAAAAATAAACAAAAACAAAAACCCCAAAAATATTATGCAACGTATATAGAAGTAATATTTTATTATCTTTGCAAATACTGTATCATAAACTTATTATAATTGTTTATTTTACTCACATTCGCAACTTTCAAAATATTAATTTACCTACCTTATAAAAACATATTATATAGGTACGTATACATGTACAACCGATATAACGGTTCATTTTCATAATCGCCTGTCTAACTTAAATATCCAACCACCAATACATTACTGTAAGGAGAATAGTGTCCTAAATTTAAACACAAATGTCAATAACGTGATACCGGGAGACTTTTTGTGTAAGAAAAAAAATAAACGAAAAATGTGAACAAGAAAGTCTAATTCGAATTTGAAAAATTCTGGTTGGGTAACGCCACTAAATGGTTATCGGCAAATGGAGTTCAATAAATTAAAACTTCAGAAAATTGGGGAGACAAAAATTCACTTTAAGTAGTTAATAATTGATAATAAAGTAAAGTATTATCTTTTTTTATAGAAATATGTAAATAAATATATATATTTTTATCCGAAAGATGACAACTTCCTATTGCGTGGATTGGACTTAGATTATATATAATATTTATATAATCCAAAAAAACAACGAAAAAGTTTATTAAAAATATGGTCAAATTTCTCGTGTTCTATAACTCTGTTAAAACGTTTGGAAATATAATTTTAAAAATTCAAGTCCTATACGCCCTTTAACGTGTTGTTATTTTTCCGGTGGAAAAAAAATCTAAACCCTACTAGTTAAGTAAATTAACCCTGTAAGTATGGTCACGCGCAGGCCTCTTAAAATTATTTGTCATATTACGACTATTTTATTCATACCATGCGTTTAAAATCGTAGCATTTTATACGATTTTTATTAAAACTTCCTACGTGTACGTAGAATTATTAATTAAACGTTGATAAAATTGTATAAAAAACATTTTTAATTTGTGTTTTAAATTTATTCCACGCAAAAATAACTCGTTTGAGGTAATACATATTATTATATATTTAAAAAAATTACTTGCTACTTTTTTTTTTTTATATACGATTTGAAATGATTATTATTTGTAAAAGAGTGAATAATATTTAATAACGTTTCAAATTTTTTACTTATTTTCTACGAAAAGTCATTGTATCAAAAAAACAAAATTTAAAGAACGTAAATAACTGAACTGAAACGAACACAATTTTGCACAATACTAAAATTTAAAATTAAAATTAATAAATAACTGCCAATAAAAACGTATAATATTAAATAATAAAATAATAAAGTAAAAACAAAATTATTAAAATGGTAAATACTGGTAAATAAATATTATTATTAAAAAAATGGCATTCATTTTTTTAATCATCCGAATATATAAACATTTTTTATTATCAAATTTTATAAAAAAAAACACCCAACTAATTCAGTTAAGTTAAGTATTAACTATTAAACAAAATAAGTCTTTTCGGTTTAACGTTAAAATTCACAAAAGAAATGTTTACTTAAACCTTCAAGTTAAATTTAACATTAAAAATTAATTGAATTCTCGATTTAAAAAAAAGTTAACCAACTTTATAAAACTTTATACGAAACATGAATTCATAAACGTACGGATAATTTTAAGCTTTGGAAATTAGAAAAATAAGGTCTCAAAACATAAATTAACTCCCTAACACAAAATATAATTTAAAAATATGGCCCCAATACTTCCCCTCTGGTTCAGAACCTAATCGTAACTGGGTGATTTGAGGATAAGGATCCCACTAGAATGTCTTCAGAAGGAATAAAATATAAGCAAAACTAATGATGCATTGATTATGCTCAAAAAAACAAAATAGATACGCAAACAAAATATAAATTACTATTATTACAAGTTATGTGACATAACTTATATGTATTTATTACGACCTGTTTAGATTTTAAAAAATCGTCATTCAATTTAGAATTCAAAAAAACCACCACAAAGGAGAAAAAGTATAAAACCCCAATTTATTTTTAGTCACGGCCTTTCTAATTATAATTATATTTTTTTTCAAAAATTTTACCAGCTTTATATCTCACTTGTTGTTTGTTCTATCCTTGAGTGTTGAGTTTTTATTTGATATCGCCACTTTGAACAAAATCAGTTACTTATTGAGCGAGTACAAAATAAATACTAGTAATTTATTGTTGCGTTTTGATTAAACAACGAACATCCTCAGGATGAATACGCTCCTATCTGGTCCACCCTTGGTATTACTACTTTAGATTCTCGTCACGTTAAGGTTGCAGATATCATCTTCTTTATCGCCTCCGTTCTCGACAACTTTATCAACGCTCCCGATATACTATCTTCCTTCTTTATTTAGTGTTCCTTCCTATTCCACCAGAAACTATTTCCTATTACATCTGCTACACCACCACATACCTTCCTACGGATATAAATCGTCCACTGCATTGATCTTTACAATATCTTAACGCGGCCAAGTCCGGGCTATTTCACCACAACCACTATTATAGTTTTGGTTTAGATATAAGTTTAAATACTAGCTATTAGAGTTTTAGTTCAAATATAACTTAAAATACTGTTTTAGTTTATATACAAGTTCACGTACCACATGTATTAAATTAATGCCTGTCATAGCATATAAAAAATATAATAAGTTAAAAATGAAATGAAATACCTGTAAATCGGTGTTCCCAAATCGTCGCGATACCACAAAACCAATAGCACGGCGTCGCGTTGATTTCTAGACACTCCAGACGCGAGGGAACTTTCTCCATCAAGAGCAGCGGAATCGGCCCCCGGATCTGACGATGGGTCTTCTTCGTCGGTTACCAATGAGATATCGCAAGGCAAACGAGCTTGTTGGCCTGCGACTGCTCTCACATGGTATACTGGCACTATATCATTTACCGAACAAATTATAGTATAAGTATTTTGAATAAGATTAAAAATAATAATTATACTTATATAATAGTTATCGTCAGTGGCATGTACTTAGGATAGAGGGGCACCTGAGTTATAGCCCATTATATAATTTGCAGGTTCAATTAAAATATTTTACGCATATACTACTGACGATAACTACACCAATCATTCAATTATGGAAGGTAAATGAAGACTGTGGATTTGTAAATGGAAGCTATATAATAGTATACAACAAATAACATAATATTACAGAATTGGAAAATATATTTTTTAAAAGTGTTTCGAATATAAATATAGATATTTTAAAAGGTTAGGAATTCCTAAATAATAAGTATTTGATTAATTCGCTAAAAAATATGTATATATACTCTCAAATACTTTTTTTGCATACTATATATTAAATACGTTAATATTTGGTTTACTAATAATAATGGTTCAATATCGATATAAATTAAAATTTAGGAACTATAAACAAATTTTAAACATTGTAGAAGTATTTAAAATATGTATTTTAATTCTGAACAAGTTCGAATATTTTCATTTAAATACTTTTAATTTAATACACTGCAAGTCTGAATAATAATTACAGCACACCTCCGTCTCTCAACCGTCTAATAAGTGTCTTGTATTGTATATAGATTAATAGTAAATTGGTCACAAGTTGGAAAAACATTGGAAAAAATATTTCAACTCATATAACACGCCACTGGTCATCATCGATGTACACATAAACATATCTGTGTTAGAAGGTAAAAGGACGTATTAGGACCCATTTAAAAAACACAAAAAAATTTATTTTTAACATAATTTTTGTTACATTGAATTACCCATACCGCTTACATTCTAAAAATGTTCAATAGCTGATGCTTGCGTCCCGAGGTTAAAACATCGATTTTCTATTATAAATAAATAATGTGCATGTTTTAGTTGGATTTGTCGATGTGCAAAAAAGTCGAGTTTGAGAAAAAGATCGTTTATGTTCTTTCTAATATAAAAAGTTATAGAATTAGAGTCGAATTATATTATAATGTAATGACACCATAACATGTTATAATATTATGAAATAAAAATAAAAAACAAAACCATCCATTGGAAATAATTAATTCGGACGAATATCGTATAAAAATATTGTATTATAATATATTATCTGCGTTGTGCACGCAACGGAGTTATAATATAGCAGAGGAAAAAAAAACCAAAGCTATAATAGAATCAACGATCCAAAATTCGAAAAATGTCTGGTCCGATTTATAATTTGCGAATAAATTATAAATGTAACCATGAAACTACTACGCTGATGACAAACGGTAATAATATAGGTTAATGAATTCAACATTTTTCCTTTATAAAATTACAATACCCGTCTAAATGCGATATACATTCGCAAGAAAAAAAAAAAATGTATACATACATGAATTTCTCACATTTTAATATATTATACACCTCACGGTTATGAATTATTAAAAAATTAAACGAATTATTACTCGGCGCATTAATGAAATTATTTGATTTTTAAATTAAAAACTAATTTCGAAGCAAATAATCGTGTTATACAACACACCCTCGGTAATAATTATTCCGACACGTCTAAAGACATTAATTTGCCCACGCGAAAATCGTCAAACATCTCTTCGAGGGTTTTTCGTTTTCAATATTTTAATATTGTGTACGAGATAAAAGAGCTTTTCAAAAATATAAATCACTCGTTATAACCACGGATACCATTGGGCTTAACATTAGGAAAAAATTTACGAAAATATTGAATATATAGCGTATTATGGAGTGTGACGTTTATATATACACGGGCGTGAAACCTAAATTTGGTGAAGTCAATCGAAAAGAGAAAGCAAGAAACGCATTTTAAATGCGGTGTTACCGTGAAATGCTTCAAATCCTGCGATATGACCCAGTATGTAACAAATGAAATCGTTATAAGGAGACTTAATAAAGAAATAAAACACGGCTTTTAGTTCGAACAGTTTGTTGAAATCAGTAGTTAAGAGTTATACGTTATAGAAGGTGAAAAAATGAATGGAGTACCCTGAAAATTAGCAAAGGACAAAGAAACAGAAAGTTATAGAGAGTTGAAAGATTTGAGTTTTAATATAGGAGCAATGAGAGCTACAGTCGACGAACTATTGATTGGTATTACATTTTTATCAGTTTTCAGCTATACAGGCTATTAAGATTCGTCGTTTCTACACATACACACACACACACACACGGCCTTCTTCTATTTTGTTTACCACTTTTTAATCTTATATAGTAGGTATCTGAATACCTTGATTTAGTCCATGACAGATAGATATATTTTATCGATTTTCCTATCGGCAATTTTACATTAATCAAAAACCGACAAGAAAGATTTTTTGAAGAAAATTGTGTCTACTTTGTGCATCAATAAGGTAAACTGCGCAAGAACGTCGAAAAACCGGAAAAATACGCAATAACAATTTTTGATGTTTTCTGTTTATTTTATTACAATTCAATTAAATATATAATCATTAATCATATATATTTATGACATTTTTACAACATATTTATGCAAGTACTTTCTTGACGTGGTACGATTTTCAGAAAATCCTCCAACTTGCTAAGCTATTTATAGCCATTAAATCGACCTATAGTATCTATCTACAATATAGATATTACATTTTCATAAAATACAATATTTTATATAACAAGTCTTAAATTGTATCGCAAATCCGGAAGAGGTATTCCATTGATTCAATATCATCGTATACGAAAGAGAATATATTTTTTTTTTTTTTTGATCTGTGATTATTGAATTCAAAAACAATCATGCATTTTATATTATATACATGTTTTATAAAATATCGTCTGCAGCACAACAACGTTGCAAACGGTCTTCGGTATTATTCATTCAAAATCGAATTAAGTTGACATTCGCGCGACCGAAGTTTACGCGAATCGTTTTTAATTTTCAATGGAATTTATTTTTAACATTTTATTATTAACACAAATAAACAAATAATACGTTTTTTTTTTTTTTTGTTGTTTTGTTTTTTGCAATAGCAGCAGCAGCAGCAGCAGCAGCAATTTATACTCTCGAAAGATAATTCTGTTTATTGCGTATTATGTATACCCTTTATACCTATATACGTATACATACCTTTTTTTTTTCCTTTTTGTCTTTTAATATAATATGATGGAGACGAAATTAAAAATTGTTTTCTCCGCCCTAACAGTATCCTATCTCTCTTTTCCACGGACCAGGACGAAACGGAACGGAACAAAAACTCACCGACGACGACGACGCCACCGTTTAAAAAATAAAATAAATAAATAAATAAATAAAAAAAAAAAAAAACAGTAGCTATATGTTATGTAGTTCAGTGCGACAACAGAGTATAGGGGCGACAAACGGGACGCCTGACCGGACTCCCGAAGCCCGTTTGCCCGTATCCGAGCTAGATGATTTACCGACCCTTTTACCCGAGACGTACGCTTCCAGCGAGAAAAATAACGTTACTAAATAAGATGGATACAAAACGCTTTGAGAAACGCCTACTTTCTGGGAGTTTTTTTCCAGACGATTTTTTTTTTATATATAATATATAAGGCGTTTTATTCGGTTTTTTCTTTTTTTATCTCCTTAGTCCGGTGCCGACCGGTCGACTATTCGCGCGCGTTGCTTAATTCGGTTGTACATAAATTACGGTGGCGATAATAATAATAATTGTCGAAAGAGCGTAGCAGTTAAATTTTTAAGCACGAAAAATACATTTGCATCGAGATTCAAGACACTATATATAGGTACCTGTATACATATATACATGTATATGCATAAGATACTGCGGACGAGATTAAATCAGCTAAACGTTTATAAGTACCGGGCTGCCGCTTTGTAAAGCGATTATTTTCCTTTAAAATAAAACACGAATATATTTTAATAACAGTAAGTGATGCGATTTCTGTTAATATTTAATCCAAGTATTTTAATAATATTATGTGCTCTTCTTCACTCGTCAGTGTATAATCGCTGGATATAATATTATTATAGTTAGCCGTACATGTTTTGGTCGTCTGGATACCTACATGATAAGATATTACAATCATAAATTATTACGCTATTGATACGGTTATTGGCGAACTAGCGAAATGTGTGAATAGTATTGCATTTGTATTATTCACGGTGATGCGCGTATTTGAGAAGGAAGGCGATGACAGCACATCCACCCTCCAAAGCCTATAAAATGTTTTATTTTTTAAGCGATTATCATTACAAACGAAAACCGATTCTGAGTGGAGTCCAGTGGGAGTCTAATAGTAATTCAGTAATAAAGTGGTGGTGCAAGTTATGGCATACGCTCAATTTATTTTTACCACGAAACACAATATTTAATATGATAAACTTTGTATCAAATTGTTGATCATTTAATTTATAAGCCTGAACACTTGTAATAATAGAAAACCAGAAAAACTCGAATATTTCAAACGAAAAGACTTAGATAAAACCAGAATATTTTAAAAAACTATACAACCTCTAGAAAATATTAATACCAAAAAAGGTATCCCGTAAAAATTTCATTTATCTACGATTATATTTACTAAAGTATAACAGAAAATTCAACTCGATTTTAATGGAAACAACTGTTGTTGCAAAAATATTTCCAGATTTCACCATTGAAAAAAATTACAAAGAATATCGAAAAATGAATTCATTGAATAGATACAATTCCCCATAAAAAATCAGTTAGCTTGATAAATAGAGCAAGATTCCGGTAAAAAGGTTATTCGTTGATAGAAAAAAATAATTTATAAGAAGCATACATAATAGTTAATAATGAAGGAATATTAGAGTATTCATAACAAAATCAATCACCTCACCCCCCACCCCAAAAAAAAAAATAAGATCTCAATACGTGATTATTTTATTATTAGTTATTATATTTATTTATTTTTATTTTTTCTCCCGGTTTCGTAGATTAATATTATTATACATATATTATTAATTGACGGTTAAAAATTATAATTTATTTTATAATTATATATATATATATATAGTAAGAATAAGCTTAAATAAAAATATTAGAAAACAATTTCATTCGAGGCCATGATAACTGGGCGAAGTTTTAGGGATGGGTATTTAAATTGAATCATTCATAAATTTTGTTACAAACACCATCAGCATTTATCTTGAAAATAATAAACATTAAATTTGGAAGAATTTTGGGAAGGGAGATTAACTTCCGAAACCTTCCTATAGATACATTTTAACAGGTAATAATGATTGCCCGTCACCACCGAAGAACGAATAAGTGTCAAGGAGCTGTGGCAACAAGAAAAATAATGTACAAATAAATAGACAGGACATCTGCGTGCCATCAAACATCCTCGTAGGTTCCAAAGGAATAGTTGGACAATATACTCCATGGTATAATAACTAGTCACTCACAGTGGAATGCGACTATGTTCTTTAGAGACTATGTGTCCTCGCCTGCAGTTTGCTATTTCTCCGAACTAACAATATTTAAAAAATATTATTAAAAAACAAATTGATATAAAAATATCTAACGTAACCTCAATGGCTGCAATTATCTTTGGATATTAAACTCCACAACAAAGAAAAAACTTATAGGTTGTAGTTGTATATTGCTATGCGAAAAATCAAAAATAAATCTATAAACAAACAGTTCGTAATATTTTGAAAGAAAAGTGTACATACTGAGTGATTTTTTAATGCTCACACAATTTGTATGATTAAATTATAGATGAATTCAAATTCTGATTTTTGGAACTTTTTAATTGTAATTATTTAATATTTTCGCGTAATTAGATTTATCACAACATTTAAGGAGTATCTTGCGTATAGGATTATCCTATGTAGTGATAATAACTTTGTTTTTTCAATTGACTTTTATGTTTTACAGTTTAAATTATCAATCAGATAGCTTTTTTGAAAATATTATCGTATTAACAGTAATAACGTATTAACGTATTTTAAACAAAATTTGAACAAAAAGTTTCTGAGTTATACTGCTTAAAATACTAATGATAATAAGTAGCCTTTCAATGGGATTTTGGTTAAAATATGTGAACATTTTCATTCCCATTAAAAATTAAATTAACTTAAAAATTAAAAAAATTCCAAACATCGTAATTTAAATATATTAACAATTTAACCACAAAAATTGTATGAGCATACTCTAAAATCATCCTGTAAAGTCATTCCTGAACCAGTGGCGTATTTGAAGCTTCGCCTCAGGGTGGGCGATATTATATAAGGTCAATACACCTAAAAAAAACAAAAATATAAATATTTCGCACGATGGGCGGGTCACTTTTATACTTTTGTAGGTGAAAAGTTAGAAAGGTAGGATATAGAATGGAATTTAACGTATTTTTGTATGCAACGATAAATTATTGCAAACGATGAGCGGACTCTGAGCGGAGTTGTGTTATACATGTTTTAAAAGGTCGTAATATTTACGATTTTCTTCAAGATTTAATATTGCATTTCTTATAAAAAAAATAGTATCTTAAACTCAATTTCTTCTTGTTATCCACTAAGTACAACTTATAATAAACCTTCTGTTAAATGTTCAAACATTTCTGTTTGGTCTAAACATTTTATCCTTAGCTGGAAAACCTGCTGAATAAAAATTACGTAAAAAATTCACAAAATTAAAATGTCTATAAATAGCTCAAAAATGGCTCAAATGTTTTGAAAAATGACTACATATAGAAAAGGCAAATATAAGTTTTTTGTCAAAATTTCAAGTCTCTATTTTAAAATAAAATCAAAAATAACCAATGCATTATTTTCGTACATTTTTCCATTTTTCTTAAGGTTTTTTCCCAATTATTTTATATATTGCTTAAGAATTCAAAAACAACCCTAAAGTATAAACTAGATAACATTTTTGGTTCAGAAAAATTGGTATACTTGAAAATCGAACCAAGATTTCTGATAGAAATTGTGTTTACAACTAACGGGTAAGTAAACAATATGAGACTTTAGTGCTCGCGAAAAGCAAGTGACAAACAATAAAACATAATAATACAATTTTGTAATGTTTTTTTGACATTCTATTGTAACAAACAACGCATAAATTGCGTTTATATTAATGCCACGAGGACATACCAAAGATTACAGAATCCTCAGACTGTTCAAGTTTTCGTAAGAGTGACCCGATTTAAATATATATTTTGAATTTATTAAAGCTCCCTGAAAGAATCGTATATAACTGTGCTACTGCGGATATACCTATCGATTTTTGTATTGTATTTGAAGTAAGTTTTTATACAGTTTTACACGTAAATATAGCACCCTCGAAAGAATAATAGTGACACAAATAAAAATATTAAAATGTCGGGAAATCGACATTTTATAATGTTTTATTATAATTCTGCACAATGTTCTACGTTTTTTCCGATGTAAAACTATTGAGATATACGACATTATTTCGGCTGGGAAAATACCAAATATCGTTTAATAACATTATAGCCTGCAGGTTAAAACGAAGGCCATGTTTCAGAAGTGGCAATATTCACACCGGAAATTATATTATATTTTAAGCAGAAATCTAGACGATTGAGCATATACACTGCAACAGTTTTTAACCCTGTTAAATAAATTAAAATACGCAAGTAAATTAAAGAACACATTTCTGCATGTTTTAAACAGTAATAGGTCGGAACAGTTATTATTATTAGTCGTGTCAATATTCTTTCAGCGGTGCGATCGAGGACGCTCGGAGGTGAAAATTATTAATAATCAAACACTTTTATTAATGCATTATATAAATATTCAAAAATTGTTATAGGTATTATAATATAATATTAAATGTTATACTTATATAGTAACATAAATTTAAATTTTATTTTATTTTTCTCAAACAAGTTGTTTATCAAAAACTTTTTCTGCTAAATTTGTTTCTTTGATTTTTATCATATATAAACTTAACATACACAATCCGGATAAACGATTCTCATGCATTAGATGACCGCAGGTCATTTATCCTGAAATGATCGGCTCTAGTAGTTGGTACCAATTTCAAGTCATAGGGCATATTGTGATAATAAAACGGATAATTAGCGGAATTGTATTACCACGGAGTAAACTTATACCGACTATATAGGTACCAATCAAGGTGTATTGATCTTGGTATTGACAAATATCAATACTTACTTATTGGTACTGATAGTGAATTTTAAGATTTTGAGATATTAAATTTGGATATAATTATTTTAACTTGCTGACTTGCTGGAATGTTATGGGGAGAGTTGCCTCCCTCCCATGGACATTCTTAAGTGTGATATTGCGTATTACAATACGGCAGTTTAGCCGAGGATTTTCGATTTATTTCGAGATATAATAATAATATATTATTACGTCGTCGCGATGCGCATTTTTAAAAAAAACGGCGGCGTATACGGTACAAGACGGGCACAAGTTGATGTAATATAAGAAGTATTCGTATTATATATTAAATAATGGATTTATTGTATCGCGCGAGCCGTATTGAATACAATATATACAATACACACGTATAATAATACACATTGTATATTATAATGTATATATGTATACAATATTAATATTACGAAAAGCTCACCGAACCGTTAACCGGATTTCGGTATTTAAGTTTCGATTGTTATCGCGCGACGTCGCCGCCACCTCCCGCCGCTGGAGTGCACCGGGCGCTTTTGAGCTTTTGAAATATGCGTAAAATATTAAAATACGATTGTCTTTCGTTTTCGAACGCAATATTTCACAGAAGTGTCGATACGCTGGTGTATTGTATACTTACGTATAATGCAGTGTTAATATTCAACGTGCAGTTTAATTTTTAAATACGGCCAAAACCATACAGTTGACACGCGCAAACGATAAATCTGTATAAAATAAGTTCGGGTCTTTGTTCGCGATACGCAATATATACGATTTCCGAACAAATCTATACCGTGGGTACTGTAGACAATTTGGCTAATGGTTTTTTACGGGTTTCAAACGGAAGTTTTTCCGAAAATAATAATTATTATTACTTAATTTTTTTTTTTTTATAAAAAATCACCTAGATTTTAGATTACCTAACCTCGTAAATTAATACAATAGTGTTATACCCACAAATGAACCGTATTCAGTATCAAGAATATTCAGTATGATAATACAAATATTCTTTAATCCCCGAAGAAACATTTTATACGATATTTATAATCTCCCCCCTCCCCCCTCCAACAAAAAAGATCCCCTGAAAGGATACGTAGGTATGTATAGGATACAAATTTAATGAGCGCTGCAGCCGGCAGGAGTTTGTATTCCCCACGCAGCGTTGAAAATTATATACTATACAAACGAGAAAAACAAAATTCAAAAAAAGTTTAATACTTAACGGACGTACCACCGCGCCTCGAGTGGATAAATTGTGTACACCGGTCGACGGGTTAAGTAGATATTTAATACTGTTTTATCCGAATTTAAAGCAACGGTTGATATCAGTTTAGAAAACTAAAAGAAATTTGAATGTTCGCTCTTACCTATATCGTTCGGGTTTTTGATTTTTGAGAAAATGATATATAATGTATCAAAATCTTAATATAACAATATTTGCAAGGTGTAACAGGACTATTTGACATTTTTACGTTGTAGTTACATGTAAAAATGTCAAATAATCCAGTTATACTCTGTACAATTATATAATCTTAATCTTATCCTCGTTGGTCTCCCACCAAGATATTATGCCCTTTGCAATATCTCCTAAGATAATAAATATAATCACATTTTATGTATATATATTACTCACAAGGATAAGGGCTATAAATATTTATGTTATCTTATAAATAATTATGTTTTGAAAAATGTGAAGCTATTTTATAGCGTTTAATCTTCTAACAGTTTTAGATTTCAACTTTTATTTTTGTTAAACTCATAGTCAATTAGCAAATGCGATTACATATTGCTGCATAATTACAGATAATCAAAATAATAATTATATTATAACATAATTATTATTATAATGCCTAATATTGACTGTACACGTTTTTTTCTGAATATTAAACAAATTTTAAAAAAAAAAAAACGAAAACAAACAGACATATTTCACACGATGGGCGAGCCACTGTTTTAGGTGAGAAGTTGTGAAGGTAAAGGGGAAATTGAATGTATATCTGTACGTAACAATTAATTGTTGCTAACGAAAAACGATTCTATGTGGAGTTCGGTTATACATGTTTTGAAAGGTCTTAATATTTACGATTTGAAAATAATACATTTCGTAAATTTTCCCGTTTTCCCATTTACTATTAAAACCCCTGGGAAAATCAGAAAATGACTTTCCTAAAATACCACCTCAGTAAAGTTTCACAAAGTGCTACACTTGAAAATTGGAGCTAAATTGCTGGTATAAAAGTCGATTGTAGAAAAAAAAATAAACACCATTGTAAAACCAATACATTCTACGCTCCGTTAAGAATCTAAAATGACAAATTCAATGAAAATAAAAAGGTGAAACGTTAAAATTTTCAATAAATAAGTTCTATAAAATGAATATCTTTGAATTTTTCAAAAATAATAAAGTAAAGTTATTTTTTATATTTTTATTGCTTTATGAAAACAGAAAAATTTAATTCGATTATAAATATTTATAGGCCTTTTCCTTGTGAGTAATATAAAAAAAAATCAGAATATTTTTATTATCTCCGGAGATATTACAATAGATTTAACTTTGTGGGACACCCTGTATAATATCATATATCTTTAATCACAAAGGGAAGAAAATCATGATTCAATTTTCAGCATTTTTGTTTTGTAATATTATTGTACCTTATGCAATTGGTTTCAGGTTCCTGTATTCCTTGTGCTTTACCTGTTGGTATATAAAATGTACGATAATGCTAACACGTCATATTTTTATAATGCAATTTAAAACTGGGTAGGTATATGATGTGCTTTATGTATGGCGGTAAAGGTACATAATATAAAACACCTAAGTTTAAATCAGGTCGTCTAATAATAATTGAGCTATATAGCAATTTTCAAAAATGTATAGTTGAAAACTATTGAAAACTATACAAAATCGAACCCTTCTTCCCTATAACCGAAAATTATCTTACGATAATATTATAGGCGAGCTTGTATTTTTAGGTTATAGGATTTACATTTTTAAAATCGGCCAAATGAAAATCGAATTACTCGTAATATTATTAATCACAAACTATGTACCTAATATAATTAAAAATGTTAAAGTTCTGTAATTAGTTCAAGATATTTTAAAACTAATAATAAGTCGTCGAAATGAAAAAACGCCGAACATTTTACAAGCGTATTTTCTTTGTAGAATTTCAAAAGAAAAAGAAAATAACTTAAGTCCAAAATCGATTCGGTCGAAACCGTCCGGTTTGATGCCATAAATTTCACCGGTTTTTTTTCTTATTATTCATCATTATTTGTCTATAGTTTTTTTATTATTCTTCTGCCGCACCTACACCATGGAAACTGTTAAGAAAATCGAAAAATGACCTCTCAGCTAAACTACAAACTCGATAAAATTGTAGAAAAAAAAAAAAATGAACAAGCTTAAAAAGATTGCAGCGCTATCCGCTTTTATCCGAAATAATGTACGGACGGCATAAAAAATGAATACATATAAAAACGCATCGTTTTAAAACCCAATATAGCTTTTTCACGTTGCCAAATGTCTAAAATTTATATGCACCTATATATCTGTTGTATTATTTCCTCTACAAATCGCAATCGAAATATATAAATATATATACGCATTATACATAAAATATGTATAGATAGTTGTAAGTTATTTATATTGTGTATAATTCTTACTGCAAATGGATAGCTAAACGTTACCGGAAATATCCCTATTTTTTTTTTTTTTTTTTTTTAGTATACATTAGTCAAGAATTTTAGCGGTGTTTCAAAATGTCTTAAACCGAACTTTGTTCAGAATCGTTTTCCTAAGTGGCGTGCAACGTAGGGTTCAAGTGTTGCTCGAGCAACATCATAAAATACAAGTAGATGGGTATTACTAAAAATACAATAATGAATTAATTGTTATTAATACTTATAATATTATTTAGAACGCTTGGGCCCTCGCACGAGTTCTCTCAGTGGGGCCTAGTATTTCGAAGAAAATAAATAAAAATTAAGTGTTTATAGAAAGACGATATTATTATTATTATTACTATAGAAAAATATAAATATAATTATATTTATGATTTATGTTGTATTTGAGTATTTTTAAATAACACTACTGATAACTACTGCACGGAAATGTAAAATTTAGATAACTGAATAGCTCTATCTTTTCTATTAATTTTTGGTGTTCATTATTTTTTTTTTTTTTTTACAATTTTGAAATCATTGTTTTGCAAATAATTTTAAAAAACATCAAATTCATCCCGTTTTATAGTACAATAAATAATAGGAATACGTTTTATCGGTAACTATAACAATATTATGAGGGGTATATCACTTAAAATTATTCGAGCAGCACCAATTTTGTTTTAGTTACACACCACTAGTTTCTCTTTAGCAGCGATTTATCACTAGATACGGATATACTAAATTATATAACCCTCTAGGTATCCCAAAAATATAGGAACATCGTAACCATATCAGTTTTACACATCTAAATTACTATTTTATGCTTAATATAAGTTATTATACTATCATTGAATATTAATTACCACATTTTATTGGTTTTACTATGATGTGATATTTTTTTGTTTTTTTTTAATTTTTCTGTTTGATTTCTACCGAAAACCTTGCACCAATAAAAAAAAATTACAATAAATATTATTTGTTACATTTTGGATCCATGCCTGTAGTTAATACATTTGGGGAGGTCATTTTCTAAACGGATTTCGTAATAATTTGGGAAAAACTAAAAGACAAATGGATACATTTTCATTTGAATACTTATTAGCCTTTTCTAGACGTGGTAAAATCTTCAAAATAATTTGAGAACCATATTTATAGGCGTTTTATAGTTGCAAAGTTTTCATTTGATAGATATTATATGTACATAATATATATGTTAGAATATTCAGTAAGAGGTTGGTTATAACAAAAGTACTATAACTTAGTTTATTATACTATTAGTGGTTGAAAAAAAAATTGTGTGCGTAATTTAAATGTTTTTTTTTTTTTTCATAAGAGTATTAAATATCAAATTTTGACGAAAATCGTAAAAATAACGATATTTCAAAACATGTGAAATAGGCTCAGAATCGTTTTTCGTTAGCAACGGTTTATCGTTGTTGTGTACGTACACAGATCGAATAGCTTTATGTATCCTATACCTTAACAACTCGAGACTTCCCGAACCTATGTGCTTTGTAACAAAATAGCACAAATACGAAATTCGAATTGCTATTTCTCGTAACTTTGGCGATACATGAATGGTGAAAGAAACGTATAACAGTATAAACGAACGAACGTACAAACGTGAAACTGTACAACGGTATACAGGTAAATACGTGAATAGTGAACGCATTCCAATATCCGAAAGTGAATAAAATTGATAACATAAAAATAGCGAATTTACGATAACGGTGTCTCCGATTACCGGTTCCTAAAACTGAACCCACGGATCGTCGAAACCAATCCGACGTATCGGGACCACCGGCGGACGGTTTGCGTGATTCTGGCGCGTCGGAACGGCCATTACGGAATTCTACTGCGCGGTGCGCCCGCCGACAGTGTCGGATTTATGAGAGGTGGGTACGGGATGTCACCTTCCGGACATTGATATTGATTTCGATAAAACGTCGTCTAAAAAAAAAAAAAAAAACGGCCTACGATTTTTCCAGACACCAGGAAAACGTAGAAAATCCGCCACTGCCCGTTGGTTCTGCGATAGTTTGACCGCACGTCGGGACGAACCCGCGGGCAGGTGTATATAGATAGGTGTAAGAGGCGTACAATACTCCGAGCGTTAAATTATCATCCGGGCGACGGGAATATTTTTCCGGCGGAAAACAAAAGTTACACGAAAACGACCGGGGGAGCGAAAACGATAATACGGAATCACAATACCAAATTATATAATATCTAAAACAATGGACACGCCATTTCGGTAGGCTAATGTTTCGGGTAAGTCGCATTGATCCGGGCGAACCACGGGGGACGTGCGCCTATATTATATACGGACAGAATACAAATGCCGGGTATCAGGGGAAAGGGCGGAGAGTAGACGCTATTACTATTACTTTGCTCGACACACAATAGGCGCGTGTAAGATTATAATATATTATGATTATGATAAATTTGAAAGCTGCACCGGGTGTATAAGGTTGTACCTACCTATATATTATTATACACATGGGCGGGAGTAAAATACGAATATCCGTCCGCGGAAATGATTTCTAGCGGAAAACATAGTTAAAATATTATTATTATTATTAATACAATATGCCGCGTTCGAACGCATTGAAATAACAATGTAATATTATTGCCTTTGTCATAATTATTTCTAAAAAAAAAAAAGAGCTAATACTGGGGATGGGAGCAGCTACTGTTGTGGGTGAGAATTCGGTAAAATAGGATACATAAGGTTATTCCATTTATATCTGTGAGCAAGGATAAACCATTGCTTGACGAAAGACGATTCCGAGCGCGGTTCGGTAATACATAAATTAAATTATACTGTAATTATTTTGCCATTTTCATTTAAATTTGATTTCAAAACGATTATTAAAAAAAAAAAAAGTCGACTGATGAATTCGGAAATTTTACCACGTCCTGATAAGTCCAATATGAGTATTATTACCAAGTTTCAAGTCTTTCAAGAATTACAAAAAAAAAACTCCCAAAAATTAAAATTCGTTTAAAGCTTCAAAATGGCTGAACAATTTTGGCAATGATACCGTAAGAAAGTAAATTAAAAAGGCAATAAAAACGGTATCTTGTGATATTTGACTAAATCATTTTTTCTGGTAGAAAACGTCGTCCGTGTTTTTATAAAATAATGAAATCGTGAAATTGTACGTTTTCTTACGTTATTTCCCATTTAAGTGCTTTTATTTAAAAAATAGCTTCGAAAATCAAAATATAGCTTTTTGAAAGTACCATCTAGACTTGAGCTTTCAGAAAAGTTGCTACACGCAATGATCAGAGCAAGTTTACTAGAAAAAACGAGTACACAGACTAGAAGAATGAAAAAAAATAAACATTTTAGTAAAACCAATAGATCGCTACGTACGGAATCTAAAGCCACGAAATAAAAACGATTCCGTTTACGAGTTGGCCGCTAGCTGTTGTACTCTATCAATCAATCGATAAGATCGAGATGTACGGGGTAATTTATTCAGTAGTGAACGGTGCACGATGATAAAACGGAAAAACGATTCTGAGTAGGACCGATTTTAGGTAACCCGAATATCGACAAAAATCAAACAAAAAAAAAGGATCAAGGCAGTGAACTATCGACAAATCTCGCATGAACGTTTCAAATCATCCACGGCCGATCGGAAATTTGGGATCTTTTAACCTAAGCCTGAAAAAGTGTTTAATACGAAATTCCAGCTGTCAAAAAATCCGTATCTTTTATCTCGCAGCATTTTTACCAACTGAAAAAAATGTTTTTTTTTTTTTAGAAAAATGAACACCTGTATAATACGGAAATTGTGAATTTTCGACGACGTTCAAATGGGGTAAAATACAAATAATGCGATTATTACCCGACGAAAAACTGTTGTCAATATATAATATATATACATGGTAAACGATGAATATTTCCGAGACTCGAAGAATATTCACAGGGCGTCGCGGTCGTTCGGGAAATGTACTAGACGCGTTTACAAATAATAAACCGATCGTAAATATTATAATAACATACGTGGATATCAGGATCCGACGTCGACGATTTCTGTACCCAACGAAGTCACCTTTTTCATTTTTGACCCACCGCAGAGAGGGGGCGGTGTAAGGAGAGGGTGGGAAGGGAGAGGGGTTTAGGGTGGTGCCGTTACGTTATAAAAACCGTTCGCCGCGGGAACGGGAATGATTAATCCGGGCGCAGAAATCGAAATCCGTCCGGGGCTCTGTTTATTATTTTGCCGCGCGCGCGCGAAATATAATATTATTGTACGCGGGCTTGGTATTATTTTATTATATTTCCAAACGCGGCAAAGGGCCCGTGGGCGCGAAACCGTTAACCGCTTAAAAATTATTTATGTCCCCCATAAAAACGTACGGGGTTTGTCTTCCTAATTAGAATGAAACGCGCGCGCCGAAAAGACCGTAATAATATAATTTCGAGAGATAGAGATATTATAAAAACGTCCGCTCGGGCGTGCGTGAAAGCGGATAAACGCATAATTTCCCGATAATACTATTTCGTTCGCCCTCTCGTCGTATTATTTTGTCGAAAATTAAAACGTATAAACCATAAAACGTATCACCGTCTAATATTCTCTCGACTGGTCGGGCACGCGTTTTCCCGTGGATCGGACAGTTTATTACTGTTATACCGAAGTTGGGTGACATTTTTTTTAAATTTTAGATTCTGAGTGTAGCGAAGAACGTATTGCGGTTATACAAAGACGTTTATTTTTTATTTTTTATACTGTGTACGAAATACTAACAGAAATCTTGCTCCAAATTACAATGACAGTAATTTTTTCTGAAAGGATATATGCTGGAGAGGTACTTTAAAGAGGTCATTTTCCCAGGAGTTTTCTCAATAAATGGGAAAGACCAGAAAAAAAATGGGAAAAGTACGAAATTTAAGTATTAGTAAAAATAATATACGGCCTTTTTTTCCTTTTGAACAACTTTTCTTCAAGCAATTTTGCACCGATTTACAATAATAGCATTTTTTCTGAAAAGAAATCTGAGGGGTACTTTAGGGAAGTCATTTTTTAATTTTCCCAATAAATAAGATAAACCGGGAATAACCAGAAAATAGGTACAATATTCAACAAATATTACTAAATAAAATATATAATACATATTATTTAATTATTTTACCATAATATCACATATATATTGTTGAAAAAACAACACTATTAACTGAACTCCGCTCAGAATCGTTTTTCGTTAGCAATGATTAATCGTTCGTTACATATATACAATACATTTCCCCTCTATCTCCCCAACTTCTCACCTACAACAGTGGCCTACTCACATGCCAAGTATGTCCGTATGTTGTTTCGTCTTTTGGTTCGTGTCTGTTAACGACTTTTCCACTACAGATCTTGGTCGAAAAATTATCAAGAGACCTTTCATTTTTTTCTTTTTTTGCCTTATGGATACCTAGTTGGTGGATTTAGCTGAATAAATCGTGTTTCGGTTTTCAAAAGGACATGTAATTTACGGCGTTAACGATTTAATTGTTTTAAATGTTTTAAACTTTTTAGCGTTTCTTGAGCTATTTATAGGCGTTTGTGGTTTTCAAGTTCATTATTTTTTATTTGGTTTAATCACATCGCGATTAAATTGATCGGCCGAACAGAAATACTTGAAAATTCGTTATAGAGTCGTGCTTAGTGGTAAAAAAAAAGTTGATTGTTATGTAGTTTTAATAACACATTTTGACGAAAATCGTACAAATCACGGCATTTCAAAACATATATTATATAATCTATGTAAATCATTTTTCGTTTGCAATTTTTCATTTCATACAGATAACTTCATGTATCATGGATTTGTAACGTTTCATCTACAACAGTAGCACACTCGCCCCCAGTATTTTCTGTTCTATAATTTTTTTTTTTGTTAAATTAAAATTATAAAATAAAAAAAAAAAAATAATGATAAAAATAATTTCCTCACAAAACATATAAAAAAAGTTTACAAAGTCAAACCATTTTTCAAAACAGAAATTTGACTATGGCAGGAAGTTTATTTTACTCCAGCTTATTGGTCTAAACGTGCATGAAAATACCAATTGCAACTTTCAACCGCCTCGAGTTAAAATTATTTACGAAATTAAATAATTAAATAATTTTATAATATTCTATTGTTCTAATAATTATTTAACCAGTCAAGTTAAAAGCTATCGAAACAAAGCAACTTATAAATTAACTTTTTAACTTTTATACTAGTTACGGTCTGGCGTTAATTATTAATTATTATTATAACGTTCCGTAGCATAATATAATGACCGACACTAACAAATAAATAATTTCGCTCAGTCATGCTAATAGGCGTATTGTTTGTACATTATTATATATACAGGAGAGTGTTAAGAATAAGCTGGGCGGGGATAACATGTATAGCCGTCGCAACGCGCTGAACGGAGTGTCGGAAAGAAGAAAAGTTTGGAAAAGTTTGATGGTATAGGCACGACGAAACGAGTATAATGGTCACAATAGACATAATCAGACGTTAAAGTCTGTTGAAATATCGATTATATAATAAAAGGGACGGTTGAATGGGAAAATCGTGTAGGAATATAAAAATTAATTACGCGAAGAATCCAAAACGATGAAATTGGTACTTAGACATCACCGCTAAAATAGAAATTAGACTATGTACCTACAGAAATGGACGGAGTGCAGCTGCAGTGAATCAATCTCAGGATTTATAACAAGGGAGAGAGAATTTATTACGATTTGAAACCATTTAACATCACATCGGTATAAGGTATACAAAATCGTCGTCGTCGTCACTAATTTATATCGATTAGTGCGGTGTGATTGGACCTTGCAAAAGCAGTATTTCGCGTGCCATCTCGTTGGAGTAATAATAATGTAGTTCTGTCGAGAAGATTACGTGCGGCATTTAAAGGGACGAATAATATTAATAATAATAATTGGGTTACGTATTATCGTCTCGAAACGCGAGAGCGATAGGAAAACAAGCCGAACGATAACACAAAACTTGTACAAAGGGCGGCGACATTTTCGTCACCCGATGTTAGTGTACCTATATGCATAAATCTACGCGCGTATAATGTGTATAATTTATAAGTACACGCAACGGCCTGGCGTAAACGAGGATTATATAGATGGTATTTCGTTTAAAGGGCTATACTGCAAGGGTATATTGCTAAAGATCAAAATAAAAACGTTTTTAGTATCAAGGAAATCAGAAAAAGAAGTTTCTAGGATAATGATGACGGGTGTAACTACTGTTTTAGGTGGGAAGTTGGGAATGTTCCCTACAAAAGGGAATTTAATGTATATCTGTAAGCAACGATAAACCATTGCTAACGAAAAAACCGATTCTGAACGGAATTCAGTCAATAGTGATGCTTTGTTAACAATATATATGTCATACTATACATGGTCAAATAATCGAATAGCCATTATATATTTTCTATAATAATGTTTGTTTAATATTTTTCCGTTTTTTCTATGTTTTTTTTCGGTTTTTTACATTTTCGAGCAAAACACATGGAAAATTTGAAAATTGACCTAGTGATCTCCTTAAACTACCTCTCTACATCGATTTATTTTTCAGAAAAGGTGTTACAATGAAAAATCGGAGCGAGATTTTTGGTAGAAAAGTTGTTCACAGGTAAAAAAAAAAAAAAAACATTTTTGTAAAACCATAATCTTCTTCATTTCACTCAGAATTTAAAATTAGGAGCATTAACTATTGTAAAATGGCATATTTAAATACAGAAAAGTAAGTCATTAATGTCGACTAATAGATATCCAGGCGTCCTTTTAAAATATAATTAAATCAACACTGATTTATTAAAAAGGCGTATACTTTATGTATAAGGTATTATGTATACTAGTAATTTTATTGTTTTCCATGATAAACACCATTAGAAACTGTTTTGCTGTTTTTATTTTTTGCTTTTGAAAAAAAAAAGAGAATTTGGTACACGTCCTTAAAAAAAAACAAACACCGTCGATATTTACTAAATTTATTTTATATTGAGGATTTAGTTTCGATCGAGAAAGACCGTTTCGGGAGAATTTCTTCAAGGAGACTGCTGTCGTAATAGGTGTTTATAGTTAGGAAGACCGTGCCCAGAAGGACGTTAAGGTGACAAAATAGACAAACAAGATAAAATAGACAAAATAGAAGCTGCAGAGAACAAAACTACAGTGGCTTTGTACTTACGGGGTACGGTATTGAGGGCCGAAGAAATGCATCAGGAGAAGAATAATACGGTGGCCACGGCGGTTTGAATATTTGTACGGATATATTTACGTGTATTTTAACATTTACAGTTTGTCACTTTGTTAATTCCGTACAATGTGTTCAATGGTTAGAAGTACAGCGATACGGGTAGCGTGAGGGATTTATTCAGGTACCTATATAAGTAGTGCGTATAGCGCGGCAATGCTACACATTTTCTGTAATAGGAAAACGGCGCAAATTCTAAGGACTACTTTTTACAAGATATTAAATAATTCGTGTATGTTTATTCCAGTCTGTAACGAATAAAAACATTCGTGTAACTTGCAAAACCATAAACAAGTTACACGACGTAAGTGTAGTTTCCTTTTCTCTGATAGGAAACGTTATATTATGTAAAATAAATTGCCGGCACCCATCCACAGACGGGAGACATTGAAAATATCGTAATATCAAAAAGGTCCCTTTTTTTTAGTAAGAAAAATATAACGCGTTACTTTAAAAAAAAAAAAATTTAACTACGCAAGGCCTATATATTTACGTAAAAACGAAAAAGTAACCGCGGTTGTAAGGAACACTTTTTTTTTAAATCATATAATAATTCTAATCACAGATACCTACCAAACAAAAGTAAATATAAAAACAAAAAAATATCGAATATCTATAAATAGCATAAAATAGCTAGAATGTTTTTAAAAGTTTACCATGTCTACAAAAGGCCAATAGAAGTATTTTGTGGAAACTACAGGTTTCTACAATAATTCAACTTTAGTTACGATAATGTAAAATTATGACATCGCCACGCCGTAAATATTTGTCCGTTTGTTCCTCCGTTTTTTCTCAATAATTATAAAAACCTGCCTGGAGAATTAAAAAATGTGTTTCTTAAGGTATGTTTACACTCGTGCTCTTTCCTCTTCAATTTTCAATTCAACTTGCCTTTCAACATTAAATTAGACTTTTCAACTAGACAATTTTCGGAATTTGAGTTCCGAAGTCTAAATTTTCGGATTTTCGGATAATCCGGATTTATATCACATTACTAGTGTTAACAATCTCCCTAGAGATAGATGAGGAGGCGAAAAAGAAGAAAAAGAGGCGGGAGTAGCAAGACGCACGCACACACACAGAAAGTTATTAATAATTACTATTGTTAATATTTACCGTCTTTGGCGGAGTGAGCGGCCCGAGCGAAAGAGGCGACCACCACGACAGCCGCATACAGTACCAACAACCACCAGCAGCAGCTACTCGTCCACATGTGCAGGTGGTGATGGTTCCGGTGTCCGCGGTAGTGATGGTGTTGATAACTGGCGAACAACCACTTTCGCAGCGGACGGTCTTCGTTGTTCTGTCGGCGACCGTTGTGCGGTACGTAAGACTGGATTTCCGTCGCCGCAGCCGTTTCGTCACCGGATTTACCGTTGGCGACGATCCGCCGCCGGACCGGATGGTATTCGTTCTCGTCGGCGGCTTTGTCGCCCGCTGTGGGGTACACCCTGCAGGCGCCGATTTCCGACCCCGGAGCGTCCCGGACTGCCGCGATCCGGCCGCTGCGGACGACGCCGTCACGTTTCCCGGTCACTCCGGTCGATCGTTCCGCCGTTTCGCGGTCTCCGTCACTGCACCGTCCCGACACCGTGGCCGTCCGTTCGGCAAATTCGCCGCCGCGGGACGGCTGCAACGGCTCCGTCGTAGAGCATTTTTTCTTCCGGTACGAATCCGCGGCCGCGGAATCCTCCGGCTGACTCCCGCGCCGTTCGTCGCAGACGACAACGGTGCGGCAGGTCGACAGCATATTTTGTTCTTCGCCGCGGTGTGTTGTATTGTAATGTCGTAGGCGGGTGTAAAACGTCGCCGGTTCCGCACTTGCGGCTGTTGTTGTTGTTTTTTTTTTTTTTAACATTCAATGCCTATACATTGTAGCAGGCGGATATATCTGCGTGGGAAAACAAAACAAAACAAAAACCGAATAAACGTCGTGACGGGCTTAACCGCTGCGGTCATAGGCGCAAATTTGGATCTCGCGGCGGAGTGGTGTGGTGGTGTGGGAAAGGGGGAACCGGAGGGTTAAGGAGTTAGTAAGGGGGGTACGGTAATAATAACGAAACGCGAAGGTTTGGGTACCGCCGCCGCCGCCGCCATGTTAAGCCGTGCCGAACGGTTTGCGGCTAATATATACGCCGCGGTATACTTGGACCGCGGGGTTTTCAGTGACGTGACGCGGCCCCGGCTAATGCTTTTAATCTCGAATACATATTATGTATACGTATATATACACCTATATATATATATATATATATATATATATACATTATATGTAATTGTCGAGTTGATAATAATCTCAAGATTAAAAGCTCGACGGATAAAAAAAAAATGTGTTTGTTATTATTATTATTATTTTGTTTCGGGTTCGCTAAATTTTCGTCGCGGTACCCCGCGATCGTGCCCACCGCACGTATTGCAGCTGCCGATTTATACGGGCGACCAGTGGCCAGAGGCGCGAATTTCTTTTTACTAGGAAACTATGTCGAAATCGGGGGGGGGGGGGAAACATTATACGACTCAAATCCGGGAGAATCAGAGCCTGTGGACATAAGACCACTGTAGACGCGTTTTTCCTGTACGCACCGCCTAGCCACCAAAGGCGTGTTTAGAATTTTGGCCTCCGCGAGCCACTTAAAAAACGTCCATTGCCTCTTATATTATATTAGTTATATAATAGGCGTGAAAAAAAAATGTAAAGAAAACAATTCCGCCCATTAAGGGAGGGTAATTGATTAATGATATGAAAATTTGTCGCTGTAGGCTGCACGTGGTCTATTTACGCACGTAAATACGCCCCCGGACGCCACTCATACGCCCACCGAACCATTTGATCTGATCGCGAAGCCGAAAAAGATTGATAGTGAACAAGTGTTTACGAGAACAAAAAGTTTGGAACCTGTATAGGTTTATCGATGTTAACATCGATGGTGAATAATTAAAAGGAAAAAACAAACGGACCTAGTTCACACGATGTGTAGACCATTGTTATAGGTGAGAATTTGGGATTCCATTTAATTTATAGCTGTACGCAATGATCAATTATTGCTAACGACAAAAGATTCTGAGTGTTTACCGTCTTTCCTACGTTTTTTTTCCATTTATTATAAAAACCCCTAGGAAAATCAAAACATAACCTCCATCAAGTACCACTCCAATCAGATTTCCGTTCAAAAAAAGTTGTTTACATAAAAAAAAAAAAACCATCATTGTAAAATCGCTCTGCTCAGAATCTATACTTGATGGAAACCAGACATTAATTAACAATAAAATACAATTTTTTATTTATAAGGCCAAAAATCAAATGTCACTCCCCCAATAAAAACGCTTTGGGTGTTAAATTCTGGGACGTAAAAGTATTTGATCGAAATTAGTTTAGCGATTTGGCTGTGAAAAAATATAACGAACACACGATTAACACAGTTTCACAGTTACATATTTATTATTTCATGGATCAATTCTAAGAAGCAGAAAAAAAAATCATTTCAAATTTACTCAAACTTTCCGTGTAAATATTACTGCTATAGATTAGCGATTAGCGAAACTTGAATTTCAATTATTTGGTGGTATTTTGAAATCGAACGGACAAAGTGGGAGGTGGAGGCAACTTAATGATGGTGATTCTTATGAGTTATGAAACAAACTGATTACAGAGTCGAATTCACCATTGAAAATCATATAAATGTCACAAATTCGTGTTCCCATTTATGTTTTGAATATAGAGACTACAGAACTGTATGGTGTTATGCTGTTATATTTTTTATCTTTTCCCGCTATTTTTACACACTTTTAGCGGCTCCCTTTGGACTAAAATCAGGTCAAACTCAGTAAGTAGAGCATTTTTATATACGGACCGAAGTGCTATAAATTCCACAATTTTGTTACTGTGATAGGGGATGTTTTTAAGATTCGCACATCCCTACAAACCTACGAGCCGGGGGATGAAATTTTGTATACACATGGCATCAGGGTCAAGAACGTTGTCTTACGAATGTATAAACTTTCAGACCCTCTCCCTACAATTTTTACAATAGAATTTCATCATAATTTTTGGAAGTGCAGTATAGATATAGGTAATTGCAGTTATTTGGCCTTATTGTATTATTATTATCGCGGTTATTTATTGTTTTGCGAAAAATACGTCTTTTACACCAGCATAGGGGTAGGGGGTTACACACGGATCTAGAGTCGGGATTCTGCTGCTCACGGATATTTTTATTTTTTTTTTTTTTTTCGGAACATGTTAATTTCACTCTGAGCCGGATACGGTAATATTGTAAACGATACCTGCAGGATAGTTGTTATTCGCAGCGTGGATATTTATCGAAAACGGTTTAACTGTGGCGGCGGCAGTCACGAAATAATATTATTATAAACTACGTACCGCGATAATATTGTGTACGGGTACCTACCTATATTACGGGCGACTAATACAAAATGGAAATTCGAATCTGATCTGTATAATATTATAATATACACCGTGCGCGTACCTAACTATATACTATCGAGAGAAAGATAATATTATGTAGTAGTGTATGCAAATATAAATCGCAATGCGTCACCGGCGCAACAAATCAATCAATGAAGTCGATAGGTACCTCCTGATGCTGCATTTGTATTATGCCTGTGTAGGTATTATAATATGTTGTACTCGTATTTTATACATACGTATATATATTATATATTATTATCATGCGTAATATTATACGAGAAAAACGTATTATTATGCTTTTCTCTCCGATATTATAATCGGGGTTTCTACGCCGCCCCCGTATACAGAGGAAAATTGATTGTCGTTAGGGCTGGAGTTATATATGTGTGTGTATATATATATATATATACTGTCGTTGAAAATCCACAAAAAAAAAAAAAGTCCACTAACGGGGAAATTCGAAACGGATATTATATTCTTTATTCGTCTACCTATATACCTATATAGGTATATACAGCAAATACGCGGCCACGTAGCGATTTAGACCAATTTTCTGTTTGTCGGACCGGTGTGACGTGTAATACGGTGCAGGTAGTAAAGCGAAATGAGAATTCCCGAAAACTCGAATGATTTGAATAGTCACGAAAGTTCAATTCAAACCGAGACGGATAAACCAGCGTTTTTCAATTTTAATTTTAGATTTTGAGCGAAGCTAGTTTGGTTTTACAATGAAGGCTTTTTTTTATATATATATATATATACTATGTACACAACTTTTACCAGAAATCTCGTTCTGATTTTCAAATGCGGCACATTTTCTGAAAGAAAATTGTATTTGGTTGGTATTTTAAGAAGGTCATTTATTTGATTTTCCCTGCAGTGGTTTTTATAATAGTTGGGAAAAATGTAAAAAAAAAACCGGGAGAATTTACGTACATGTATAAAAAAAACTCCGTTCAGCAGTAATTTTCGTTAGCAATGATTAATCGTTACGTATAGATATGTATTAAATTTCCTTTTATATCCTACCTTCCCAAATTTTTGACTAAAACAGTGGCCCACCGCCCACCCATCGTGCGAAGTATGTTCGTCTTATTTTAATAAGTGAGTATATTATTTGCATATGTCGTTGTTTTCCCAACCGAGAGGAAACGTGAACACGTTGCTGAGAAAGCACGAGAAGTTTTATGATTATTATTGTCGATACAAACTGTTATTACGAATGTTAAGTACAGTTTATTTGTAAAGTATGCCAAAAAGAAAAAAAAGAAAAAGTCATTAAATTTATTTCAATTTATATGGGAGCATTTGAAAATCTATTTCGGAGAACGTTATAGGGATCTAAGAGGTCCAAACCTCTGATATGTACGTTTTCAAATCGAATGTTATACGATTGAACTAATTGGAAAAACTGACCTGTCCGATCTCACGTATGTACGTTTCACGTCGAAACGAAAGAAAAGTTTATTCATTTCGTTGTAATTTGCGATAGATACCTATTATTGGTTTTTTTTTCTAATACTTTGTTGAAAATCGAAATGGTTTTTTTGTAAAAAAAAAAAAAAAAGAAGACGGACATGCTTCGCATGATGGGTGGGCCACTGTTGTACGTGAAGTTGGGAAGGTAGGATATAATTTAATGTGTATCTTTTTATGCAACGATTAATCATTGTTTATGAACGATGCCCGAACGATTCTGAATGGAGTCGGTTACACATGTTTTAAAAGGCCGCCATATTTATGATTTTATCAAAATTTGATAGTAAAATTTATAAAAAAAACTCAACTTATTCTTGTTTACCACTATACACAATTTCTTATGAACCTTCTGTTAAATTGTCATGTATTTCTATTTGGTCTAACAATTGTATCCACAGGGTGCCTACTAAATAAAAATTACGTAAAAACTCGCAAAATTAAAATGTCTATAAATAGCTTAAAAATGGCTACATAAATAAACGAAATAAACTAAATAAACTAAATAAACGACGTATATTAAGAAAAATTTAAGGTTTCTGTCCAAATACCAAACCTCTACGAATATTTTCAATTGAATTACAACAAAAAAAAAAACAAAAACAAGGTATAAAATAATAAAAACAATATTTTCGTACATTTTCATATTTTCTTAAGTTTTTCCCGGTTTTTCTCAATTATTATGAAAACTGAAAAATCAAAAAATCACCTCCCTTAAGTACCAACTAGTTAAAATTCTCTTTCAGATACTGTATTTGAAAATCGGAATAAGATTTCTGGTATAAATATTGTACACAGTATCAAAAAATAAACATAATTTTAAAACTAATACATTCCACGCTTCACTCAGAATCTAAAATTACACTATATAATAATGTACGACCGAGTATTTTTTTTTCGTCTCGTCTCGTCGGTTTTTCTTTGGGCGTTTTAATCAATCAAATTAGTTTTATTAATTTTGTTCGTTAGCGCGGAAATACAAGTATACAATATTAACGTTTCAAATGTAATACAACTGATATTCGATTTGATATTTTCGGACCTAAATTCACCTAATTTCGTAATAGCATTCAAAATAAGCCGGTACAAAATTGCATGCACATATCATAAACTGTGTCCTTTAAAGATATAATCATTGTGATATTTTAGAGAGTGTATTGAATTTTTTCGAAATTACTTTTAATTTTTCACAATATTAGAAACAAGTAACTCTAACATGTTATGTTGCCATTATTTTTATCAGCCTTATTTTCGGTGGTGAAATTGCGATCACCAGTATTAATTTTAGGAGGCGGTGACCAAAAGGGTGATAATAATCCCCTTCCCCGCAGAATAATGTATACTACCTCCTAAAAATGTATGACATTACTACGTAAACTACATGTGATATGATATGTAAAATGAGTTATTGGCCTAGGTACTATGAATTATCTTGTTAACGATAAAATAAAAATTCTGTGTTATATAAATAATCGTATTTGAACGAGCTACAAAAAAGTCATCATTGAACGTATTGGCTTAATTTTTTCCTGTGGTAAAGTGGTAAAAATAGCTAGATCCAGTCCTACATTTGGCATGCCCCCTTAGAAATTTACGATATCCTCCCACGAATGAAGGTCTGAAACAAACACTGGCGACCATCTAATTTTGATATTCAAACGGGGACCTTATATATTGAATATTCCATAAATAGACGGAATACGTTTTATTGTTGTTAAAGTTCTAAATTAATACACTGTCTATGTTTGAGAGCATATGTAACATATACATATAGGTGATCGTTTGAAAATTTAAAAGGAAGTAACCTGACTTGACGTATCGTAAAATGCAACATTTTAAAGCCACTTGTTTTTTGCAAATTGTCAAAAATAAAAAAATCGAAAAAGTCAGTACTCTCCAAAATATCGCAATGGTCATATTTTCGTGGGATAATCTATATAGTACGTGAAGATTTTGAAATTGAAGATTCCGGTTAAGAACCGGTCGCCTCAACGCTCTTTTCCGGTAAGGCGTGTCTTTAAATTTTCCGATAAAGAATAATTTCGTCTACGGATAGGTGCAACAACCAGGTATCTTGAGGTCCTTCGCTAGGGTACAAAAAAGCTATGCATTACTTTAGGGTGGCATAAAATTGTAAATCAAATTGAAGCGGCAAAATTAAATTAATAATTTCAAAGGTCCAAAAAAGACTTGCATCAAATGTTCGCTTTAGGGCGGAAAGTATCTTACGACGGACCTGTGTATATCCCTCTGTTTGATACCGTTTGATTCAGTTAGTATTATATTACACAGAGTCCATACTACTTTTGTCCGATATTATTGTCAGCAAGTGAGTCACGGTAGAAGTTTTAAATTGCACAAATAATATTATAACAGACAATAGTGATTACTAGATTGATATCCGAGGTTGTATATTAATGATGCATCTGCACTAAATTCAGAATGAATAAGTTTCCATTTTATCGAAATGTCTGAAATATGTTTTAGTCCATTAATTGATTTTTGTCGTATAAGGGGCGTACAGGTTCATTTGAATCACGATTATGCGAAGTTGGTTCGGAAATATTATTTTGTGGCCCATCGAACTTTAACAAATGGTTATGGTTTTAAATTTACTGAATTTATATAGTCGTTATAATTATAAAACATTATTTTGCTGGAGCTAAACATTTTTTTCATTCTTAAACCGTAAACGGACACTGTATAATACGACGTACTGAGCATTATACTAAACGTTTTCTGTTAATCCAATTTATCTAATTAATGTATACGATATATCTATCGAATCGGCTATAGATATCAAGTTTTTCAAAGCATTTAATATTATAAATAGGACTCGAACATTTTTTAACGAAAACGCCACGATACGCATTAAATTATATCACACTAACTCACTATGATAGTATCTTCATTATTTTCTGTATTATGTGCGTAAATGCCGTATAAATTTGAACGCTGCCTATAGGTCTGGGAACGCCACTCGGTTATGACTTTTACAGCGGACAGGAGAAATAACATAGTTAAGTTGCGTCCCCGAAACGGGACGTAAGTTATCGGTCGAATTTACTACCTGCAAAATAAGCATTTTTTTTTTTCGAGACGTAAGTAATGTACAGCCATTATACGAATGGACGTGTCCAGTGTATATAGTTCGGTACGATAACCGAGTATCTCAGGAGAAAGGTGCAGGGGTTTGTGCACCGAAACACACCGCGCGAACCAGATAACTCCATTAGTTTTTCGCGCCTCCTGAAAATCTATGTAGTTAGCCGCACAATATCAATATCTTCCAATCAAATTTTCCCAAAATTTTTCAAGTCATTTTTAAGTATTTGCAAGCAAAAATTTGAAATTTGTTTGCCCAGTGGTTTTGAATTATTCAGTAATATTTATTTCGCGGATAACTTTCGCGAAACTTGGCAATTTTGCCATTTCCAAATTATTGACCCGGTCAAAATGTTTTATTCAATTTGTAAGTATTTGTAAGCGCAAATCCACGATTTGTAAGTTATCCCTTCCAGTGGTGTATTTAGGATTTTTTGTAGGGGTAGATGACAAACATTTTAACGTACAGAGCCTTATATTATATATTAAAATATAATTATATAATAATACTCACATGTATTTAAAGAGCCATAGAGGTAGATCTATTCCCAGATCGGAAATTTTCTTTTAGAAACATTGCTATCATTAAAAGTTGGAGCAAAATTGCTGGTAGAAAAATTGTCCACAAAAAATAAAAATCGTAATTTATATTTATTATATTTAGTAAATTTTCCAATTTTTATTTTTCGGTTTTTTGCATTTGACGAGAAAACTTAAGAAAATCTAAAAATAGCCTTCTCCTCACGCCGATTTTCTTTCAGAAAAGGTGATACACGTAGAAATCCGAGTAAGTCTTCTGCTAGAAAAATGAATTGTGTACAGTTTAAAAAAAAAAAACATCTTTGTAAAACTATAAGCTTCTTCGAACCACTTAGAATTTAAAAGTGAAAATAAAGGAAGTTGGAGACAAATTTTATTTTCATTTTCATTTATCCACCATTAATAAAATTATAATATCTAAAACAATGTTATATCATTGAATTCAAATTCATTTCATTACAGTAACCTCCAACTTTACATTACACAGCCTAATGGTACCCACTTTCCAACATTTTACTCGTTGATAATTTTAAAATTCAACATATCGTATACATATCTCTAAGACTAAGTCTATTTTTATTGTTAAAAACCACGAACATTTGAATATATTATGTAAAACTAAAACACTATAGTAGGTGAGAATGAAATTATACTATTATTAGTATTATTATTTAACATAATATGATTATATGATTATAAGTAGTTAAATTAACAGAATAATAATAATATTATTAAAACTGATACAAATTATAAAAATGCAGAATATTAGAGAATGGCGATTCAGGAAAAATATAAAGTTACTATGCGCATACATGATAATAAAATATGAAACACAAACTTTTATATTTAGCTTAAACATTACCGTTATTCTGGTGACAATGTTAAAAGAAAACTCACATAAAACTGGTAAGTATCTATATAAAATAAACTATCAATAATTAATTTATAATCAACTGACATAGCACAGCCAACATCATTTTTAGATATAAATAAATCCATTAGGAAAACTTACAAATTTTAAATTCATGTTTACAAATACTTAAATAATGTAAACCATTTTGGCCAGGTAAAAATGTCACAAAGGGTAAATATAACGACTTTTAGTATATGTTCATATATGAAGTATAAACTACTTTTACACCAAAATTCAGCTATTGGGGAATAATTTCGAACTTTGTCGTTTTTTGTCCAATTTGTATAGTAAATTATAACGGAACACCAAACACTATTGACCACTACTTCTTTTCAGAGATGATTCAAGAAGGGATGACTTACAGATTGTGGATTTACGCTTACAAATACTTACAAATGGTCTATAACATTTTGGCAGGGTGAAAAATTTGGAAATGGCAAAACGGCCAAATTTTGCGGAAGTTAGCCGTGAAATAAATATTTGTTGATAACTAAAAACGACTGGACTTACAAATTTCAAATTTTTATTTACAAATACTTACAATGTGTAAGTTACAAATAACTTAGACATTTTTGGGAAAATTTGGTTGGAAAATATTGATATTGTGCGTCTAACTTCACGGATCTACCTCCTGAATGATTTCAAAACACGGAGATACCCAGTTCTAGAACCGGACACTTCGTATTATTTAAAATGACGATTCGATACGAAAAATTACTGGATGTCACCTTTGTTCGCGGAAAAGACCAACAAATAAAGTAATCGGATATTATACATTACAACCGGGACTGTGTTACAGAGAAGGGGGCAATGAGGACACTTTCGCCGGGACGCCAAACCTATTTAAAACTACGGGGCGCCCGGCCCATAAAACTCGAAATAAAATTAACATTATCTCAATATTATTATGACAATTGTTATTTGCTTTATTTTTGAACGCTTTGAACGCTATATTATAGATAGTAATGAATATTGTTTTGTGGTAATTAATGAAGCATCAGTAAAACCAAATAACGTAACATATATACCTAGAAAAAAATTGAAAAGTAAGGAAAAATCTTGTTAGGTGGAGGGTAAAATGTTGAAATTTCAATATGAATTGAATAAAATTATAAAAAATAACAAACCATTTGAGAGAGAATTAACCCCCAAAATCGTCCCCGGGTAAGACCTTAAAAGGAGGCGTTTTCAAACTGATACCCCAGGCTCAATACGGCTCTGACTATAACTGTTAAAAAAAAAAACACACTCGCAAAACTTCTCCCTACTCCGTCACTGCGACTTCGTAAATATAGGTTTTTACGATTTTTGTTGTTCTGAGATTATGTATACGTCCGTAATACGTCGGAACAATTCGGAATATATGAAATGATATCAATCTCGAAAAAAGAAAACCAACAAAATGTCAGTTAACACCTTTATCCCTTTTCATATATCATTATGTATAATATATAAGGTATAATAATATTTTCGATGTGAAACGCGCCATCGTAATAAATTACGTTTTAAAGTATCGCTAAAAATCATCCGGCCACCCCGGGATTTGTTTGGATATTGTGTATAATAATAAAATATGTTATACGTATACGTATAGCGGACGAAAGATAGACGGTTAATATAACGACGAGAACCGTCGTCGATATGTCAGCGAAGTTTTATTCCGGAAGAAAAATACAGGATTACAGCGCGCGGTATTAACCGAAGCTGAAAATTCGGTGTATCGTTTATTGTTCTTTCCCCAATTAAAAATCATACACAAACATCGGATTACGTCTAAACGAAACGGATAAAAAACAGAAAACAAAAAAAAAACGCTCGAAAATTCGATAACAAAAAATGCTGAAATATACAGGGCGTCGGCGTGTTCACATAGCTCGTGTATCTCACGGTCGAGTTATCGTATGTACACAGTTATGTTTACGCGAACGAAACGATATTACGCGAAACCGAAAACAATTCGCCGAGCCCTCTACAGTAAAAATCGTCGTAATTCAAATTACAATGATCGTTTTCGAAGTGGCGGCTCAAAGTATTTTTACCTTGAATCGCCGATAACATTTTCCACTCAGGCCGAAATACTATCTGCAACAAATCTATTGGAATTTGTTAAATTTCGATAACATTTATCAAATTTCCGCTGTCAAAAATTCATTGGATTACTCGTTTTGTAAAAACATAATAGTTCTTGTTACATTTCTAAACGCCCGTGTCTCACCCACACGGTTTTTTGTGAATCAAGTGATTCAAATGTACCTCTTTTGAGCCGTGAGTACCCGTCGGTTTATCAAATTTTCTTGCGGCGGAGTAGAATGGGAGGGGAATTGGTCGGTAAGAGAATAGGAGATTTTAACAAGAGAGAGGCGATTATAACAGACTGCACCCGAAGCGCGAGCGGTTTCCCGTTTTTAAATGCGACGGCGGTGATTACCGGGATTTCCCAAAACTATGATTATTACTGCTTGCGCCTATGCCCGCGGTCAAGTATACAAAATACTATTATATTCAGTTGAGAAAAAAAAACAATAGAATAAAAATCATAAAAACCGTATCGCTGTAATGCCGCGTGATTACAATATCACGCGTTTAATTAAGTAATTAGGTTTTTGGTCATCCGTCGTCGTCGTCGTGCCGTATATGCGGATACGCGGATTTCGTGTTCGACCGAAATGACACGAGATCGCGTTTTGTTTTTTCGTTTTAATACAACAGACGTCGACGGTGGGGGTGAACGGAGGACGGAGGACGGGGTTTTTTTTTTTTTGGGCGGGGGGGGGTTGAGTTTGGGCGAGTTGATTCGCGACGTACGAGTTAACAAAATATTGTACATAAATTTTATACCTCATTATTTCTTGCACGTAAAGACGGACTGCCCAGCCGTAACGGTCAGTAAGCACGACACGGGGTCCCGGGCAGTAGGTGACGGCGGAATGTGCCGATGTAGTAGGCCTTCGCCTCCGCCGTCGCCGACTCTTCTTCGCCCTGGTATCAACCGGCCCGGTTGATGGCACGGTTGGCGCGGATCAGCGCGCGTTGGAACCGGACATGCTGTCGTAGGCCGCGACTCTCCTCCGCCGACTCGTAACGAGCTTATCGAGTTTGTCGAACTTGCGGCGTGGGATGCGCCGAAAATTGCGCGCGTTTTTCCGGGGGCAATCAAAATAAAAGTACCTGGTAAACGTGCGGTCACCGCCACCGGTCAGAGTCCTATACGAGAGCGGCTGGATCGCGTGTCACTACTATACGGTTGATCGGCCGACGTGACGGCCGCGACGCACGGCGGTCAAGCGTCGCCGGCCCGTCCCGGCAGAGACCCGCGACGAAACTTTCGGTCCGGTCCGGTACCGTCACATAGCGCCACGTACCGAACGTTAATTTCGCCCGCGGGCGATATGTTCGCGAACGTTTTACTTAACACGCGCAAACAAACGGGTGATTAATTATTAATTTTTTTTTTTTTTTTTCGTTCGAAATCCCGCGTTATAACGTGGGCCCTCGGCAGAAGTGCAGTACAGTACAGCGGTCGGACGTACGGATAGGCGAGGCGAACACGCGTGGCGCCGTGCTTGTTAAAGGTCCGCGCCGCGTCGTTGTCGTCGTTCGACTACCACCACTGTCGCACGCCGGAGCCTTTACGCCGAGGATGATGCACCCTCCGCGCCGGCGAAGCTGCTGCTGGTGCTACGACGACGCTGTGGCGCGCCCTGCTTTCAGCGTGCCGGTGCCGCTTGCGCAAACCGACGGTCCCGGCGGCGGCGGCGACGTATCACGCGCGACTCTCGGACCGCCAGTCGTACACGGGCACCGCTCGCCGTAGTACATCACCCGCACCGCCGCCGCCGCCGCCGCTCTAAGTGGACGACGACGGCACAGCTTCTAATTCAACGGCGGCCGAAGCAGCTGGGACCGTATAGTGTGTGTACTCTCGTCCCGCACACGCCTTATACCGTACCGCCGACGACGCGCGGAGTCTCTCATCACTCTCGCTCCCTCTCGTTCTCTTTCGCCCGTTCACTTTCTCTCTCTCGCTCTCCCCCTATCGCCCTCTCTCTCTCTCTTTCTCTCTCCGGCTCTATCTCTGCCGTCGCGCCGCCCTCTCGCGCTATCACACTTGATCTATCATTCCCTCTCACTCGCGAATCTCCCCCACCCCCCGTCCGCTTACACCTTATCCCGCGGCCCGCGCCCCGCCGCCGCCGTAGCCGACGCGCGTCTCGCTCGCTCTTCAATCCGCGGTACACCCCGGCCGGGTAATATTCATACCCCGCGCGGCAATCGCGTGTAAAACTATACCGCGGCGCGTCCAAAGTTATATTATATATAATACATAATATTATACACTCGGCCGCCACGTTATACCCTCGGCTGTCCGTTAACTTCAATTACTGCGATAATATAATATGAATATAAACGTCCGTGCCCGAACACCGTTATGCTGTACGGCCGCACCCGCCGCTCTGCGTGCATTTTTTTTTTTTTTTTTTTTTTTTTTTAACGCTCTTGCACACTGTCGCGCGCAAACGTTCGCGACTAGGTGGCGGCCATCCCCGCAGAAATACGTGTTGCAGGGGATGTTTCCCATCCGCCCGCGTTCATTCGCTAAATTAGAAATGATACTCGGTACCCGGTAAACTGGAAAACACAACAACTGGCGAAAAAAAAATTAGACGCCGCCGTAACATTATGTCAAAAACCTAATAAATTACCGAGCACGGGAAAATCGTAATACCGACCGACTCACCAACTCAACACTAAACCGTTGAGCGTGAGTGTTACTGAAGCCACACTTTGACCGGACACCAAAGGTTCCCGACCAGGGTGCCGCGAACTTGAACCGGGGGTGCCGTAAAATTGTTTAAAATAATATCACATTGTAAAATGTCTAAGAAAAATCGATTTTACGATTTGTGTTTGCGAAACTACCGTGAGAAATGTGTACAGCCGTATTTATGATTGCTGAAACTAATCGTGTCTTACATAATCTGTGATAACATTGTAACGTTGAATCTATTAATTTCCGTATTGGTTTGTTTGCTACCGCCTCGACTTAGCCTATCATCCAATTTATAACCCTACCTAGTTCGAATACTTGTTATATTATATTATAATTGGAGTTAGATTATCAAATATCGTAACAATTTTATTATAATTTATAAAAAAAAAAACGGTCAGGTTTCTGATATACCTATACGGCACATGCTGTAAACGTATATAGAAATTGTATTGTAAACAAATTCAATTTTAATGAAAATAATGTATAAATGTACTGTCGGAAGACAAAAGTTAGAAGAAGACGATATTTCATTTAATTGCGATACTGAATCGAATTCTGCAGTATCAAATAAAATTACTTCTAGTTCTACAGAAAAAAAACTTAAAACACGTTCATATAATATCAATTGCATAGATATACAAGGGATTACTTGGTATTGAAATAAAAATTGAACTCGACCATACATTTACGCGATGTGAAATATTATCCATTGCGAGTATAGTTCCAAATAAGTGGAAGTATCATTAAGGAACAAAACACAATCGTTTAATTAAGAAAAACATTAACTAATTCAAATGACAATTAGGTGTGCAAATTAAAAAGTCAGCGATTGTTGAGAATAAAGTAACTTAATTCCTAATAAAGCTCTCAAAGCTAACTATAGTTAGATATTTATAGTTATAAATGTACAGAATTAATAGTCGAAAATAGATAAAATTGAATAAATTTAAAGACTTTAGGATAGCCTACACAGGTTCGTGTAAACGGTTAGCATGTCGGCGCCATTATGGCCGTAACGATATCGAAATAAAAGTAATAACAAACAGCTCCGTCACTAGAGTCAATTTTTCCCCTAGCTAACTTGTTGCCGTGACAATATTTCATGTTCTTTTTATTTATTTTTTTGTTATATAATGAAAATAGGTAAAATAGTTCTCGATATTTTGCTAATATACTAACAGGCGGTGTGGGGCAGAGAATTGAAATACAAACCTTCTAAAACCACATTCTCGATAACAATTCTATTTATACATACACACACATTTTAACCAAGTTACTAACTTTCATAAATCTGTAAGGGTATTTAAAACCCATTGTTTCCTTTAAAAACACGAAATCTGAGCATGTGAATGTGTGAGGAATGGCAAAGACACAAATTTTAGATTCTTAGTGGAGTGAAGAAGCTTATGTTTTTACAAAGATGTTTATTTTTTTTTTCTACAGACAACTTTTCTACCAAAGAACTTGATCCGATTTTTCCATGTAGCGTTTTTTTTTGAAAGAAAATCAGTGTGGGGAGAGGTCATATTTTAATTTTTTCAAGAATTTTCACAGAAAATGTCAAAAACCAGAAAAAACATGGAAAAACCGTAGGAAAAACGGGAAAATCGATACTGTAAACAAATAATATTAAAGGTAATATATAATGCCTATTTAATTATTTTACTATAATATGACAAGTATATTGTTGACAAAGCATCACTATAAACTTAACTCCGCTCAGAATCGTTTTTTCGTTAGCAATAGTTAATCATTGCTAATAATAATACAATTAATTACCTATAACAGTAGCTGCACCCGTTCTCGTTATCCTAAGACGTCATTTTTAGTACCTGCACCATGCATTTTTGTCCCCTTGGCTTCATTTATTGGGGGTTTAGAAAGTTAAAACAAACTCCCTCCTTCAACAACAACACGGTAAAGTTAATATTGAAATTCGATCATAATGTTATCGTTTCAATAGGCCTAAAAAAAAAATCTAATTTCCGAGTTTGAGCTTTTGTCAAGTATCCAAATATACGCGGAAAAAGATACATTATTATATATTATGTATTCGTGTGGTTTTTATTTTGTAAACGAATTCAAAAAAATTAAATTATTTTGATCAAATATTTCTCTCTCTTTTATTCGTCAATGTAAGAAATTAGTTTATATCCTCTGTTTTGTTCATCAATGTAAGAATGTAATTTTAGTGAAATTTGATGATTAAATTTAATATACTATAATTATACGTGTACATATACCTATATTACGAATAATGTTGAAAATTAGATAATGCCAACTTTTCGTTAGGTTGGACCGATTTTGTTGTGTTAGTTTTAGTGAATTGTCTAATTATCAAACGTAAAGGTCTGTAAACATTTTCTGTGTGTGTACATTGGGTTTTTTTTAAACTTTTCAACGATAATTACGATAGTTTTTAAATTTCAATATATTTCGCGTGATCGTATTTTGCTTAAAAATTATAATAACGAGAAAAATACCAACGTACGGACGCAGATAATGTTCTTAGGTGCCTTTAAGTTTGATAATCGTCCATTTCATTCTATTGTATTAAAATTAACGGCACAAAATCGATTCTGCCGAAAAAGTTAACGATTTCCAACGTTATAGCCACGACATCACCAAACATATATACATATATATATATATATATATATATAAATAGGTAAATATAACGTTGGCAACGCGGTGGGTGCAACAGTGTCAGAACAGTCTTCGTTTTCGGAGGAAATTCGACCAAAAACGGTAAAAAATTTAATTTATTAAACACCGTACGGTACCCGGTATAGGACATAAAGCGCATTATAATAATTATATATGCGTACCTATGTAATTATGTACATATTTTTAATAATAATCCGTACTTTATGTCACGCACGGCCACTACGTCACGCGATAAGGAAAAAGAGTAAACACAACAACGATCGTTTTTGTAATGTTATTGTATTATAATATATTATACACATTGTTACGTCGGTCGACGTGCCCTACGAATTAATATCGTACCTATCGATTACCCGAGATTCGGTGTATACCTATTTCACGCTGTAAAACTAACAATATTAAATAAATATTTACGTTTATGTATATACTGTATAGATCGTCGGCGTAGAGTAGTACATAATATTGTACAGTGTAATGTTAATAAATTTTAAATTCAATAATATTGTGTCGACCGATACGACTGTTAAAAAACAAAAATAACGTCGCATCGCCGTCGTCGTCGGGGTGGGGTGGAGTAAACTAATCCCGGAAAACGGCACAAAAGACACGCGCTACTGGAAAATGCGTAAAGGAATAATAGCGAACCCATCCGGCCTCCGGGTACACACAGCGGACGAGAAAAAAAACCGATTTATAAAAGTTTGACCGTTAAATATATACGCGAAAATTTCCCATCGCTCGGCGGAAACGGACGTCACTACCGGACAATATAATCTCTTTATATATATATACATACAAATATAATGCTGTAAAGCTAATAATATAGAACAGCGAGAATAATTATTGTGAATACGATTTCACTACAGCAACGATGACCGCAGTGGCCAATAATTAAAAATTACGACTTTAAAACTATATAGTGCCCGCGGTATTTTATTTATTTTTTCGAATTTCCCCCCTCCAAAAAAAAATGGAGACTATAATGATATTTAGTCCCGGTTGGTCAATAGGCGACCGGGACACCGTCAAATCTCCCAGGAAATCGCGAAAAAAAACCGAGTTGAGTAAATCCGGTACGATCGGGTGGGGCATGTGAACAACCGGAACAAGTGACTTAACGAGTCGAGCACAACACGAAATATAATTCAGTTGTCAAGTTGCGAAATTGTGCTCGAAAGGCTGACAATAAGCTGTCGGGGGTTGATGTACGCTATCCGGGAGCCTTTAATATTATGCCATCAAGAATTACATTTGTTTATTTTGCGATCCTGTTATTTTCTGTCAAACGCTGCAGTAGGACGCGTAGATTATCGGTTGGTCATAATAAACCGTCAATGAAGAAACTTCCGAGAAAATGCTGAAACGGGTCCGCCGTGTGACTTTTGGGGCCGTCAGAATAAATAACGGACTGTTTTTATAAGGTAGTCCGAGAGACTATTGCGCTGTATTTTGTTTGCTGTGTGTTCAATTTTTTTTCCTCGCTACTTTTGAACACTTTTAGTGGTTCCCTCTATACCGAATGGGCTAAACTCGAGAATTAGAGCTGTTCTATATAGGCGGATTTAAGTAATAGGTTCAATTTGTATCAAATTTCATCGTGTTGTCACGGAAAAAATGTGTTTTTTTTTTTAGCTTTGCACACCTCTATCGACCCCCAATAAATGATGCCAGTAGAATACAATTTTAAATCTTGAGCGGGAATGTATTGGTTTTAGAATAATATTTATTTTTTTCTGTGAACAACCAGAAATTTTGCTCCAGTGTTTAAACGTTGCACCATTTTCGAAATGAAATTTTCCTGAGATAGTACTTTAAACAGGTAATTTTTAATTTCCCCACAGGTTTTTATAACAAATGGAAAAAAAACAGAAAATGTACGAAATTTATTATTTTAAAATCGTAAAAAATACGGCCCTTCAAAGCATGTGTAACCGAATTCCGCTCAGAATCGTTTTTCGTTAGCAATGATTAATCTTTGCGTGCATATATACAATGGTTGACTGTGGGACGCGCAAGTGGGTGGACTGAATATCTCAAATAATTTTTCGGTTATTCTAGCGTACCCCTCTTCTTTTTAAAGGGGAACGCATGGAACGGGTTGTTATAAACTTAACTGTTTTTATAAAATTGCTTAACCTAAATTTATGTGTTAAATATATAAATCTTACAAAATGTATTGATATCTCATATCTAATACGTGATAATACATAAGTAGCCATCATTGATAACTATTCATTATCTATAAATCCATAAGAATTATTATGATGACCAGTAACCACTGAGTATATTAATATCATTGAACAACATACTATTATCTCCTATTTTTTTTATGTTCGGGGAACGTATTTTATGTGCTTGTGATAAAAATTTGTCGTGTCCTTTATCAACTATTTACGGTTACTTTTGAATTCTCTTTAGGAGTCGAGTGAAAAAAGAACTATAAGACTCTTGTGTCATATTAAACATCTATTATTCAAGGTTTTAGAGAATTTAAAGACACTGGAATGATATCATTAATATCATCCTTAAAACCATTGCCATTTCATCATCTAAGTGTTAGTGGTATTAATAATGCTGTCACATCAAAAAAAAATGTATTAATTACTTCTTTAGGTCAACACACGGCCAATATTCTAAATTATATATTTTTTTAAATGAAGATGTTTAAAATGAAAATAATTATATACAAATTAAAAAATTATGTATGAAAATAATACAAATTAGTTTATAATTGTTTCGTATATTTTAATTTATATTATTCTGTTTGTTATATCTTTAATAGTTCTACATGAATGTATCTAAGGGGACCATAAAAATAGATGTGGAGGAGTGGCAAAATCTCTCCGCGGTAATATGAGGGATATTAAAATGCTAGGGAGGCTAATCTTTTTTAAATTAGCTAGAGTACCTCTACTACTATTTTCCCAAGTCAACCATTGCAGATATACATTCAATTAAATTTATCTTCCTCCATTCCAACTTCTCACCTACAACAGTGGCCCACCCATTGTGCAAATTATGTCCATTTCTTATTTTTTTTTTTATCCAACTTCCAAGAACGTACCTTTTTTAGGTTTCAACTTTAAAACCCCTCTCTAAGCATTTGTGAACTCAAATTTCATATCTTCACGGGATGTATCCAATTTTACTTTACCTGAACTAGTCGACCGCGAGAAAATATTCTACGCTAGTGATTCAGTTCTGCTGCAGGTAACGGGTGTTTTTTTTTTTTATTACTCAACTGAAAAATTATCGCTCTGGTTTGATATAACTGAGCTACCAAAACCAAATAAATGTGTCTAAATCGTTTTGAGCACCAAACCCAATTTTGACCTGTAAAATTACGTATAGTAATATAACTATAAAGATATCCATTTCGCCACCAGACTTTTGCCGTGAACGTTCAGTGCAAAAACGTATATCCTGTACTTGTTGAGTTAGCGTCCTAGGTGTAAATCTAAGACTAGGTCGATAAAAAAAAACGGCGGGTTTTGGCAAAGGGTGGAGGGGGATCCAAGGTGAAGTATTCGAAGTGAATCGAATTACTGAATCCGATAAATGCAGTTTCTAAACATGTAACGTATACCACTCTAGACGGCTTTTTGGATTTTATATTTTTGATCGAACTTTTAACGTAAAACTACATTAGTACCCACGCGTGCCATGATTAGGGTTACTTATATGTGCCCAAATGTCCTTCGCGCAGATTAAGTACCTATTCAAATATATTTATCTATAACAATTCAATACTATACGGACTGCCTAAATATCGGGAACAAATTCATTAATTACATGACCTTTCCGAAAAAAATAAAAAAGCGTACACGCGAGTCTGAAAACGCACAAAATCGTGCGGTTATATTATAGTATTGAAAACCAGTGGTAAAACCAATAATATACCCTTTTTTCTCCGAACCGCAGATACATAGACTCTGCGTACCGAGATACTGCACTTGACAAACTACAAAAAATTATTATCGTGCGATGTTAATTAATTAATTTGCGTGTGATTGACGTTTTCATTATCTAATTGTAAAGATCTAAAAAAGGAAGAAACGAACGCTGACACAACAAAACACTTCACATAATTTTACGTAACAATTAATAGTGTGCGCACGCGCCACAACGCTGACATTTTTCCAAAGACGTCATTCGATTCGCATACCTACTATTACTGCGGCATAATTTTCCGACAGTTGAGCTAACCGAAACGCTTAATATCGCCGAAAGTTTAATCGTGCGGTTCTTCCATGAAAACGGCGAACGCGGAATCGTTAAGTAATTAGTAGACAGTCAGCATGATCGTTTGTTCGAATAATAATATTGTTAGATTCAAAAACAAAAAGACGGACATACTTTGCACGTGGGTGGGCTTCTATTGTGAGTGAGAAGTTGGGAAGGTGGATGTGAAATTTAATGTACATCTGTACGCAACAATTAACCATTGCTAATGAAAAATGATTCTGAGCGAAGTTAATAGTATTGTTTTGTCAACGATTTATATGCCATATTACGGTAGAATTATTATATAGGTATACATTATACATTTTCTTTGATAATATTTGTTTAATATTATATTTATTTTCCCGTCTTCCTATGTTTTTCCTATATTTTTTCTTATTTATTGGGAAAACTTCTGGGAAAATCAAAAAATGACCTTTCTGAACCACCAATTCGATTTCCTTTCAGAAAAAGTAATATTATTTAGATAAACCGGGTAAATCTGAGCAAAATTTATGATGAAAAAGTTGTTCACAAATAAAAAAAAATAAGAAAACATACATCATTATGTAAAACCAATACATTTCTCGATCTACTCAGAATCTAAAACTCTGGACAAAATAAAATGCTGATTGTGAAAACAATAATGACCGCTTCCCGGCGAAAAGAGATAAATAGATAAATAAATAGAAATAGATAGATAGATAGATAGATTTAGATAGATTTAGATAGATAAATAGTAAAATAGATAGTAAAAGCGTAATTTCAATACATATAAATATGCACAGTGATATATGGTAGAGAATATTACGTGGCTAAGCATGCAAATTTTGCAATGAATCAAATGCTTAGCCCTAAAATTTTGTCACGGAAAAAGAAAGGAATACCATACACTTGATATATAAGACCAATTGTCATGTATTCTTGCGAGATATAGTAAACTACGAAGAATAATGGAAATCAGTTATTCTATTTTGAAAGAAAGGTATTAAGAAAGAAATATGAGCCAACAAGGAACTCAAATACGGGAGAGTGCGAAAGAAGTAATAAAGCAGAAATAGAAAATTGTAATAATATACAAAGTATGAAAAATAAGTTATGTGCCAAAAGGCTTGTATCAGCCAGGCAAATGTGACGAACAGACGTAAAAATTATAAAGAATGTGGTGATAAGAACCTTAACTGGAAAACGGCTTCGTACCACGTGGAAGGCCCCGATAGCGATAGTTGGAAAGGGTAGGTAAAAATATTAGAGCGATTGATGAATTTAAGAGTTTGGAAGACTCAGAAGATCCGAACAGCTGGATAAATTTAGTTGAAGTTGCTAAGAGACTAAAACGCTTTTAAAGCAACAAAAATAAAAAGTATTTAAATTTTTAATATTTCAATACTGAATACTACTATAATATATTGAATAGGAAAATTGCTTTGTCTGGGGAACTTCGGTTACCGCCATAAGCCCGTCAATAGTTACTCACCATTAGTCAAAGTACCTAGCAGTTGGTAATCGTTATTTGGTCAAAGTTTCGAGTATCTCGTCTCTATAATAGTTATTATTTCCATCAAATTACAACAAAATCGAAATTAATATTTAAACCGTTATTGTGTAATAATGTCCATTTTTCGACGTTAATGATGGATTTTTCCTAATTAAATATAAGAAAAATTGACTTTTACAGACTATGAGCAGAGTGAGGAATGTATTGGTTTATTTTTTTATTTGTGAATATCTATTCTACCAGAAATTTTAATCTGATTTTCAATTAAAACACTTTTTCTGAAAAGAAATATAACTGGGGTGGTACCTTGGAGAAGTAATTTTTTTAATTTTCCCAGCTTTTTTCATAGTGAATGGGAAAAATTGGCAAAAAGCATGGGAGAAACCGGGAATAAACGTAGGAAAAACGAGACAATTTACGAAATATATTATTTTCAAATCATTAGTATTACAATCTTTCAAAGCATGTAAACCGATCTCCACTCAAAATCGTTTTTCATTAGCAAATATTAATTGTTGTGTAGAGATACATAAAAAATATATTAAAGTCCCTTCTATATCTTACCTGCCCAACTTCTCATCTATAATAATGGCCTACCCATCGTACGAAGTATGTCCGTATCTTTTTTTTTTTTACCACCCTAATGCAATTACAATTTCTATCAAAAACGGTCAAAATCAACCAAATTCCAATTATTATAGCATGATTTTTGTTTAAAAAGTTGTGTTGACACACACAAAAAGCGCACTGCTACTGTAGAGGAAAATTAATAATAATTGTTTCTCGCACGGACGTAAACTGAGGGGCATATATGTGTTATACTTGTGACTCCTGAAATTATCACAGGTTCACGAGAGTACTTAAGTAACTTTCAAGACTTTAACAACTTAAAAGTTAACTTACTTTACACTTATTAACTTAATGTATTAGTTTGCTATTTTATTTAACTTAACTCATTTGTCTCTACGTTAACTTGAAATCAACTTAATTTTTTTTTGTATTATTCCCAATTAAGTTAATTTTGAATTTTCATATTATCCAGAAAAATATAATATTTATTACCATTATCCATTTAAAATATTAGAAGTTCATAGATTTAAAAGTAACTAAAAAGTGGAAAATCATAATTTATTCGAAAACAAATATTATTAGAAAAAAAATAAAATAAAAAGGTAAAATATTTGGAAATAATTATTTTTTTTATATTTACAGATAAAACTAATTGATTATAATAATAAATACAGAAATAGCCATAACCAACGAATTATATTTATGATATCTACTTGATTATTAATTGTGTACTACCTATCTATTGTTAAAATTTAATTCATATAAAAATGTTTATAACTAATTGTAGTTTTTTGTACTCTTTTGTTTAAGTTGTTTATTTTGGAAATTAATAAACTATTTATGTTAAATAATACAGTAACCGCGTTTACACTCAAATTAAAATTTCAGTGATCCTGAGTCTGTATTATGAATAGAGTTCTATAAAAGCTATAATTCCACAAGTTTTAAAATACATACATTGGTAATAATTCATGTTTGTATTCACTATAATTAAGTATTTTAATTTTTAATACCTAACAATTAGATTTGTTTTTTAAATCAACTTGACTTATTAATTGAAATTAAGTTGAGTAAACGGTATATTTAAATTTAATTGAAATAAAAGATATATTTAACTTAGCTTAATTGAAATACAATTGTCTAACCAATTACAATATCTATATACAATATTTCTTAGTATTGGAAATTTAATAAGTAGTTCAAATATTACATCTAATCCTATCACAATAACCACTATAGAATTTACTATCAAACGTAATACCAAAACAATCATAGTGTTCTATATTAAAACAAACTGATGTAAAACACTATAAAAAATACTGTTTTAATTTTTAATTTACTAAACAACTTAATCAAATTGACATCTATTTGTTTTAAAGTTTCTTCGAAATTAAAGAAAATCACACCGTGGGTGACTACAGAATTAATAAAAGCAATCAAAGATAGAGATCTTCTCCACCTTAAATTGAAAATCACAGTACTAATGACAAACTAAAAAAATACTATAATAACTTCAGAAATAAAGCCACTCAATTAATTAAAAATGCCAAAAAAGTATGTTATAAATCAAAATTGGAAAAGGCAAAAGGAACTTCCAAAATGAGTTGTAAATGAATTAATGATTTTACCGGTAAAGGTAATAAACAAAATTATATGGGAAATGTGATATTACATGTTGGTACAGAACTAAATGTAAAGAAAAATTGTCCAATTATCTTAAATAAGTTTAATGACTTCTTTATTAATATAGCATCGGATCTATTTAATGTATTAAGAAATTAACAATATGTAATTCAGAATAAAACCATTATGCCACATAATTGTCAACATGTCAAATCAACATATCTTGAACGTGAAATTATAAATCAAATCTCTAAATTAAAAAATGGATCCTAACCTGGTCTAGATGGTATTATGGTTGATTTATTAAAAGCAAATAAATGTACATTAGCTTTCCCGTTAAAATATATTTTCAATTTAATTTTCTCAAATTCAATAGTGCCTGATCTGTTTAAACTGTTTATAGCCACACCAATCTACAAAAAGGGTGAAAATAATTTAATCAATATTTATCGACCATTCTCAATGATTTCAAACATTGCAGAAATATTTGAAAAATATTCTTTAAGATATCTATTTTTAGACTTTTAACATTTCTATATAGTAACAATATTATACATCAATCCCAAAATGGTTTCCAAAAAGGTAAAGGCACAGATCAAACCATCATTAATACAACAAAGTTTATTTATAAATCTTTAGATAATAGTAAAAACGTGTTACTGTCTATTTAAATCTTTCAAAAGTATTTGATACTATTAATTATAGTATACTATTAAATAAGTTAAAAGAAATAGGATTACGTGGTAAAACTTTACAGTTTTTATTTTCATACCCAAATAATACATAACAATGTTTTAAGATAAATGAGTTTATTAGTTTATTAATTCTCTGTATCTTGTAAAATGTAGTGTACCACAAGAAACAGTTATTTCCCCCATACTATTCAACATACAACTAAATTATATTCACTCTCTCCCTTTAATAAGTCAACTAATTTGTTATGCAGATAATACAGTTATACAATGTTCAGATGATTTGTGGGATGAGATATTTCATATAATATGAATAGATTAAAAATTCATTCAAAAATGGTTAAATAAAAATAATTTATTTTTAAATTTGGATAAAACATGACATATTGTTTATATAGAAACAAAAATTAAAATTCACAATGATCACTTAACACAATTAAATAACTGTTGTTGTGAATAAATACATATTGTACATACTTTTCAATATTTAGGTATCAAAATCAGTAGTAATACGAGATGGAGGAACCAAATTGATCTTTTAACAAAAAAAAGAATTAGACAAATGATGTATGTATTAAGAAATGCAAACAAAGTTTTAGAATCACCGATACTACGTCAGGTTTATTTAGCATTGGTTGAATCATTAATCTCTTATGATATAATAGGCTGGGGTGGTGCTTTCAATAATATTTATCTCAGCTTTAAATTTGTCAAAATCAAATTGTTAAAATATTGCTTAATAAGAAACGAATGTAGCTCACCAAAAACGTATATATTGAACTAAATGTGCTTTTTGTTAAGAAAATATAACTAAATATTACTGCTTTATATTTAAAAAGCCATAATTTATTACAACCAATAACGTATGAAGTAAATACAAGATACCCAGAGAATACTTTTTTTTCATTTTAAGACGAAAAAAAACCAGATCTGGTAAACATTTTTTAAATAATTGTTAGGTACCAAATTATGTAGCAAAATACCATCCATCCTACATAATAAACCTCGCAATAACTTTATTTAAAAAAGACATTCTGAAATGGCTATTGGAGTCCTATAGCAAATTAACTATATTATAATAATATTACATTAATATTTAATGTAATTAATGTTGTCAATTTAATTTACTATACACTTGTATATATTTATAATATTAATATTTTATCATGTAAAATATAAATGGCAATTTTAAGTAATTCGATGTAGAACTTCTTGGTCCCAACACGAGTCTTCTCAGTGGTACTCATATATATATATATATATGAAATAAAATAAAATAAATAATTGATAGTCAAGTTGATTGGAACTCAATAAATAAAAGAAGGCATACTAAATGCAGCCAACATAACTTTGAAAAGTAAGAGATTAGTAGCTAGGAAAACGTGGATAACCAAACAAATACTAGATTTGATTAAGGAAAGGAACACTCACAGAAAAAAAGGAAACTATTAACATTACCAGAGAACAAACAATTATAGGAACAAAATTAGCAAAACAAGCATATGATTTAGTTGAACCGATATTGTCTCAAAACAAGGCAAAAAGTAGTATAGTTAAAACCAAAGTGGAAGCACTATTAATAGACGCGGAAGATATAAGTGATGGAAACGATACATGGAAGAGCTAAATAATGGAAAATATATCACAGAAGAGACTGATTACATTGAACAAGAAGTCAAGAAAGTAAAGTAGACTTACTCAAATTTAAAGGACCGTCGGTCATTAGGAGGGAGGTTGACATTGTATTGGAAGACTATTACAAACAACAGGTGGGCAAACATATAGTACAAGGGGCCCAACATTTGATATGGTAACGAAAGTGGACGTATAAGAGGAAAGAGAAGGAGGCGTGATTGAGAATGACACGAGGACGGCGGGTGTAGGAGGCGAGGTGGGAGATCGGGTCAAGTGGAAGACGTTTAGGACGAGGATGGCTAACGCTCAAACAGGACATAGGGGAAGGGGAAGGAAAAGAAGACAAAATCGCGATATTCTCGTAATATTAAAAATAGCGGATTAACACTGAATATCGTGAAGTAATAATTCAAATCGCGCCGTTACGATGGATTTCTCATGTTGTTTCAGCAAAATATCGTGCAGGTATGTTCGATAACAGCACGCATAATAATGAGAGTGTATAATGGTGTGCGGCGGCCAAAATAAAATCCCAATCAATTATTCATATTTCGCATATCTCATCGTCCCGCCGTATACTATCGGAGGGAAATTAAATTGCGCATCGCCGAAAAACCGGTCAGCGTGAGCGATCTATAATATTTCGTAATCAACGGTACACAATAATTATAACACGGCGGCGGCGGTGGCGGCGGCGGCGGCGGCACAGACAACGGCCGGGTGGTCACGGCCCGCGGACGAAACGACGGGCCCCGGTTGCGATTCCGCGTATACGCCGGTCGGTCGTACCTGTAAACCCGGGTGGGGGGGTGGGGGAGAAGGGGGAAACAAAAAAAAAAAACAACCCAATCGCGGACGATCGGCGAATACGGCGAAAAATATTAACCGTGTGGGCACCGCGACGTCCGTTTATTAAATATTATTATTTAATAATTTATTAATCATTTACGATTATACGCACGGCATAATCAATATGATACCGCGGAATAAAAATATTTTATCAACCGCCGCTGGCATTAGTTTCGTTTCGTTCTCCGTACCTAACGTCCAGTTCCCGTGTACCGTCCCGCTCTTGTGGATGGCTGTAATCGCCCTTTTAACCGTACACTACGTTTGTTTAACAACGCGTCGTAACTGTGGCGTAGGTCTTGGGCGTATTATACATTAAATTATTATTACGCTTGTCCGTGTTTTGAAATTGCTCGACTTCTGTCAAGTACTTTGTACTACACATTTAGAATGTCATAATCCGCTGGGATTCTTTGTAAATAGCCCGACTACGCGCAAGCTAATGAAAACGCAATAAAACTGTGCTGTTGGGTAGTACTCACCGGAAACGTATCGGTCCGCCGACGACGCCGCTGATTCTTGACGTACGATTAGCGCTACAGTCCTCGACCCACCGCGTTCACGTTTTGTGCGCGTCTGACGCGTCTGACCGGAAAATGAAAAAATAACGCCGTAAGAAAATCGGGGGGAAAAAAAAAACACCGCACGTTATATTTGCGCGCGAGCGAAAAAAAAAAATAAAAAGACCGCGACTTATTTGCGAGCGCGTCCTGTCGGTAACTTAACGCCGGGAGCGAATACGCGGTAGCGCGACACGGAGAGCGGGGAACGCCGACAGTTTCGTGACGAGATTCATCGATGGATTCCTGGAAGAAGAAACGAAACGACAGGGGCCCGCGGACCGAACGGCGCGCGAGTGTTGGACCGGTGGGCCATTCGCGCGAACTCCGTGCTCGCGGGTCCGGCGCGCGTACTGGTCGGCCGCCTGTGGAACGGCCGGCAAAACAAAACGCTGTCGCCGAAATCGGTCACGCCACGGTGGTCACGGGCCGATCGGAGCCCACGACCGCGGTATAATAACGGTATCGTTTTTCCGCAACCGAATGTTACCGAATCGTCACATGCCTTTGTTCCCGAAACGACGGACCGCGGTTTTTCTCTACAGCGTTTTCGCCCGGTAAGTATTGTACCGGTATCGCGTTATCGTGCGTGCATGTGTGCGAACGGTATATTTCGTTTACACCTATCTGTTTTAAATTACGAGCGGATCTGTTTTTCGTATTTTTTTTTTGTTTTGTTTTCGTATTTTTAAACAACTTTTCGACCATGAAAAATCTTGTTCGAAAATGAAAACGGACCAATCAATGACTTTCATTGTTTTAAATGTTGACGAATTATACCGGAAATCGTACGTCAATTGAAAAACCACAAGTGAATCTTTTCTTGCATTTTCAATCAAGTGGCCAGGTAAGAAAGTCGCTTTTAATATACGATATTCATTGCTAAATTTGCCAGCATTACTGTTCGGTCAAACTATTATGTCTTGCACGTAGTACCTCCCAAATGAAAACTACGTAAAGAAAACCAGAAAAGGTAAAATGCCCATAAGTTGTTCAATAATATTATCAAAATATTTTTAAAATGTTACCACATCTGGAAAACGCTAATAATAGTTTTCTGTCAAAATATGAAGTCTATACGGACATTTTTAACTGAATTACAATAAAAACACAAAATTTAAATCAACGAACCAATATTTTGAAAATAAATATGAATTATTTTCGTAAACTTTTCCGTTCTTACAACGGTTTTTTATCGGTTTCGTTCAATTATTATTTCAATTCGAAAATATTCAATATCCACTTTAAAATGAATAAATAACACGAAACATTTTTCCATTATAGATTTAAAACTAAAAATATTAAAGAATACTACTGTTTTTTGTCTTTCTGACAATTATGACGAAACTCCCCTTAAACGGAGCGGCTATTTTTATACGCACTACTAAACACTGTGCGCATTACGAAATCCCAAACGTGCACCTGCCACATACGTTTTTATTTTAGACGGGTCACGAGGATCCGCAAGAAAAACATTTTTTTTTTTTTTATTTTATTTACATTGTAATCATCAATCCTCGATAGAAACTCATTATCTCGGAAAGAATTTAGTTTTTTGGAATATTTTTATTTTTATTATTTTGTAACAACATATATATGAAACAAATCGTTATTGTTATTCTTATTTTTGTGAGCGAAGCCTGCAATATACACTTTTGATTTTTAAACAGCAAGCTATAATATTAAAAATTCCATAAGGAGATGACGATTCAGTGAATATAAATTTTGGCGTTGACATTTTTAATTTCCGTCAACGTATATATCAAACTCAAATATAATATTATATACGTTCACTACGGAAAGTCAGAAAAAATAGCCTATGCTTAAAAAATGAGTTATGTTTATTTATATGTAGTTTTTGATTCGATTTGTTTTGTTTAATAAGAGTATTACTAAATAATTTCCAAATCATCAGCGCATGGTTGTAATAAACATTATAATATTAGGTACAGTTTTTTTTTTCTTTAAGTAATCTACAATCTATACAGTTTTTTACAATAAGTAGCTTTGATCAAATACAAAATATACAATTAATGTTGAATCTTAACATTGGGGAGGTTACCCAGTAGTAACATCCATCAGAGTGACAGTGTGAAAAGCATTAAAAAAAAGAAAAGAAATAATAACAATGGGTATTATGGTTTGGGGAGGTGTTACCAGTGGTGACACTCAGCACTTATGCCACTTGACATAGGAGGTCTCTGCAATTTGCACCATTAACTTTTAAGTCTATGGCGTGGGTTATCGGGAAGTGTGTTAGATGATAGTTTAGAGATTATTGGATTTATAAGTGTTAGAAGTTTATTGTGAAATCTGGTGTAATATGATTTGGAAATTAGATTAAGATTTTGGACTCTCAAGTCTTTGTGAAGATTTTTGTTATTAATGTACTATGGTGCAAAGGAAACTAAGCGAAGGCATATGAACTGGAAGGCTGGAATAGTTTGAATGTTATTGGGTACAGTTAACTGTACCCAATGGTAAAATACTGAAATTTACTGTCAAATTGTTTAAAATGATTAAAAATACATAGACCTAGATATAAATTTAAAAATAACCGATCTACCCAATGCTATATGCTTTCTACCGTTACGTATCACTTGATCATATTTCCTCATCCGATAAAAAAGTGAATATGAAAAATATGCATCAATTTAAATTGTATTGATACTACAGTAGAATTTGTTTTATATTATTTCAACTGTCATATCACCAGTAAACTAATCGGTGTTTTAAATATATTTTGATATTTCTAACGGAAACCGATTCTGAGCGAAGTTCGGTCATATTTATTGTTTTTTTATACGAACTTCGTCAAAATTTGAAATTTAACCGCGCATAAAAAAACCCTGCATTACACTAAACTTTTTTTTTTTTTTACTAATGATAAACGTCAATTCAAATATTTATGCTCGCCCAACATAATTGTGTCTATGTAAAATCAAATAAAAACTAAAAAAACTAGAAAATGTCCAATAATAGGTATTTGACATTAAATAAATAACTAAAAAATCACCAGAATCTTTTAAATATTATAACACAGCTATAAAATACTATCATTAGTATTCTGTGAAAATTTCAGACTTACGATCATTTTAAACCGAATTACGATAAAAAGAAAAAAATAATGAAACAATGAAACATTTTCACAACGAAAACGACCAGGAAAATCAGATAATTATCTTTTTATTCACTTACTAGACTAAATAGTATTTTAATAAAGACGCTAGATTACAAGATATTCTAGAAACTAGGAACAAGATTACTGGTAGAAATAAAAAATAATGGAACTTTTCTTGCAGTGAATTTGTCCGTTTTTTACGATTTCGTCTAATTATTATGAAAACTACTTGAAAAATCCATGAATGACTTTTAATAAATCAAAAGTTTAGGTGTAAAAGTTGTTAACAGACAGAAACAATAATAATATAAAAAAAAAAAATCACGCAGAATCTAAAACAATGTATAACGAAAACCACCTAAGAGATTCGCTTAGTGTTTCGCGTGGCCCGTATTTTTTTCCACAAAAGTACTTCAAACATCCGATGTCGAATGCTGCAGATCGCGCTGTCAATAGAAATTCCGCTCCCATCTCCCGTTGCTCCCGTTAGTTTATGTTTGCGAAACAACAGGAAACCTCCGGATTAAAAAAATGTCCAACGAATACTAGGTTTACAAAACCGCAGAAATCGTAATTTTTTTCCGGTATTTGAATAGCAACGAGCGTTTCGCAAGTAAAACACTTTTTCAAAAAAATACGTTAAAAGTAATTGAATACTATTATTCAAACACACGACTGAAATTATTACATCCGTGTGTAGACTGTGTACTGCACTTGTGCGTATATATATATATGTATACATATATACGTATCTATAATCTGTTATACTCTGCTGTAATATCTGTTTATACAATTGCACGCCAACGTAATACCCCCCCCCCCATCCCACCCCATATATAGAACGTTTTAGGTGTCTGCGCATTTTTCTTTAGATTTATAGATTTTCGTTGTTTCCCTCCTAACGTTTAAACTTTTCTCGTATTTCACGCAGGTACATTTCGTATGTTTCCGTCGCTTTACCGCGCATATACCTAAAACATTCGCATTCGGATACGTATTATCACAATAATGCATAATATATGTATATATTATATTTATTATGGGTACGCGTCGTCGTTTGCCGCTGCCAAATCCAAACGGCCGCTACTGTTTTTTTTTTCGCAGAACGTTTCGAACGACCGAATCGTAAGTTTATCCTCCCCCTGCCTCCCGCTCGCCCGACCCACTCTCCTTTCCCGCCCCCGATCACTGTTTCCGCTCCATTACGTCGTTTCGGTATTACATACGTTATTATTTATATACCGATCGAGCATACCTATACGCGTTCCTACAATATAAACATAATACAAAATATTTCGGTTTATCAAGAATCGAAAAGCGCATAAAAAGCATATACGTATAGAAAAACATCACGACGGCGACTGACGAGTGTATGCGCACTACATCGTATAATAATAATAATAATAATAATAATAATAATAATAATAATATAGAAAAGAACCCGCTAAATCGTTTATGTAATCCTGTCAGAAATAATATATTACCGGCTACCTGTATGTTTTCGAAAATTTTTCTTTCAATCTGAAAACGGTCAACGCGAAAAAATACCCTTAAACGTACTAATCCGATACTATACGCGGTATATCAAAAGCCACGATTTTAAAATCATTTTTCGTCGAATTTCTCCCGAGAAATTGTGACTATTATACACTGTATCGTGTACATATAATAGTATATATTTTAGTGGTTTACTTTTGGATACTTTTAGCGGCTTCCTCTAGACAGTTAAGGTCAAATAATGAACTTGGGATTTCTTTATTGTTTATTCTATTAAAAAAAAAAAAAAAAAACGTTTCTCCTTAAGGCATTAGGCCTATATTATTATGTGGGTAAAAAAAAAATAACTATAAAAATTAAGAACAATTTTTGAAAAATATTGGCGAATTGAAATAGGCGCAGTTTGGTAACTAGGGGATAAGCTTTTTATTCTTATTTTTCAGTTAGGATGCATTGACAATTCGGCATTTCCAATACAAACGTATAGATGTGGAGTACTCTTCCGATCAGTTCGGCTACCTGTGAAAGGTCATTTTCTGCGACGAGAAGAATCAATATACATAGTTAATTATCTCAGATCTAATATTATGGCGCAAGAACAGTTTACAAAATTAACAACACGTACTATTTAGAGAGATATTTTTGTTTGATGTTGATACTTAAATGTTATTTTAAAGACATTCACTAATTATATAAAAAAAAAAAAAGTAAATTCATAGAACGTATATACTGTTATATTTTAAGTCTTATATTATACTGTAAATTGTTTTATTTTTTTTTTCTTTGGTTATAAGCTTTACGTGCGCTCCAATAAGCACATTTCTCAACATAAGAGAACAAGAGTTTAAATAAAATTTCTCAAGAAAACTAATCAAAAAAAATGTATGGGTGTGTATAGGTGTGGCTTAAGTCCTCCAAATTGTTTACTTTAAGTGCACATTATGAACACATTATTATACAGTATACGTCTTAGGGTCATGGGTATAAAATATTTCAATGACATGATAAAAAATAAATTTTTTTCTAAAAATGTATTTATCGTTTTTATATTATTTTGTGTGTTAATAAATAAATATCATACATATTTTACGAAATGCGTAGGTACTTGTTTGTATTTTTTTTCCGATAGATCGTTACAATAATAAATAAATAATTTTATTATCTTATATCATTAAAATGTCTACTTATAGAATAATTGTATAAAAATATGTTTCTATAATTTTTTAACTGACAATTTTATATAGATTATGCAATTATTTAGAACTTAACAGTAGTGTCTTCACGACTTCTTTTTTTCCTGGGGGAGAGGAGATGCATTAACACAATTTAAACGGTTATATCCACCTAAATCATATCAAACCCTATGAAATGTACCTCTTGAAGGGAAGATGGAAACTCCAAATAATTAAGTCCCTTCCTCCGTAAATACGCATCAATAAATTTAAAAAAACCATAGAATATTTTACGGTGTTATCATATTTTCTCAATTATATAGTTGTAAATCAGTTTAAAGAATATAATTTCTAAGAAGAATTACTAATACGCATAATGGTAACATACATTTTTAAAGTTACTCTGTTATAAATTAAATAAGACTACTTCAAGAGACTTTTATAATATCCAAATCTTTCAATTTGGGTTTACTTATTATGAATTAAAGAGAAATGTTGCTGACATTATGCTAATCTATGATTTATAAAAAGGTTAAACTGATTCACTAGAATTACTTTCTACAATTTATATAAATATATCAAATCGCTGTTTGAGAAAATCTAAATTATTTTTCGTTCCATTTTATAAAAATAAAACTATAGTTCAGAATCGTTTTTTTTTTTTTTTATAGAGCTTTATCATTATCTTACCGTATTGTTGATTGTGTTGTTTTTTTTCCTGTCACCTGATAGTTTTAAACAAAATGTATATTATGCATTGAACCTATAGTTGTTTTTCAATTATATATTAGTATTGATTTAAATTTATAAACATGTTATTAATTACTAAATAATATCATTACTATATTGTTTATTCGTATTTGTGTTTTTATCTTAGTTTAAACTCATTTTTTTTTCAAGTTGATATTTTATTGCGCTACTTCTTATCAAAGACTACCTACCCGTTTACAATGGTAAATAAAATATCTTTCTCAGCGGCATTTTTTTAAATACAGAAAAAATATATTATGGGACTTATAATGAATAATAATTGATAACAATTATCAAATAATTGTTGATATATTTAAACATTAAGTGACAAAACCGAACGATGTAATCGACCTAATCGGTAGTTTTACCGCTACGGTTCCTGACCGTATCGACTGTTTTCACGCAATCTGTTACTCATATGAATTACATTGACACTGATTCGCTTAAACCAGCGGTTCTAAAACTTTTTTAATTCAAGCCTCCCTAATAATAATAAAAAATTGTTCACGCCTCCCGCAATGAATGTTTAATAAAATAGGTTAACAATTATTTAATATTTATTAGTTAACAGTAAACTTACTATTTTATTTTATNCACGTTGAGTCTGGACCGATATATTGATTTTAATACGGTTACTGTTGAAAGCAGTTTACCTGTTTCACACAAATACGATGTGCCAAATGGTATTATTATACCTAAAGCTTTGTTGCTAACATCAGGATATTCGTCTTTAATACTGTTCCGAAATTCCATAAGTGAATATGAAGAAAATTGCATTCGTAGTGAAGAATCGGATGGATAAGATAGGATAATAATTGATCTAAACATAATTATACGTGTACGAAATTCTAACCGCGCGCTGCGCCTCCCTTGTTTAGTGCTCGCGCCTCCTTTGGGTGGCGCGCCGAACAGTTTGGGAACCGCTGGCTTAAACGGTAATTTAACTAATACGGCTAAACGACCGATTCGGGATCGTGTGGACTTTTGTGCTTCGTGATTATGCTTTCCTTCTAAAAGTAGAATATCTCGTCAACGGGTTGGCGGAAATTTAAAATTTCATCACCGAAACTTATTTAAATTAAAACTACATTTTATTATTATTATCTTATTATACAGTAAAACTTCCATTTAACGGTCACCGAAAGGACCGGAAATAATGACCGTTATTTAGAGATGGCCGTACTTCAGAGGTGTCTTATAAAAACATAACACTTGACGGGACCAAAAAAAAATGACTGTTATATAGCGGAACTTTTACTATATTTTTTTTTTGTATTATATATTTATATATAAGTGGCTATTTGAAAATCAAATGTGGGTATTAGTGGTGTGTCAGTCAATAAGAGTTTAAAAAAAGTAATGAAAATGTAAGATTTTAGAGCTGTTCTGAAATATTCTAAAAAATAAAAAAACGAATTTCGATAAAGTTAATACTTTTTCGAGATAAAGAGTGTCTTACGTTATATTGATCACCCTGTGTGGATAATAGCTGGTACTCGTAGGTAGTGCTACGTCAGTTTATAATTAAATTTTATAGATAAAAGGTACGTCGAATAAAAATTTTCAAAATAACTTTATTCCGGTAAAAGAATATTATGTTATAACGTTAAGGTTATAATTTTGAAACGCGAACAATGTAGGTACAGGTAAATATATACGTATATATTAATGGCCGCCCCGTAATATTTACAAAATGTCGTTAGTTGGAATTTTTTTAATTATGTGTATACCGTAGTAATTGTATTCGTAGAAAAGCTCTTGTAGATATTTATTTAAAAATGTAAGTATATAAAGTTTCTTGTAAATTATTTACTTACAGTTCCGATAAAAAAAAAAAATCCAATTATATTAGTTCGCGTAATACCGCGGCTACTAATTCTAGTCTGCGGAATATTATCGGTGCGCATCGATTATAATAATATTATAATACTTTATGCGATTTTTTAAAAATAGAATTGCTTTACGATACTTTATTTTTAAATGTCATATTTAATATCGTTATTAACGGATAAGTACTCGAGTATTTGCGCATTGACTTTGGTGTTTTAATACGAATTACGGGAGTTTAAAAATATTTACACTAAATCAATATTGTACGTATTTATTATAATATAAAAACGAATAAGATAAGCGTTTAAAAAGTTAACCGACAACTCGAAATCTTTGCTAATACTATTTTATTCTTACTACCCAATTGATAATTTATACACATATCCCTATAGGCTATATTATGTATTACGTACGTGTTACAAAACAACTGAAAATTAAACGAATGTCAAAATTGGTAATATTGTTAACAGCTAGAATATTAACAAGTTCAAATAGAGACGAATTTACCGGTCCATTTTGTATTATAGAAAAATTCGTCGTAGTAAAACAAAAAATAACCGAATATTCGGCTGTTTAATATTATATTATAATACCATATCTATATTTTTATCATTATTATTATTATTTTTTTTTTTTTTTGGCTTTAATACAGGCCGTTTATAAGCCCCTTGCCGCAACTATACTTCTTTCCATCGTTCTGTTTTTTTCCGTCTCTTCTGGATACTCTAATCTTATCAAGCTCAGGTTCTGATGTACACGGTCACGTCATCGGTCGTCTCGGTCGTCCCAAGGGTCTCTTCTTATCCGGTACCCAAGGAGTTATTTTATTTAAAAATTTTCCTCCTGCGCGCCAGACATGTCATGCCCATCCAATCCTTTTACATTTCGTTACTGCTACTATGTCCGATTGATTGTAGAATTTATTCAAATCATCATTACTTATGCGCTCATATTCGTTGGGTTCCTTATTCTTTTTGGGACCAAATATTTACCTTAATATTTTCCTTATTTATATGATTATAAATTAGGGTTCTAAAATTTCGTAAAACTTTTATAACGAAAAAACCATCACTTGAAAACGTTTCATGAAGTATTCAACTTTGGTGAAAAGCAGCAGACGTACAGACGTCTACTTATTCTATTTGAAGATCCTACTCGTATATAGATTTTCAAAATTTCTTGATAACAAATTTAAAACATTTAAAATGAACCAACCAATGATATTATATTTTAATTACTCTCTTTCTACCGACAAAACGACAAACTTAACAATGGAATATATCGTCAACGGGTTGACGAAAATTAAAAATGTCAGTTTTAAATTGTATAAGAATTTAAAATTACACCTGTTTATTGAAGTTTCAACATAGATATCGCTATTTGAAAATCTAAAGCGGTTTCACTTGCGAAAATATAGGTGTGACGAAAAACAATGGTAATTTTAGAGCTCCTTGTTATTTAAATATTTCTAAATCTCGTATTTCGCAAAGTGTTTATAATTTCCGAAATAACTTGTGTCTTACGCGTTATATTAATCATGACACGAAACGAACGAGGATTTAAAATATTCATCCGTACCTACGTTATTATTATTATATATTTAGAATTTTAAACGATAAACAAATAGTTGGAATTTCTTTTATATTTTTACTATAGTCATTATAATAACAGTGATCGGCGAAGGAATTAATTAACATTGTTGAACGAATTCTACGTTTAAAATTATATTATTCCTATTTATAGTACCTATGTATGTTGAGTTTTTTATATTCATATTAATATTGCCGTTATATTATTATTTAGTTCTTGTTCGAGAAAAAAAAAATAATTAAAATGCCCCGAACACTATTTCACAGGAAAATATTTGCTTGGACTGGAATCTTTATATAGAGGAAGGATGTTTCCGATGAACGATAACATTCCGGAATGATAGTGTGTAGGAATAATAATTCGATAAATATCCGGAACTGTACAAATCCAGACAGTATTTCGGTAGAAAATATTTTTCAGGACCGGTATTAATCGAGACAGAAAATCTGTCTGGAAAATCTTGTCCGAGAAATTAAGTAAAACTTATCTGTGTTATTACATTATCTCAGTAAGTATCAAATGATATCGTGTTTGTTGTTTTTATGAATATTTTTTCCGTGTGAATATTATATTTTAACGTCGAACTGTTCGGGATTTTAAATCTATTCAAATACATACTTAACGCAATCCACGTGGTTCTAAGTTTAAACATTTAAAAAACTATTAATTATTCGGCTATTAAAAAACTGTATAATTTTTATTGCTACATTGACTTTTACCCACACTTTTTTAACAGGATTACGGGATGTGATAACGCTTTGTTTCGAACAGTCTGTTTAATTATTTTATTACCGTTGTCCGACTATTCGTTGAAAATATTTTTTACCGAAACACCGGTCTTGACAATTAAAACTACAGTTTCCGACGTTTATTCGATTGATTTATACTACCGTCCATATCAAGTCATGAATATCCCTGCTCATTGTATTTTCCGACAATATACGGCGTCCGTATTAAATTATTCCGTAAAAAATATTGTTTTGTGAAATTGTCATTCCGCATTCAAATAACACTCTCAAATATTATTTTCCTGGGTGAATCGGTTTATATATACCCCCGTCCCCCCCCCCAATGACGTGCGTAGCGAAATCGGCAATCGGTGCCAGGAAAATGTACCGATGAGTAAAAAAAAAAATTTAAGCTCAACCTGTCCGTTGTGCATGCATTTATACGTTTATTGTAAAAATAATCAATTACAGAACTTTAAAAATTTTCGTTGGCGCCCCTGCAGTGGTCATAGCGCCCGATTTGTAAGCACCTCTAGCATACCTTTACTTTTACATACAGCCCTCTAATGTCATTATATTTTTTTCTTCATAAAGTGTATCAAAATAAGATTCTCAATATAGAGCTAGATATATCGGCCGATTTTCAAGAGAAAAAACGACCAAACCGTGGGTGTAGATTTTTAGGTTCTTTTTTTAATTTTAAAATTTGGCTTTTACATTATTTCATTTTCCATTTTTTTTCAATTTCCTTTTTTTTAAAATTCGGATATTGATTTAATTAATCATTTAATATGTGTATTTGTTATTTGTTTTCAACAGTTTTAAATTTCCAATACAATACGAGACCTTTTGGGTTTACCTGGCTCGTATGGCTCGTAGTACGCCCTTTCTCGTTTTTACTTGATTTATGAACGTTTTCTCAAAATTAAATCTTCTTTGTATTAAATCTGAAACAAATGGATTTTTTTGCGGAAAATAAAACACCACCTGCGCCGAATTGACTCGCAATTTAAACTCGTGTTGATCAACTGCCGCAATAACGTATGATACTATTATTCCTGCAGGCTCATACGAAATAGCCAATAATAATAATATATTAATCGTATATTATTTTAGAGCAATTAGAAAAAAAAAAAATTGTAATTGCGATAAAGAATTATGGACATAATTTTGCAAAATGTGACACGAAGAATTTATAATATTATAATAGTTCACTATTGCGTAAAAGTATAGCATTATATGTTCGTCGCGTTCGCCCTGCAGAATTTAAAATAATAATATTTCCCGAAAAATAATTACAGTGGACGTCAAAGTAATTAAAATTTTGAATTTATATATAATTAAAAAAAAAAAAAAAATATTTCAGTAAATATTATGTTTGAGGTAGGTACCTACCTACGCACTTTTAGGTGTATTTAAGGAAATATGGTAATATTAATCTTAAATTAAATTTCCGAGTCTTAAAATCTTAAATTATTCATTTAATTTTTTTTTTTTTTACTTCGTCTTTGTCTCACGCTGCAAGTGATGGGGCCAACTATATTATATATAGGTACCTATAGTACTATTATATTCTCGCCTTCCGCATTGCCTGCGTCCAACGTCATTTATTCTTCGGCATCCACTCCACGCGCCCTTATATTATTATTATCTCATCTAATATTCATTTATATTAATTATTATAACATCAAATTAAAACACACCTACCTGTATAATGAAAAAATTAATTAATAATAATATCGTCACTTAATATCAGTTCATATATATATATATATATTCGCGGATGATTTAAAGTTAAAAAGCCGATACCGCTCATGGGTAGTACACTTTTGTAAGTGAGTAGTTGGGAACCTATATAGGATATACAGGATAATTTAATTTATAAACTTTATGCAACAATAAATCATTCGCTAACGGAAAAGAATTCTGAGTGGAGTATCTATTATTAGTTTCTTGTTCCGGAAATCAACAAAATAAAAAACAAAAAAAGGACCTGGGATTGAACTGTTAAATAGTTCGATAAATGTTTCAAACAAACAAATGTCATATACTTTTTGATGTATCGCGTACAAATATTTTAGCATCTGCCTACGTAACAAATACGTCATGTAAGTTAATTTAAAATAAGTAACAATTGTACGGGGTTTTTTTTTATTTCTACAAATTTTATCATAAATATTATGCACCTACAACGTATACAAAAATAAATTGCAATATAACGCTCGACTTATTTGTTTACCACTAAGTACAAACTACAAATTATAACGAACACCGTTTCAAATTGTCTAGCATATGAACTAACGAAATTGCATTCTCATAAAACAAAAATATTGTCAAACGTTTTAAATAGCTATAAATAACTCAAACAATTCCAGAATTTTCAGAAAATGTTACCACATCTAGAAAATGCTAATATAAGTAGTTACCTATTCAATACAAACGTCAGCGATCTCTACGATTATTATTCACCAAATTAAAAAAAAAATACAAAATCGATAACCAAAACCGTAAAATTCCCATTTATCCGATAGTTTTCTCGCTGGTCTTCTTTTATTAAAAAATGTACATGGGACCAGAATTACTTTCTCGATGCACCAACTAAACACAATTTTCCATTATAAATCACCACTGATTAGAGTCAGTTTTTTGATCAAAAATTTACAGGGAAACGTTTTGTTATTATAAATACAAAAGACACATTTATTTGCATAAGAACCAGATTACTGACCACAACTGTATTACGAGAAATGGTCCGCTGTCTCTTGGGAAAGTAAACTACGTAGTTAGTACGCCCCCGTGTGCAATGATTATTGTCTCATAATGGAAATAAGTAGAGTTTGGATGTTGTAGCTCAATAAAACATTAAATTAGAGCAATATAAAGCAGTATAAATCCTAAAAAAAAGGCACCGAATATCCTAAAAAAGCACTTATAGTTATTGAATAATATTATTAATAATTTAAATTCTGAAAACATAATTTAAAAGTACCTTATAAAAAGCCAAAACGCATTAAAAAAAAAAAATCTTTATAAAAACAAAATCAATTTGTTTGTACTAAACGTTCTTACGTAGTATGAAACAAATGGGGTCCATGAATTTACGCCTACGCGTGACGGTACAAACGCCGACGGTAAATATGCCGACGGGTAAATAAATAAGACGGTAAATAAATCAATAATATATTTTTGATTGCCCTGATAAGGGCATTTTTCAGAGTTAAAAGAACCCAACATTGTCTAGTGTCCTCCGTCTTTGTGAACTAAACCAGCAATATATTATTTTGAAATTCGAGCAATATCGAGATAGAGTATTGCCGATAAACTAAATAATTCACTAAGTAGTTGAAATTAGAAATTGTGAGCGATCCCCTGTAAATAATCATTGGTGTCACGACTTTCATAATCTTCAACAATTTCTTTTATCCACACCCCTGTGTACGGATAGTTCCGGATAGTATCCGGCATATACAGAAATATATTGATTCATTTTAAATTCATTTAGGTTCTGCTGATTTCTTTTTTTCAGTGGACCGATAAAACCAATGAGAGACAGCCGTTGTACAATTCGATAGTATATATATATATATATATATATATATATACCACGGACAAAGAGTAGTTTACTTCTCCATCAACAATTAATTAAACAGGTACAACTGGACGAAATAATTGAACCTGACAGACTTTTACCACCATCTCGCTCCAATTTGTATTAAGCTAAAAGGGCAATAGACAGTTGGTGTACCATGTATTTGTGTAAAAACTGACAAAATAGTTAAAGACAGCACATTTGAAAATTTATAAATTAAAATAAATGAAATTTTCGGGGCGAGTATAGACAGCTAATGATACATTAATTTAAGAACATAATGATATATATAATCATGTACCAGACCAAATTACTTTTACAAAATGTTGAATTAATAATATTGCTGGATTAGTCCCAACACAGAGGCGGATGACAATGTTGTGTTCTTTTAACTCTAAAAAGCTGCTCTTCTCAGGGCAATCAAACGATTAAAAAATATATCATCGGCGTGTTTACCGTCGGCATACATACCCGTTGGCGTATTTGCTGTTAGCGTATTTACCCTTCAGCATATTTACCGTAGACGTTTATACCGTCAGCGTTTTTACAGTCGGGGTAAATATATGATACTAACAAAATGTATTGTTTTTGTAGATCCGTGTAGGACCAATAGAAACAAAAAATGAAATTTCTATAATATCCGAACTCTAGTTATTTCATTGAGGTATCGCATTTTATTAAAAAAAAAAAAAATATTAATAACACGAAGAAAACTCCGAAAAAGCAATTTAAAAGTAAAAAAGGAGCTAATACTGAGGATAGAAGCAGCCACTGTTATAGGTGGGTTGTTGCGGGAAGGTTATTTATTAAAATAATAAAAACTTAATAATTACAAAAAATAAATAAAAAATGGTTTCCACTATGACAACCTTATTATCAAACTTTTCATCTTTTTTAACCTTAAGAACCAGTTTTTCCTCATTATCCCGAATATTAATGAGAATTTCAAAAATTGACCTGTTTAAAGTACCGTCTAGGACCAAAATGTTTTAATTGGAGCAATATTTCCGGAAGAAAAGTTGTTTACAGACAGAAAAAAAAAATACACATCATAGTAAAACTAATAAATCTCTCGATTCACTCGAAATCTAAAAGCATTAAAAAAAAAAACTGGCTAAAAAATCAATATAAAATTGTATGTGTATTTTGTATTAATAGTACAAAATAAATGTATAGCTGATGTATAGCGGACTCATATTGGACAAATAGAAACAAAAAATATTGAACGTCTGCGACATCCAAACTCTGAAAATAGGTTTTCACTGTTGAAAAGTTTAAATTATTATTTTATTTAGTACTTCAACACGGTCAATAAGAGGGAGGGGAGGAGGCTAAGGAGACTTCAGACTCCCCTGGGTACGCCACTGAACGCGTAGTGTTGTTTTGATCGAATTGATAATATGCATAACATTATTATTATCATCGTTCGCTTTCTTTATACGAAATATCGATCGAGCGTATAGTAACAATAAAATAAACTTTGTCGGTAAGCAAGGGGTGATGGTGGGGAAGAGGTGGGTAAATCGAGTATTATTACGATCACATTGTGTTTCTACACATATAAGTTTAATACTTGTGAAGTTCGCGATGGTGTCGATAAAAGGGACGCGAGTCGCTCGAGGCTCTGCGTATAATATACTTAACATTTAGTTGCACGGTAAAACACAATACTATAATATAATACGATATATATTTCGTATGGTATAGTATGCATTTAATAATGCACTAATATTTCAACGTTTACACGACTGTCGTATAGCAAGTAAACGGTCGCTTTTACAATGTTAAGAGGTCATGCATAAAAAATATAATATTGTGTTTAATCGTCAGTCCGCTGTCCACTGACTGCTACTACCTATATACCTACTATAATGTTGTTATCATCTTTAATTATCGCTTAACAATAACGTACATTAGACAACTTCAAAACTGCTTTTGTTGTAATTTTTTTTTTTATATATATAAAGGTAGCTACACGAAGCTATACAATAATAATATGTAATGCAAAAATGAATTTCTTGTTAGATAAATATTTTATTTTGATTCACCGCGCACGGGTTTAAATTTGTTTTTTTACTACCGTATACTACAATAATATACATGTAAGTAGAGGTGACTTAAATTTATATAACTTATATGATATAATATTTAAATTTCGAGTATTTATATAGGTATTTTATTTATTATTATTATTTTTTTTTTTACTTTTGCGCGTTTTTTATTCAATATACAGTACCAACATTATGTTTTATAACTAATAATGGAAAAAGCAGGAGAAAAAGTTTTATCGCCGACACCAAATTAGCCGACTACACGTTTCGCCAACGCGTAAACCGGTATCTGGTAATAATGGGAAAACTTCCAATTCGACGACACAATGTAGTCTCGCAAAATTCAAAAATAATTTTTATGCCGAAATCTAGAATATTACAAACTTTTTTTTATTTTGATCAAAGAGCTAAAAATACAGGAAAAAAACTTCAAACTTGAATCCATAACACCAAAAAACTGTGATCGGACACAAAAAATGAAAACTAAATATACTTAACAAATTAAAAGAAACATTATCATTTTCAAGAGAACGGTAGGTATGCCAATTAATTTGAATTAAAAAAATACTATACTTTTTTTTTGAGAGTGATACGATTTGTATAATGGAACACTTGGACGCAACAATGTACCATTTTCATCATGAAAACAGAAACGCATTAGATTAATTACTATAATGTTTGTACACCGGTAGTTGACTTAAACAATGTTCATGATTTATACATATAATTTAAAATAATGAAAACATATTTTTTGTTTTTTCATAATATTATTTTACTTAATTATTTTTTTTTTTTTTTATAATTAATGTTGAACTAAACAATTATTATTTGTCGACAAAATTTGTCATCGAATCGAGTTGTTGGCAAATCGGTACGAACATGAAATTAACTTATTGAATTGCCTAATTGTGAAAATTGGTCTATACAAACATGACACTTAAAAAGTTTTTAATAGGTATGAGTCTTCATACTTACTACGAAATCAGTTTTTGGTCTAAATGATTTATATATGCATCATACTGGACAGGTTTTGTATGTCTAAAGATGTGTAGTTTTTCTTCTGAGCATCGCTTCTTTTTTCTAAATTTTGATTTGTATAAATAATTAGTTCTATAAGATCAATTACAATAGCAAAATTCAATTAAATACATAATAATACCATCAATTATATCAATAACTTTTTTAATTAAATTATCATTTAATACATTTTTCTCCTATTTCTTTGGAGTTGCGTATTATGTATTTGAAAAATAAAATAATAATAATTATTAAAAAGTATGTATAAACTCGCAAAATTAAAATGTATATAAATAGCTCAAAAAATAACTCAAATGTTTTGAAAGTTTTATCACATTTTTTGTTGACATTTCAAATCTCTTCGAATATTAATATTTTAACCCGAAATAAACGAAAAAAATTTTTTTCTAAAATTCCCCGTTATTTCTAAGTTTTTTTGGTTATACTCAATTTTTAATAATAATACAGAGAAAATTAAAAAAAAAATAAATTACTGATAAACTAGATTAAAAATGCAACAACAAAGGTCTCATGTCGTTTATCTATTGGAGAAATATGTATGGTAGAAAACACAAGCCATTTAAATTTAAAATAGAGAAATCATTGTGCCATAATCTATTTAGTTTTTTTCAATTATTATTGAAAATACTTAAGATATCAAAAAAACGATTTCTTCTGTCAGTAGTTTTGTGTTGAAAGGAACAGAATCGATTATCTGTCATTTTTTGATTGGAGTAATATTTCTGGTAGAAAACATAAGTTAAGCATATTTAAATAATTAAATCAAGGTATTACGTTGCCGTAAATATTAATTAATTTAATTTTTGGAGTTTTTCCAATTATTTAGAAAACTACTTGGAATATTGAAAAACTCTGTCAGTAGCATAATATTAATGGAAACAAAATCGATCACTTGTCATTTTTTGATTTAAGTAATATTTCTGGTAGAAAACTTAAGTATAGCACATTGAAAACTGTAACTCAATAAAATTAAATTTTCTGGAGAATCGTCAAATTATGATTGCAAAGAATAATGGATACATAGATATAAGCATCCTAAGAAATAATATAAATCTATAATCAAAAAGTTTTGTACTCTACTAAACTTCATATATCAAGTGTCATTATAAATAGTTTATAAAACATGTTTAATGAATATACTTTTACACTTTATTAGTGAATAATTGCTTACTTTTTACTTTTTTATCCTAAGTAAATATATATATATATATTTTTTTTTTTTTGGCACACAAGCATATTTAAAAACCCTAATTACAAATTATTGGCAATTAACCAGATAAAGATTCTGCTCCTGATATAGTAGTTAACTAATTATTTATTTAAAATGCTTATCACACATAAAAATTTAAAAAGACAGATATATTTCGCACGATGGGTGGGCCACTATTTTAGGTGAAAAGTTTGGTTGGTAGAATATATAGGAGAATTTAATATATATATCTGTACACAATAATTAATCATTGTTAACGATAAAACAATTTAGAGCGAAGTTTAATTTTATATGTTTTAAAAGACATAATGTAGACATTAAACATAATATTTATGATTTAGCTTCGATTTTTTTTATCACTAAGTACTTATAATAAACTTCTTGTCAAATTTTTAAGAAGTTTTTTTTAGTCTAATAATTTTTCATGTAACCACATAGTCACATTTGTATGTTAGCCACCTCTCAAATAAAAACTACGTAAAAACCTCTTAAAATTAAAATGCATCTTAATAGTTCAAAGATTTGCCATATGTTTTTAAAATTTTACCACGTCTAAAAAAAGCAAACATAAATTTTCTCTTAAAATTTTAAGTCTCTGTGAATATTTTTAACTGAATTACAAAAAAAAAAACAAATTAAATACATTTAAACCATTATTTTCATTATCTTGCTTGTTTTTTCTATGTTTTTTTTTCGCTATTGCTAAATGATTAAAAAAACTACAAGGAAAATATAAAAACTACTTTCTTAATTATCAATTACATTAAATATTCAACAAAAAAGGTTATTTGCCACTTTTCGATTAAAAGGATATTTCTGATAGAAAACACACTGCGTAAAAATTAAAAACAATGAAATCGATAACATCGCAACTTCCATAAATATTACTACAATTTTGTTAACGGCTTTTCCAAATTATTTTGAAAACCACTTGCCAAGTCAAAAAGTGATTTCGTTAATATGCCAACGATTTACAAAATAAAATAAAATAGTCCTCTTATCATTTTTCGATTGGAGCAAGTTTTTTGTTCAAAAATTTGTTTTTAGACAAAAAAAAAAAAACACAATTCATAATAAATAAAACAGTAGATCCCTCACTTCGTTCCGAATAGATTTGTTGGTGACCTAGATGATATTTTGCTTCCCTTGTAAAATTTAAAAAATGCAAAACTCAATTACCTAATTATTTATTAACTTGGGAAATTTAAATTAGGTTAAAAATCTTCTCCGTGATAACCTCTATCATTTTAAAAAAGCCACATGACAATCGGATAGTAGTTCCTGAGATTATCTTAGATATAAAAAAATAAAAAAGATCCATTGTGATATCTTTGTAGATAATAAAGATAATAAAATTCTATTTTTTATATTTCTCACAGGGATAAGGACTACAAATATTTTCATTTTTTTTTTGCCTTTGTAAAAAAACCTTTTTTTTTCTGTTTTTGAAAAAATTTAATTTGAAAAGAGCTATTGTATAGAATTTATTCTTCTGAAAATATTGACGTATCAACACTTTATTTCCATCTCATTTTTATTTCAGAGAAAAGAGGTGTACAGTCAATTAGCTATGATAATAATAAACAATTAGCGAATGCGATTATAGCCTGCTGCGTAATAATTATTATAAGTACTGTTCTCTGAATTTTGAAAAATTATTAAAAATCACGAATTTAATGAAAACAAAATGTTGATTCGTCAAAATTTTCTGAAGAAAAAACTATAAAAAGGGCCTTCAATTATTTAACAAAAAATAAAATAAAAGATTAATTAAATACGTTTTTTACTAAAAAACCTACAAATTTAATTAAAATATAAATATTTGTATTTCTTTTTTCTCCGAGTTATATCAAAAAAAAAAAAATAATAATAATTTGATGATATTTATTCTCTCAGGAATTATTTCAATATGTATATCTTCGTAAGACACCCTGAATAATAAGAACAATAAATTAGATAATATAGTGTTCCGCTGCAGTTGTTCTTATAAGAAAATGGAAGAGAAAATATAAAAAAAAGTAATTTAATTGCTCTGACAAAACAATAAAATAAGTTATATAATGTAAGATGTAAAATGAAATATTCAAAACAGTATTTTATCAAACATTTACGTAAATCATATAGGTAGAACTTTAAAATCTAAAAATAGAGGTATACCTAATTCGAACCAAAATGAAGAATCAGTAGTAACTCATTTTTGAAATGTATCTTCCGTTTTAATATAATTTTATTGTTCTTGTTTTCAATAACTGATTTTCAAAAATATTCCCCAAAACAGTTATACCTGATTACGCCCCAAACAAAAAGATATACTGATATAGAGCGAAAGAGAAAAAAGAACGCTTTGGTCATATTACCATTGGATAGCGCACCATGCCTCCTCTACTGGGCATTCCGATGATATTGAGTGAATGAAAAAAAAACAGTTTGTACAATATATGACATATTATGATAAAATAATTAAATAGGCATTATGTATTTTCTTTAATAATATTTGTTTAATGTACCGATTTTCCCATTTTTCCCATGTTTTTTTCCAGTTTTTCATATTTGCTAAGAAAACTCTAGGGCAAATTGAAAAATTGTCACCTTGAAATACTTTCGCAGTCAGAATTCCTTTCAGAAAAAGCGCTTTCATTGTAAATTGGATCAAAATTACTGATAGAAATGTTACTCGTAGAAAAACAAAAATAAATAAATAAACATATTTGTAAAACCATAAGCTTCTTCGCTCCACTGAGAATCTGAAAATAATTGAACAACTATACTCACTATGACTGTGGAAATTGATTTCCATTATCAAAATTATATTTAATACTATTCATAATTTTGCCGTCATTGTTCATATAGTTCTGCATAGTAAAACAAAGTTTTGTGACTGAGAATTCATAATTACATAATTCCATACACAACAATAATTATGCATATTTACATTATAAATATATAACTAGGTTCATAGTGTTATGCATGCATTTTCTTGCAATTTATATTTTCATAATTAACTATATTACGAAAATTTACCGCATTTTCAGTAGTGAACTATACAATGTACTAAATTATTAAAAAAAATGTAAATTAAACATTTCTTTTAGAGCCTTAAATATTACAGAATGATAATCAAAAATCATATCTGGATTTCCTTTCCTAAACCCTGACGTATATATATAAAAATCTGAGTGCTCAATACCATACAATTAAATTAATTACCTATGCTTAACATTTAATTTTTGTTGTAAAAACGTAAGAAAAACGGGGAAATTTACGAAATTTATTATTTTAAATTTTGTATTTTTTTTTTTTTTTTTGTGATTCAGTTCAAAATATGCGGAGAGACTTGAAATTTAGACAAAAAAAATGGTATTTGCCTTTTCTAGACGTGTTTACAATTTTTTGTCCCAATGTATTTGAAACGCGTCTTCCTATAATATCAGCTCACTCACCAATCACCACATGATTCGAGCAGCGTTTTTCTGTTCATTCGTTAATGTAACTCGAAAATGACAATTTTCTGGTCGTTTAAAATTTAACGGATGAATGTTTTCGATTATTATTACTATTATTTTTGTATTTATTTATTTATTTTTTTTAATTTCATTCTTTATAAATAGCGAAAAATGACGCATGGGACTTCGTTATCGTCAAATATTTCCATATTTATTTGAAACGAAATAAAAAAATAATGTAAATATGTTTCCGTACAACAACAGTCGTGTGCCTACTAACCATTAGTATACTAGTACTTACATAATACAAACGAATGTACGGTTGAAATAACATTTAGAACAATTTTTATATTTCTGTTAAAACAGCCCTCTGTATTACAGTTGTAATTTATAACTCATAATCGTCTGCACGTTTTTGAAACGAGGTCGTGCGCGTCCATAAAAAAAAACAAAAAAACAAAAACCTCCCAACGTCCGATTCGTGTAGCGTGTAAAGGAGACGCACATAGTTTGCGCACATTTACTAAAATCATAACTTAATGCGCACAGTTTTACAATTCGTTTGCGTATAGATTATTTCTCGTCCAGCAAGCCGTTTGCGCACTGATTATTTCTAGTGCAACCACTTGTTTGCGCACCGACTATTTCTAGTGCAATCACTCGTTTGCGCACAAATTTTCCTTCCCACTTGAACAGACTTAGGACTGCCAGTGAATATTTTACTTCACTGGTGCAGTGTAAATGTGCTGTAAATGTAAATGTAAATGTTAGTAGTAAACATGTGCTTTTTGTGCGCTATATAAAATATTTATATTTAATATTATTAAAGTAAAACAAAGGAAGAAAGGAGTAATTTCAATTTGTGATTTATTTTAATTACTTCAAAGGTTTACCTTAGAAGCATTTCATGAATTGTTCGTGTAGGGAAAATATACATTTACCTATAAAATTATATGTATTATTTCTTTTCGGCGAAAAATGAGTCTGCTTCAAATCGACAACCGGTGTAAAATTATTTCAAACAGTATGAAGAGTTTTAAACAAGTCTTTGGCGGATAATCCCATCTTGAATATGCGTTAAAACAATAGGTGAAAAGAGAAGCCATAGTGCCATTGGCGTATTTACGGGGGAGGTTCATGGCGTCCGGTCCCCTCCAATTGACTCGTGCATGTTAAATTTTGTGTTTTTACGTGATTAAGAAAAACAAATTTTATCATACGGTACGATGTATTTTGTGAAAAATGTCGACACTTCAGTCATTAAAATGTTTAATTAATATCGTGATTTTTTTATTTTGTTATCAATTTAGTATCAAACATGATTGAAAAATACCGAGTTATTGGTTATTGAACAAATTCTCTACTGTAATAAAAATAAATTAATTTTATTTACAACATGTTAAATGGGATAATTCTTTTGTAGAATTAAAAATTTGGAAAGATAAAATAAGCAATGAAGATGTCAATACCAAAAGTGGATTAGACGTACTAATGAGATGTTCGAAGACAGAATACAGATTTTCCAACCATACATTTTTTGTACATTGCCAGTATCCACAACTACTCCAGAAAGATCTTTTTCAACCTTAAAAAGGTAGAAAACTTATTTTAGATCAACTATGAATGAAGTAATGTATTTAGGAAATATTTATTATAAAAGTTACAACCTAACTATATTTTAAATTTGTTTTGAATTTAGGATAGACTAAATGGATTGACATTGATGTCAATTCATCGAGACATACCCCTCAATGTGAATGCTATTATTGACGAAATGACGCTTAGTCCTAGGCGATTAGATTTTGTTTTGTTATCATAGAATAAAATGTTATGTAATTTGTTTTTGTAGATAGGTAATTTTAAATATTATCTTAATTGAAATGTTTCAGTTTTTCATTCAATATAATCGCTAAATTACCATGGTATCACACAATTTTTACAAAGACTTATAAAATAAATATATTGTATATATTTAATAAAGAGTAATTGGGAGGTGTAAAGGCAAAACTCCCCACGGCTCAGTATTCTAAAAATTGTCTGGACCCTTCTCATGAAAAATTCCTAAATACACCACGGCATAGTGCGTGCTGTTTTCATATGATATAGCTTTTATAGGTGAATATATGAAATAAGTTAACAATAGACTTGAAGAACAGAGAGTAAGGAAAGGGTCTAAGGGTAATTAGAAATAAAACAGAATATAAGCTTAAAGAAACAAGATAAGATAGCATTACGACAATAAATGTTGACATAATAGACGAGGTTGAGAGTTTTAAATACCTAAGATATTTTGTATAAAAGAATAGTGACATTGATGAAAATGTTAAGTATAGGATTAATAGTTGTGGTTGGATAAAGAGGAAAGAAGTGTCAGGTGTTTTGTGAGACAAGATAATTCCAATGAGACTTAAAGTTAAGTGCTTCAATAGTGTGGTGAGACTGGCTATTTTGTATGGTTCGGAATATTGAACGGGTAAATATAACAGAGAATGAGTATTGTAATCTGTTGTTGTAATCACACATTATGCAAATAAGTAGAGTGACGAGATAAGATAGAAATCTGATAGTTTTGTCTAAGGAATCAGAGGTAGCTTAAGCGTAGCTTTGATAGCTAATATGTTACTGTAGAATAATGCATGGTTTCATATGTTGGTAAGAACATCAATGAGAGCGTAGGGCAATATTATGTTATTTATTTCATAACTGTAATTTTTTTTCCCTATGTGATATGATTATAATGGTACTTTCTACGCGTTCCCGGCGGTTGATAGGTTTCTAGTGTGCATGGAAATAAAAATATTGTTTTTGACATCGTCGACGCGCGTACCTAAACCGCTTCGGCGAAAACGTTAGGCTTGTAACGGTCTCAATCAGCATAATTCCACGCAACGCAATATTACGCTTATATATTTTCACCTATAAAGGTATAAATGCCATGAGTTATCAAAATTTCAATCGAAAACGTTAATATAAAAATTAATGTGCACAGCTTGGTATGTGGGACTTTTAACAGTCATAAATATAATTAATAGCGCGCACAACATTCAAATATCTATAACTTCCAAAATAAGCGCGTTCGACAAACAATTTTTGAAGACTCGTAATCGGCACTAAGTAAAATTACTATTGAATGAAAAATAAAAAAAAAAAATAAACACAAATCTAAATAAAAAGTGCTCAGTTAATGTATACCGAACGATGTAATCATTAAAAACAAACAATTATATTGAAAACTATAATTTGTTTTAACTTAAACTAGTAATAGATTATACACATCCATAAAATCTCATTTTAATTATCGTAATAGCCTGAAATAAAAATACTAGTATACCAACATATTAAGTGGTAGGTTTAATATAAATAATAATAATAGGTAGGTATTAGGTGAGATATACCAGCTCAGATCATTAATAATCCTTTCGGCCTACATATTAGTATTCTATATAATATGAACTCGACACCTGTATTAAAATCAAGCTCAAAAAAATGCCGCCAAATATTCCATATTATCGTCCACCGAATTGTTTGACCCAAATTTTACACTGGCTGTCGAATTTACGCAACCCCATTTGTGGGATGTATGTATTCTAATCCCTTTTTTAAGGAGAATGGTATTGTCACTTACTTATAAGGTGAATTCATCCACTCTACAGACCACATCATATGCCTACTGAAATCGCCCACCTGGGTTTTCCATCAGTAGAAATTCGGGGCCCCGGGTTCGCTCAACCCAGAGCATCATATGCCCTCCCTAAAAAAAGTGCAATAAAAAAATATAATTCTCTATGGTGTGTAGTGTTGTGTTCGACGGTTGCGGTTCATTACCAGCTGCTTCTGTTTATTCAATTCAATGTCACGGCAACCATCGCACGTCGTCTCGTAAATAGCAAACATAACAACATCAACGTCTCTTTTATTTACGATATTATCCGCTATAAATCATAAATAAGTATAAAAACTAAAAAGGTAGATTTCAGAAGCTAACGGCAACTGCACTGTAGAAAAGTAACTTTATACTTACTTGAAAACACTCGTAGGTAAGTACTGTATCTGTAAAGTAATGACATTCTATGTAACTCGATAACTTAGCTTAACGAAAATATTTTATTTTTCTACCTACCTACCATAGCAGCGATAGACATCATTAGCAAAAGTTAATCTCAGATACGCGAAAACATGGAACCGTCCAATATTTTCAATGGCCCTGAGGCGAATGTAGAGAAAAATAGAGGGTGAGTTTTTTTTTTTTTACCACAACCTGTTAGTCTAACAATGAATTAATGACATTTAACTATAGCATGTAAATAAATAATTATAATTGTAATAAATTCAACTTTGTGATTGTGTTATTCCGAAATTGTATTTTCGGACCGTAATTTGGGTTACTTATTATTTTGTTTATGAAAGGTTGATAATTTGTTATTGTTGACTACAATAATTTAGTATCGCCAAAAAGTATCCAGTAAATAAATATTAAATACAAACATCCTTTTAAAATATAAAAATAATACCATTATACAATTAAAGCATTTTTTTTTTCTGTAATGCATAGATTGTCGGAAAGTACCCAGCAAGGCAAAGCTACATTTGGTCGACATGTAGCTCACAAACATCATGATACAATGGGCGACGTGAGACTTCTATTATTATAATGTAATTTAAATCGAATGTAATTATTTTTATTTTTATTTGTAGATATTACGAAGTCACTCTGGTTTCGGGAGTTCTAAATTCAAACATCAATCAGATTTGTAAGTAAATTTAAAGTTTAATACATCTATACACGAATTTTACATATTTTTATTGGTATATCATCTCAGTAACCGCTCTAAAGAAGTAATTAATTCTGATAATGGCGATGAAATTCAAGATATCACAAGCATTCGTCATAGAGCTCATAAACCTCATGATACAATGCGCGAAGTAAGTATTACAATAATGTTATACACGTATGAAGAGTAAACTTAATTATTCTTTGTAGATTATACATAACAATGGCGATGCTGTTTTCGGAAAATTCAAATACAATCATGACTCAGATTTGTTAGTATATTAGTTTTGAGGGCATTCTTAAGACATATTTTGTGTATTTGTCTACCTAATGAGAAACATGGCAAAAATTGGTTTTTGTAATTCTGATAAAAAATTAGACCTAAAAAGAAATTGTTTCATCAAATAATAGATGGAAACGTTTACTATATTTTCAAAGGGGAATATTTTGATAAATATGGCATTTTTATTATGATAAAAAAAATAGACTTTTTATAAAAAATAAATTATTTGGGAAATAGATTTTAAAAAACCTCCCATTAAAAAACTATTGTTAATATAGATGGCTTTATTTATTTATTTATTTATTTATTTAGGTACCTTAGATCCTGAGTATTGTCGGGAGTACATTTTTTGTAATATATTACCTGTTAGACAAACTGAGACGAAAAATGTTACTGTAACACCCTTAGCTGTTAAGATTCAATTTATTGTGAGTTTTAAATTAGTTTCACCAATATTTTATTTAGAACCGATAAACAAGTCAACAAAATAAACTCTGAACATGTCGATGAATATCAAGCTGATGCAAAAGACCAAAAAGACGCGCACAAACATCACGATACAATTGGCGATACCATTCCAGATTTGAATTGAAAACAAAAATTATTAATCATAACTTAATAAATGTAAAAATTTAAATTAAGTTTTTTTTTATGTAACTATAAAATTATATTCATTAATGATTTAACAATTCTATATTTAGTCATTTTAACACCAAATATATTGATAATCGAAGAGCAATTCTTGTTAACATAACCACTGAGGAACGTTCATTTTACTCTAAATATAGTGTTAAGTAGTATTATACAAAATTAATAATTTTCTGTTGTTAAAATAACAACCGAGTAAGTATTATACACATAGAAATCTGTAGTTAATTTAGCTTTTATAGACATTTTTAAAAAATTAAATTTCAAAATTGTAAGGTGACTGTTAAGGTGACACTGATGACTCAAACTGATGACTGGTGACTCAATAGTTCAACAATTCATAAAAGTAAAAATAGAAAAATATTACAAGAGTTAAATTGGCTTTGTAGAAGATTTGAAAAATTATGATGTTGGCTTAATCATTTATATGTTGTTAAAACAATATTTATTTAGAGTCAAATTGAAGAAGTAAGTTTCATATATCATTGTTTATTTAAAACAACAATAAATACACTAGGTATATTTATGTTAATTTGGTGTTAAAATTCTATACAATTGTTCGTGTATTTAAATGTGGTTAAATCAATGTTAATTTATTGTTAAAAAAAGATATATTTATATTTTACTTTAACACCGCGAATCTTAATTTAACCAGTTGAAGCCTGCAAATACTTAAATAGAAAAAAAAAAAGATAATATGTATTTGTACACAATTGTAACTCACAGAAAAATTATTTTATTTTAAAGCTCCTTAAGGATAAATAATACTATTGCGATCTGCAGTAATAAATAATTAATTTCAATTATGGTTGGTGTTTTTAGTAGCCTTTTTTAAAGGCTCAGATATACATGTGTTTCATGGAGGTCTGTTAAATACAATAACTTATATATATATATATATGTTCTGTTTAATATTTTTAAATTTTTTTTTCCCGTGTAATAATTACTAACGCCTTGTACTATAATTCCTTTATTTTATATATTTTTTAAATTTAAAATAAAATATTTTAATACTACAAAATTCAAGATAGCTATTTTATACATATATTTGGAAATATAATTTTGATAAATGCGTTATAAATATTCACTCATGATGAATCTTTAATTTTCTGAACATGTTTGAAGTATACTATAATTTAAATTAATTTCATTGCCGTTACAAAATAATATGAACCGTTAAAAAAATTTGTCCATGAAAAATAATTTTACTAATGATTTTTGCTAACTTCAAAAAATTGTAGTTATTTATACTGATTGTACTAATTCATCATTATTCAATATTTATAACGCCTTCATTTTGTCTTAAAATATATTTACTAAATGGCATGCTAGAACTTTGTACAAGTAATTTTGTTTGTAATTATAATTTAAATTTAAAATTAATAATGAGGTAGGCTTTAGAAAGTTTCAACTTCCAACCCTCAACTTCACCGTCTGAGGGTACAGGTACATGTTCCAAAAATCTCAAGAACTACATTAAGTAAGTAGGTATCTATTTTAGTGAAACATTTTTCTTCGATTTCTTATAACTATTGTTGTACAATTCTTTTATGTTCGAAAAGCATGGGGTCGTAGACGAAAGGGTAAAATAAAGGCAGGAGGAGGACATGGTTAATATGCGTATCTAATAAATACAAATCATAAATAAAGACAAATTTAATTTAATTAAATTTATATATACAAACATTGAGACCATTAATTATGTAAACTTTCTCGGTTTTTCCAATTTTTTCCTTAAAACAACTACCATAAACTACAACATAAATCAAAAAATTACTTTCCAAAGTCCCAATATATCAACTACCAATACACTCTGAATCTAAAATCGAAAATAGTGAAACTATAATTTCCCTATAATTTTCAGTTTTTCTTAGTTTTCCCAATTATTCAGAAAATTATACAGAAAATTAAATACGATCATGTACAAACCAACCAGACAACATTATATTTTAAAAAAATGCTACTCATTAAATTTAGAGCAAGATTTCTGGTAGAAAATTTCAATCGAAAATAATTAAACTTTTATTGCCTTAAATTTCTCAATTTTTTCCAAGTATAATGCATATTAAAAAAATATATACATCAAAAACGACCTCCCTAATGTACCAACTAGATTCAAAATGGTACAAATAAGCTCTTTTGTCGTTTTTTGTTTGGGGTAAGATTTCTGTAAGAAAAGTTATTTACAGACGAGAAAAAACTTTATTTTTTTATGCCTTAACTGCATAAATATCTAACAAAGTTACCTATTGAAAATCAGCTACTATACAGAGACGAAAATAATAAAAAATATTGGTAGACATAATAGTGTAATATGACCAGATATATTTGTTTGCAAAAGTATGACATAAACACAGGTGTAGCGTCAATCGAAAACTTTGGGAGGGACGGGTTTTTTTTGCTCATTTACTTTTTTTCTGTACATTTTAATAATCCCCCCCCCCATTCTTTGGAGGATGTCATAAGAATAACATAAAATAAAATCACAAAGTTTAACTAAGCAAGTGGTGAGGTCATGGGGAAATGGTATAGTGGGATGATTAGTGAGAATTATTTATTTATAAATAACTCTTCTACACGAAATCTTGTATCAATCAAAAAACAAGTGGCCTTTTTTGATGCACTTTGGATAATATTTGTGAATATGGAAGTCTCATTTTAATTTCTTAACCAGTTTTTATAATAATTAATAAAAATCAGAAAAAATGTAGGAAATACAGGAAAGTTAACATATTCTTAGTTTTTATTTGGCATATGTATATGTATGAATACAATTTATTGACCAAACAGTAATGCTGGAAAATTTAACACGATGTTCATTATAAGTTGTACTTAAAGATCAAAAAAAAAAAAAAAATGTGGGCGTAAATCAGTAGTTTTTTTTTTATAGTTATTTTAAAATCAAATTTTAACAAATATTGTAAAAATTATGATATTTCAAAAAATATGTAACCGAACTTCGCTTAGAATAGTCTTTCGTATAACGTATTCTTTCGCTAACGTATTCTCACGAATATAAATCAAATAACTTATTGTAAATAAATTAACCTATCTTCTAAATTTTTTTTTTTTTATTGTCATTCCATCAGTCTTTTCGCACTTAATTATCCTAAGGTGATCGGTGACAAATTTGAATTACCTACTCGGATTTTTCCAAAGAATCAAAAGCGTTTACGTTTTCTTTTTTTAATAATTTGATTAATTTCCATCTTTTTTTTATTAATAAATTAATTGAATATTAATCAATACAATTGAATTAAGTGAAAATATTTAGTCGAATTATAATATTTTAATGTAAAATATTGTAATTGCATATCGTGTTGTCGTAATATAATGTCAGGTTAGGTTATTTAATAATTCATGAATAACTAACGGAGAAGAAAAAATGATATAAATAAACAACCAGAAATGCTTAGTAAAATTAATATATTTTATATATTAAACAGTTTGAATATGTGATAATCTGTGATAATCTATAGTAAACACAATATATGAAAAAAAAAAACGTACAATTTTAAATATTTAAATATTTATATTTTGATGAAATTAATTAATTCATTCATTTAAAAAAAATTAATTTATGTAACTAATTAGTAATAAATAGTATGTACAAATATATCATATAAATGTACTATTTACATTAGATATTAGATTTTCGATCATAATAACATATTTTAACTCGTTTATCATTACTTTATCATTATAAATCAATAAACAGAATTATGCTGGACTGAATTTGCCAACAATAGCTGTCAAAGAATTCGGCATATAATTACCCACGAACGACTCCTTATTAGGCAGTCTTTCAGTGTCCCTCGTCGTGTTTTCATAATCATACGCTAGTGGCGTTTTAGAAGTCGATTGTACTTTTTTTTACGTGTAGCGGGTATCTTTTCGCCGTCTTCGAAACCATTTATCAAAACCATTGTGTTATTTTTGTTTATACAAATTAATACTATTTTCTCTACATTCCTGGAGTTCTGTGAACATTCGTCATCGATGTTCTGCAGGGTAGATACAATGTCGTGTTCTCGACAGGTAAGCAATTATAATATTCATAAAAAACAATTTTCTATACTGGCAATATAATTTATAAGACCGAATTTTATATTGGCAATATAGGTAACTAGAAAGACCTATTCATACATTGCCAGTGTTTTTTGTGATAAGGCTCAATTCTGTATAATTGACAAAATTTATTTGTAGAGGAACAGTTGTGTTTCTCGTAGATAAATGTATGGGTACATACTTGTAACAGAATTCACGACCTCCAATTGTATTTTCTCTAATAGGAAAAGATAATATAATAATAAATGCAAAGGCGTACTTGCGTAGGAACGGATATTTTAGGACGTCTGACCAGTAATTCCTATCATCCCAGTACTATAACTATAGCCCTGCCATCCCTTTTTATTATTTTTATTAAATTATTTAATAGTAAATTTATTCATGGGCGTCATTTTGTTCTTTATTTTATCTATATTATATTTAAGTAGGTACTTGCTAGCCACTCGGTACATACTTTAAGGTTTTCTCATCAACCCTTGTTTTATTAGTGTATTTTATCTACTTAATTATCTAAAGAAAAAATAATCATTCTCACAATAATTATGGGTATGTGTGAACGGATTGCGTTATTGTTTCCCTAGACCTAGTCTAATACTGCGTGTGATAAGATTTTTATTTCGGTTTGTTTAACCTTCTTTTTATTCCCTGGTATTTCATGGTGATTTGAATTATTAGTTATCAAAATTAAATAATGTTGAACTGCCTTTTAAATTTAACATTGTATTCTTATAAAATCTAAGCCCAATAAAATCGAAAAGTATAAAATAATCACTACTATTGCGTAATGTGTCATGAGTGATATTTTTATTTCTCTTTTGATTACCATTGACCCCGAAAAATTTAATTTTGAGCTATTAGCCATTTTCAAATATACATCTGTTATCGGTTTAATTTTGAAATACGGTTAATTTTCGCAAGAGTTTGAAGATCGGATTTTGACGAAAATCGTAAAAACATTTCTACGTACCTATTATTTTTCGGTTTATTAATATAACCCACTGAAAACGCTCGAAAAATTCGAACCAGAGTCGTCTTAAGTTGTGTCAAGTTGAAAATTTAAAAATCTGAGCATAATGCTGTAATTTTTTCATAATCGTGTTTTAAGTTAAAACTAATTATACGGTTTTTTAAAAACAATTGTAGTTTATTTTATAATGGCAAATCAATGAAATTTAAAGAAATTAAAAAATGTTTAACGGAAATCCGTTCAACACCTGCTGCCACAGAATACATTTGTATAATATATTAGTAGTATAATACCTATATTTCTTACTCGTTCTAACGTAAAAAATCGAATTCCGGGAAACTGCTACAGCGTCAGACGACGGGCGGACGCGCCTCGAAATTTAACCGTGTGTCGTTGACCGACGACGACAACGATAAAAACAAGTAGAGGAAAAGGAAACATTCTCGCGGCAAAATGGTAACTTTCGTTTTTGCCAGCGAAGGTCAGCAACCGTGCATACCAAACTGCATCTAATTAATAATATGATATAACAGTCTAAAATATTTGTCAATATTATTATTATTATACAGTATGATCATTTCAACAGATACTTTTACTAAATTCTTCGACTAGATAACTATAGTATTTAAATTCGGTTTTCGGATAGTAATAATAAATATACCAGTGGCGTTCACAAAAATAAGGGGAGGGGTTGATAGAGATTATATTTCTCATCCTCCTCATAGTTTAAAAATAAAACAACCGACTATTTATTTAGTAATTTTAATGAAATAAAATAAAATATTTTATAAAATATAAAATCCGTCAATTTTATTTTGTTTTTTTGAAATGTTTTATTATTGGTTTCAATAGCCAAATCAGCAGTTTTCGTAAACGTTTTCGGGGGAGGGAGAGGATAAGGTTTTCTTTACTTATATTGTTTTCTCATAAAACATCACATTATTTCGTCACTTTTAAGATCAAGTTTGTTTAATATTTTAAAAAAAAAATCATATTTTTTAATAAACTTTGTAAGATTTCATTTCAAGCAATTTTTGGGATGGAAAAAATTATACTAGTCAAATGTTTTACAGAAAACAAGACTATTCTTAAAAATAAGTGTAGGTATCCGTTAAATTAAATGTAATTAGTATTGCACATCGCAAAGGATAACGGCTTAAACATATTTTCAAAATGTGTGTTTCTGTATTTATGCATGAACGGCCAGTGAGTTTGTGAACTGCAGTGTAATTCGATAAAGAATTTAATAAGCCCTAGAGCCGATTTCAAAGGGCGTGGTCTAGTTTTACGATCGATTGGCGTGTCGAAGCGACATCTAATGTTTTTAATGTAAAAATAAGAAAATAGTGAGATTGTGTGACTTTACAGTGATTGCTTATCATGTCTTTTAAAGTACTTTTATGAGTCGAATAAAGAAACATTTTGTTTAAATCGAAGGTTGGTCGGAGACAGTGGTTAAAATAGGATAAACTTCGAAGAGGGACCATTTATTTACAAAATATTTATCGAAAATTAAGGGGCATCTAAACTAAATCTAACCAAACTTTCAGAAAACCAATTATGAAGATAAGACTTTCAATTTCTTTTTCTCTCACGTATTTTTGTTTATAAAAATGTTTCACTAATAGATTTTGAAAATCTGGGGGTATACACTTTAATCACTGATCGGAAACTATGTAGAGACTAAATGATGTAACAGATTTTAGGCGACGCCAATCAGACTTAATAACGTGGTGAGGAGCCCAAGCTGCGCCAGCATATTAAAAAACTGGGATAATGTACGTTATGATAATATTAATTTCTAATCTAATGGGAATATGACTGTTTTCGCAAAGGACAGAAAAGAGCATACCTCTAGTTTACGTCGTCTATTTGATAATTATTGAAGTATGATCTCCGAAACCTAATAACTCCTTCCAAGAGTAACACCTCGGTATTTTGTTTGGAGTATCCAGTTAATTTGTACACCATTTATTTTTATCTACCAAAATATTTCTCTAGAGGATTGCTGAAGGTGTCTGCCATATTTATAAGGTGTCAGTTTTAATTACATTAATACAAATACGCTACTTCGAAATCTATTTACCCATTCAAACCCCAAATCGCTTTGACATTGAAAACGGTTCGAGGCTCTATTTTGGACTTTTGGTCGTTGGTAAAAACATTGTCTTGTCAGCGAAAAGAGAAACTTTGATTTTATCACGATGTATAGAAATTTCATTGGTATGTAAAAGACATAAAGCTGGCGTAAGACAGGAACACTAAGGAACATCAGTTCAGATAGATGATGTTCATTTGAATATAATAAAACCGTTTACCCACATAGATGGCACTTTAATCTATATAATATATTCATAGACGAGCGTGCGCCCATAAAATATTCTGTATTCAAAATATTCCACGTTCAAAGCATCCCCGGTAGAAATAACACTTGATATGACTCAGGGAGTGCTGAACTCTCCTTAAGCCACTCCTATTTTCGTCTATGGTCATATTATTATTCACACAAGTCGTTATAAATGTTTAATTTTACTCATTAGTATTATCTAAATTGTATAGTTATGGGTAAGTAAATATGTTATCGTATCGACGGAAAACGAGAACGTTGTTACATACTTAATACACCGCGATAAACGTCGACCACAAAACCAAATACCGATTACAATTTTTTTTATTATTGATATTATTTAATTTACTGAACAGAATGTCACGCGTCGTGAGAATATTATTACGAGAATAAAAATTGCGTTACATATTTTATTGCGGTTTTGATATGATATTATGGCGTGTGATACGTTTATATTCCTGGTGTATAACGAAGAAGTTATAAATGTAAACATTAATATTTACTGAAATTGTTAAATAACATAATTGACTGCCAAGCGTGGATCCAGAAATTACAAATGAGGAGCGGGAACTAAATCAAACAATTTGTTTACCCACTGCTTATTTATTTATAACAGTTTAAATAACAAAAATTGAAATTGAGATAATTTAAACAATTTACTTTGTCTTTGGCCTGTCTTCCGTTTGCATTCGTTTGAGCTTTTATCAAGACAAAATCGTAACTTCGATTTTGTTGTTATCAAAAAATAAACAATTTATATTTAGATATTTAATAGAAACACCTTATAAAATTTAAAATCTAGCTGAAACCCCCCCTCTCCCATTGGATTCGTGCCTGTAGATTTCTCTTATTTGTTGAAACGATAGTGTTTTAGAATTAATTTATTATAAATCCGCAATAATTCAAGACTGTTTCATGATAAATAATATCTCTAAATATTACAAAAATTATCAGCTGCAACTGATATATTGACGGCGATAAGAAATACATTGGAATTTAATTTTGGTTAGTTGTTAATTATTATTGTTTTTCAAATTAAATACTACATGCAATTTTATTATAATTATCTGTGTAAAGAAAATTAGTATTAGCTGTACAATTTGATTGTATTGTTTTCATACTATACTATACAATTATACTGATTGATTATAAACGGAGATCATCCGTCAATGAAATATAATAATATAATACAATAATTTTTTTTCTCGGAAAACACTTTTTCGGTTTGTGAAAAAGGCTGCGAATTTTGCACGCACCACTTTAAAAGATGCGAAAGTGCCTGTCCCGCGGTTAGTTTACTTGAACCGTAAGTCGAAATTCTCAATCGTTCACCCCCCGGATAACTAACTATAAATATAGACACTAAATACTTAGGCCCGGTACCTTGGATTCATATACAGTTTTCAGAAGAAGATACAGAGATTACATATCTATATTGGATTGCACATTTTAGGATACAATTCAAATATTTTTAACTTTTTCGATGCACGCTTGTGCAAAATTTCTTATATTTTCTTAAATACAAGCACCTATTTTTAACGCCAAATTCCTAGATCAGCGTTTCCCAACCTTTTTCCCTCGCGGCACACTAATCCCAACCCATATTTAGCCGCGGCACACTCGGCACTTACTTGGTACCATACTTTCATTAGATAATTTTTCACTACACATGAGGCATTGAGGTATACTGGGTATAGGCATTTCTCCACCACTCGACGGGAAACCAAATGATAAATAGCTTTCGTGATATTGTCGAATATAATTTTTTGATCGTACGTTAGCATTTTTACTCGCACTCACCTCAACATTAGGAGGATTGAAACTCGGACCAGGCAATTCCTCAACATCAGCTCTATGAGCATAATTAGGATCAGGCAATTCTTCGCTTAATTTACGTTTTCTAATTAAAAAACGATCCATCGTGTGCTACACGTAGTACGAACGATAATCGTAAAGCGAGGGGAAAAATTTTCCGTTAAAATAAAACACGGTAATAATAAATGTACTTCATACGACATTCATACGACGACAAACGACTAACTGACTAACATTTTAAATGAATTAATAAGAAATAGTGAACAATAAGATAAGATTCTCCCCGATAAGAGAATCGTTAAAACTATTTTAACCAATTACTGAAATTTTACGGAAACGTTTATTAATAGTCATGGCATTTCGCGGCACACCCAGTTGGGCCTCGCGGCACACCGGTTGGGAAACCCTGTCCTAGATGGTCTTACTTTTCGTAACATTTTTTTTTTCTCGTTTTTGCAAAACGTTTAAAACGCACGTCTTTAAAAACGATAGAATTTGACAACTGAAGAAAAAAATGTAATGATAGGTATTATAGGCAATCACAAAATCACAAACTGCGCATAGTAAATTTGATTGGAAACACGATTGAAATTTACTAAACGTATATTTGGCAATCAAATTATTTCCCGTTTGAGTACGCTGTGATGCAATGAACGATACATTATGACGACGTTGTCCGCACCACGACAGTATTTGCAATGGTTACCGTCATTATCGCCGTAGAACCATAACTACCATGCGGTGATATGGCGGTACGATAATATACATCATGATGCGGTACGACAGTACAACTGTGCGTGACAGCGGCTTCGGGCAAATAAACGTTTCCATTTGTGATTATTTCAAGCGTGTCCTAAAATCAAGGGGGGGACGGGAGGGGATCGCATTGGACTGGAAGACGCGTGCCACCCCGTAACGTTCCGAAAGCCGAGTATAATATACGATACTATACACGAGTACATTACGCGTCCCCGGCCGAAACGTTACCCGAAAAAAAGGTTACACGCGCGATACGCCGCGTGCGACCGCGACGGTTCAAACCGGTTTTTTTTTCGTGTTATCCGGTTCGGAGCTGCACCGTTGCGCACTTATTATTGGCGGGTACGTTCGGTAATAACGAGCTCCGACTGCATCCACTTGCAGCACGCACGATTACGTATGCTACGTAATACCACGTCGTGTAGAGTACCGTACGCAGCTATCCGATTCGGAGAGTCGCCGTCGCGACAGCGCGCGGGATACCTGCCGCCAGCCTATGGAACGCCGAGCGTCGCTCGTAAACAGGAAATTATAATAAATTAACAATAAAAATAAAAAACACACACACACACACACACACACATCATACAGATGGGTATTATATTGTGTTATCGTAGAAAGACCGGGAGAATTATTGCGGTTGTCCGACGTCGCCGCCGCCGCCGCCACCGCCGCCGCCGCCGCCGCCGCCGCCGACGCTCACGCGAGGTCGAATGTCGTGCCGTCGCGTCCGCGAGTCGCGCTTTCGGCCCCGTAGTAATCTATTACACTCAACGCGCGTACCGTCCCGATTATAACAATCGCTAATGGAATTATTACAGAGAACAAATTCGTAGTTAATCCGTCGTTAATAAAATTACGGTTGGTTTTCGTTTTTTCGACAACTCGCGATCATTTTCCCGTACCGGATCGCCGTCGTGTCGTCGTCGTCGTCGCATTACGTGTCGTTGAATATCCGCGATTGTCGTTACCGTCCGCGAGAAAACCGTCGCTCGTCCGAGACAACGGACCCCCGGACGCCCGCCCACGCCCCCTCTCCCCACGAAAAATACCAAAAAAAAAAAAAATTACAAGACTACCGCCGAGTGAAGGTAAGTATATCGTTGTTGTGTTTTCGGTTTTATATGCTCGGGCCGTTGTCGTTTACGCTTTTAAAACCGCCGGGACGATACGCGACACGAGCACCGCTGCGGAGGGGCGCGAGGCGGACCGAAGAGGGGGACCCGGGCGAATAAGGTACCGGCGGCTATCGGTCGGTCTCGGCGAAGTTTTGTCCCGATGTCATATCGACTTGGAGGGCGCGTCATCCGCGCGAGGGTGGGGCCGGCGGCGAGGGCGCGAGACGCGGACGCGAGCGACGACGATGATGCGACGCCGGTGGATAGCGGTGCCGGTGGCGTCTATCGCTCGTTTCGTATTATTGTCGGCCGGCCGCAAATTCTTTTTACCCGCCCACCCCGTTTGGCTTATTACGTCGAGTCGACGGCTTTGCTGTAAGAACGTATCTTTCTATATGTCGGTACGAATTTCGCGGTTTTTTTGTTTTTGTTTGCATACAGGGCGAGATTCGGAAGATGCGTTTCCTCCCTCCCCTCCCATTGCAGTTTATTCGCCGTCCATTATTTTATGCGAACGATTTTTTTTTTTTGTCAAAATTACAATCGCTTTATTTTTTTAGTCGGAAAATCAAAAATACCGCCCACTGGGCCGGCCCTACCTATATTGTGCTATATCGAACAAACCTAAACGTATACATTTTCTAGTGTAAAACTAAACCCGTCCGAATCGCTGTATGCAATAAGATAATCAGTTAGATCAGTTATTAATCGGTTAATAAACTTGGTGAGTTTAATAGATAACAATTTTACAACTTTTGTTTTCGATAATTTTTCGGTCAGTATTACAAACTACCAAATGGTACTTACAAAAATAAATACATAAAGTAAAAGTAAAAAAAATTCTAAATACGCCATTGCAATGTGCAATTACGAACAGTATGGAAATTTCGGTTTCTGTTTTTTCGGACGTTTTCGATTTTCTCAGTTAATTATTCCTCGCTCTTTTTTTGAACGAGTTTTACAGTATTTTTTTTCAGTTATCTGTTCTTAAGTAATTATTAGCATCCTTAAAAACAAATCATCGCTAGTGAAATACGATTCTGAGTAAAATAAACTTGTTTGCGATTTTCGTCAAAGTTCGAACTCGACATTTTCAATGTGATTTTCTTTGGTCAGCACCGCCAGCGTCGTCCGGATTACTGCCCCCTCCCCCTCGCTCTATACCACCACCATATCCACATTCCACACACGTAGCCGTTTAGATTATGCCCTTTACACCACCACAAAACATCAACCTGTAGCGGAAACTTTATCGAAGCGTGATTTTTAAACTGAACTCAATGCATTAAATGCTTTAAATGCTACAATAAAGGTTAACTGTCATTTTTGATTGAAGAAAAATTTCTATTAAAAAATTTGCTTACAAACACAATAATTAAGCACACGTGCCATAGTAAAACATTTGTTATTCCTCGTTCCGCTCAGAAAATGAAAGTGTTTCGGATGAGTAAAACTACGTAATCGTTAGTATGCAACATCAATTATAAAGAAAATAAACAATGCTTTTTGGTTGTATAATAATAAGTGTGTCTATTTATTAGATTTTGAGTGTAATAGTGGGGAATATGTTAATGGTTTTACTATGACGTCATAAGTGAATAGATTTTCTAATGGCGCCAATCACTATGTGTAGCACATTTTCTAACAGAAAATATTTTCTGATTTGTGCGCGTTTTCTAAATAACTGTTAAAGCGGGAAAATATTAGACGTCTCCAATGAAAACGTGTGTAATAAGTACGTGAAAACGGAGTCCATGTACCCAGTGAAGAATGGTATGTACTCACGTATAGTTAATACACTTGAATTCACTATCCGTGTTCACGCGTGTTTTAGTGTTATTCAAGTCAATACGTAGTGAAAAGACGTTTGAAATAACGTAAATACATGAATGATAATTAAACGTAAATAACAATGACACGTTTAAGCAGATTTTGTAATTACACGGTTTTGTAAATTTGAATGTTTATGTTACGTAAATATGTGAAAGCGTGTAGCCGTGAAATAGGAAGCTCTAGAAAATATAAGCATATTGTATTAAAAATTATTAAAGTTTACATGAAAGTTTAAGAAAGTTGTTATTAAAATTTCGCGGTGCATACCATAACCTCTACAAATTATTACAGGTGGCTATGTAAGATCGGCTACCCGTGAAAGTTAATTTTCTTCCATAAGATACGTCAACAATTTTATATTAAGTCAGCTTTGGGACAAAACAATGATTCCGGTATTTATCTCTATTAAACATACAAAGAAATATTATAACAAACACGATAAACATCGAGATAAAATATGGAGATAACATACCTATTATTCAACGAATAATGTTTTGCTAGGATTTGTCGATAAACTTAAAATATATTTTATATTTATATAAATATCATAACAATAATTGGGTTCTTACAAACTAAGAGACGGGGAATTTAAAACGAGGATCAACATAAGTTGTATTTGACTGTAAAAAGGAGCTGATACTAGAGACGAATGTAACCACTGCTATAGATGCGTAGTTCGGAAGGTAGGGTACATAAAATTATTTATTATACTTGTAACCAAAAATAAACCGTTGCTAACGAAAAACGGTTTGGAGTGAAGTTTAGTCATACATGGTTTAAAAGACATGACTTAATAAGAAAGTTATAATAAAGATAATATTTACGATTTTCGTCAAAATTTCATTTTAACTCTTATAAAAAAAAATAAATAAATAAATAAAAGAATACTACATTACATTTAATTTTTTTTTTTTTTCAAAACTTAAAATAAACTTATAGTCAAATTTTCAAACATTTCTGTTATACAATTCTATCTACAGAGTACCTAATAAATAAAAATTACATAAAAAAACTCGCAAAATTAAAATGTTCATAAATATCTCATAAATGGCACAAATATTTTGAAAGATTTACCATGTCTAAAAAAAAATAAATGTTAGTTTTCTGTTCAACTTTCAAGTCTTTACAAATATTTTTCTGAATAAAATTACAAAAATTAAAATTAAAATAATAAAATCATTATTCTCTACGTTCTTGCTACGTATTTTTCGGTTTTGCTCAACTATTTAAAAAACTAAAAAGTAAATCGAAAAAAACGACTTTCTTTGTTACCACTTAGATTATAAAAGTAACAAAAAATGTCTCTTGTTGTTTTTCTATTGAACGAATATTTTTTTGTAAAATTCATAAGCCGTAAAAATGTAAAGGAATAATAAAGGAAAAATAAAGGAATGTCCCGTAAATTAATCAGTGTTCATATTTTGTCATTTTCCAGTTTTTATCGGTTAATACTAAAACTGCCTGGTAAATTAAAAGACGAGTTACTTACAGACAATCTAGAACAAAAAAGGTCGTTTTTCTATCGGAACAATAGTTATGGTTAAAAACATAAACTGTCATATAAGTTTAAAATAATGCAATCGATACGTCGCGCGCAGTAGTATTATGAAAAAAAATCGTATTTTTTTGGTTTTTCCAATTATTATGAAAAACACTTTAGATAACAAAAAACGACTATTTTTCTTAGTGACTTTTGACTGTAACGTAGCAGTGTTTTTTATAAGATTCGTTATTATTTTTATACGTTTTTATGAAAAATCACGGCATTTAAAAACCTTTTGAACCGAACATCGCTCTGAAATATTTTCGTTAGTAATGGCTTATCGTTGTGTTCAAATATAAATTAAATAACTCTGTATGTATCCTACTATCCAAACTTTTCGCATATAACAGCAGCACACCCGTCAGCAGTATAAGCTCTGTTTGTTTTGTCTGCAGTGAAAACATTTTCGGCCGGAGGGTTTTATCGGTCCGTTCAAAAAAAACTGCAGCTCGAGACCTTTTTGGCAGCGTTTCGTGTCTGTATAATTGGCTGGTGTCGATAAGGACGAGAGATTATTTTTCCCGATGGGGGCGAACTCGCGCAGGAAAAATCGAGAATATGCGTCGCGGACGTTGAAAAAATCAAACGAGACCGGAATTTCGACGCGATGTTTAACACTTCCGCCGAATTCGACGGGACGTTTATCGTTTGTGAAATGTTTTCGGAACCCTTCGGAAACCCGCGAACTGCGATAATCGCAAATTAGTTTTGCAGTTTAGTGCTGCGTAACGGGATGCGAATCGCGAATACGGATTTTCGTCGTTACAGTTTTTGCGGAAAAAATTCCGTACCGCTCGGTATTCGGCAATGCGGTCGGCGTACCACGTTCGCATAATGACGCGCGTACGGTGCGTTTATAGCGGTAGGCTTACTGCCGCGCGGACGGCGCGTTGTGCGCCGCGTCAATACGCGGCGAATAATAATAATGATAATAATAATTCGAGTATAAATAATAACGATAATACGGTATTACGTTCGCGGGGCGATTATTTCGCGCGTTACCAGTTTCAATGAGAATTAATTCCGGTAGAACGTTGCCGGCGCGAACCGAATAAACAAGAGCGCGTTTAACGGCCCTTCGGCGGGGGCCGCGGCCCGGCTCCGGGTTCGCGTCTGAACGCCCGCACTCGCGTATCCCTCCGCCGACCCCCAACCCCCTCTTGCCCCTTCTGCCGCAGCCGCGGCCGCAGCCGCCGACGTAGTTTTCCCGTTCCTCGTTCCCTCCCCCTCCCCCCCCCCGCGACCGAATATTATATCGATAAAAAAAAAAAAAATTCCTAAATTAAAACCGGCCTGACCGCCCGGCTTAACCGTTTTACACCAGCGGGCGTGTACGACGGCGACGACGACGACGACGTTTTAATAATATTTTATACCGACGATTCCCGCGCGAAAGCGGCTCGTAAATCAATCGGCGGGGTGCGGGGGACCGCGCACGCATAATAATAATATTATTAGGAGGCGATCCGCCGGTGACTAAATGCGACGACGACGGCTCGCGACGCGCCACAATATCGCGGTACAGGTAGGCACCGTAACAGCAATGATTGTTACTATTAATTACTCGCATTGTCGATTTTCACCGTGTACGATAAAACTGCGATTGATTACTAATATAATTGATGTTATATTTCAAAGCGCGTTAAATTATTATTGAAAAGTCGGCTTTGTTACCGGCGATTATGTTCAACTCGTTTGATTCGGGTTAGCATCGGGAAAAAAAGAAGAACGTATTTTAAAAAAAATTTCAATTCAATTCGTACTCACGTTGATTGCGTTTAAATATTGTTTGTTGGCATGGTAAGTATCTGAACGGAAAAAAAAAAAAAAGGTTATCCTAGGATTATGGGCACGGCTGCAGACACCGTTGTAGATGGGAAGTCGGGAAGATAGGATATAGACGGGAAATTAATGTATATCTGTAAGCGACGATTAACCATTTCTAACGAAAAAACGATACTGAGCTGAGTTCGGTCGATAGTGTTGCTGCGATACAATATAAATTTTGAAATAATAAAATAATATATGCATTTCAAAAATATTAATTTCTTAGTAAATTGACTCTCCTTAAAAAAAAAAAAAAAATTGCGTTACGCATATTTCAAAAGTATAGTTTTAAAACTTCAAGTGCATATTTTACCAATTTGTAGTGCATAATTCCGTGCGTATTTATGCGTTTTTTTAATGAATATACCGTAGAGCCCTGCTTAATATATACCGTCGACACGATGGCCGTGGTTACATCTGGCACATATTTATATATCGCAGTTTACCGCGGCTCTGTGACGTTGGTTTAGATTATTAATTGAGGGGAGGGGTTCCTAATTGTTTGTAATAAAAATGAACTGGAAGTCGACAAATAATTAAATTCCCGTAGTAATTTAAAAATGTCGTCCATTTGCCCTTGTTTGATGCGCCTCTTACCTAATTCCCCGATATCGATTTCGCTGCGGTGGTCGACAATGAACAATACTGTGATACAAAACTCAATTTTAATTAATTTTTTTCGATGAAATTCAAGAAGTACCGTCTATCCGACCGAATACGTTTAAAACAGATTCGTAATGGGCACAAGAGGAGGTTATCCACATTTCTTCTAATCGCTGTGACAACAAATTATAAATTATACAAATGTATGTATAATTAATGTATTATATTAATTACAAATAATTGTTTGTAAATTAAAGTTCAATTAATTTAAGAGCATAATTAAAATGCAGCATAATATAATATTAAACGAATCGTATAAACAAATGAAGTATAATAATCGATAATATTATATAGTTATTCTATGACAAATGCAATCAATAAAACATAAAAAAAAACTGTTGGGTATAAATATATTTAACAATAATAAACTTATACGAACCGGAGTTTCGAAGTAGCGTAAGAACTTATTATTCGTTTTTTTCTTTCACCCATTGGATTTAAAATCAATGAGCGAACTTCTTCAGAGCCCAAACTAATAATCGTTTACAGACCGTATTCGAAAATTCGCATTCGTATGCGAGATAGAACGCATACGGACAGACAGCCACGAACAAATATATTAGTTTACATTACTTGATAACATGTACAGTTGTACAATACTACAAAAGTAATTTTATTAAATTTCTGTGCTAAACGTTCGGGATCAACTGGAATATCACTTACACAAAATGTTATCGTCAGTATTTCGCACTCGTAGTAGGTGTACTTCGAGAACTTTTTTTTTTTTTAACCAATTTTAGTCTTGAGAACGCTCTCTCCGTGGGGAAGCACTTGATATCGGCAGAGTCAGTGCAATACTAAGTACTGTATCAGCAATATGCATACAGAGCCGATACCTTTCAGTCCTGCTACATTGCACATCGCATTTTATAGGCCGCGTGAATAATACTTTCGCTATTTTCACAATGGGTTACCTTTAAACTTTAAATTTTATCCCCAGTCAATGGCACGGTGAACATATTTTGTAAACAATGATACACAAAACACGTTTCAGCATCCACCCTCTTTCTATTTATATTAGGACAAACGTCCTTAGGTCAATCCACGGAAAACAATTAAGTACCTAGGTATACTTTTTAAGCCCGTGGTCTCAAGTTTACAAATACCTCTGGCCTAGTTCTTAACTCTGTTAATATATTTCACGCGTTTAGTAGTACAAGACAATTGGGCGCCAAATTATCAGTTTTAAAGCCAATGGTCTAGGTAAAATTGTATACTTGACATTTGGATTCAATTCGATGATTAATAATGGAAATCTGCGGGTCATAATTCTGTAGTGGAAAAGCCTGTATACATTTATGTACATACTTGATGGTCAATCAAATAACAAATGCTATTTAATAGTACTAACCCATTCATTGATATTGATTATTGTCAAATACCAAATACCTACCTATTGCTGACTGCCGTACTTCCTACCAACTTACGTCCACTCATCAAATTTCAACAACGACGCCTATAAGCTCATTATAAATCCCTACTTCACGCTACTGCAGTCGTTAATAAATTCGTCTATTTCAATTTATTAATATTATTTTTGATATCTATAAACAATATGTTTCATATTTACAATGATTTTCAAACGCACGTTTTTTTTTATCGATGTAACATGTCTTTTTAGCAACTATTAAGCAACGGCAATTCGTGGTATATAGCAAACACTGTCGTCATTGCGAATTTCACATCTGTCGCGATTGTATAACTAAACCAAACTAAACTATTCTGGGTGTCCCACGAAAATATGCCCATTGTAATATCTAAGAGGCAATAAAGATAATCAAACTCTGTTTTCTTTATACTACTCATTGGGATAAGGAAACAATTATTTATATTCTTTTTTATATTTTGGTAAAAAATTTAAAGAGAAAATAAGTGTACAGTAAATTACTCGTAATAATAATAATCAATTATTAGAAAATGCGATTAAAGCCTGCTGCATAATTATAGGTACTTTTCTCTAAACATTAAAAAATTATTAAAAATCGCAAATTTAATGAAAATAAAAAGTTAAGCATGTAAATTTATCGCAATATAAATATTTATTGTCCTTATCCCTGTGAGTAATATATATATATATAAAAAAAAAAAATTGAATTTGATTATCTTTATTATCTCCGGAGCTATTACAATGGATATATCTTCGTGATACACCAGGTGAATGTACAATGGGGGTTTCAGAGGTTCAAATCCCCGCAGAAATTTCATGAAAACTATGATAAAAGTAGATTTTTATTAGTTTCAAAAGTGATTTCTGTCAATGAGGAAGATAAATAAAATGTTGGTTTTATTTTAATTGTATTTATTTATTTAATATTGGCAAGTATATTATACCGTTAATGTTATCATTTCTAATTTGTTGTGGTTTTCCTGATTTTAGAAAATTATAACTGACACGGCGATATTGCATACCGCGTTATCGTTTGGACTGTATTCACTATAAAAAAATATCAAACGTAAATTTGTATAGTAATAGTAGTAACTGTAAAACGCTAAAAATGAATGTCATAAAATATGGACATTTTTAATGAAAAATAACCAATCCTAAAACTGAACGTATGTAAACTTCTTTGTTGTTTATTGTTTATCGTCACGAGAGTACGAGACTTAAGGCCCCTAACACCTCCCCCCCCCGAAATATTTTTTTTTAAACGCACCTGTGGGACACTGTATGAAAAAAAAAAAAAAAACCCTTTTCACCGTGAACACGGTTAGTCGACAATTTTACGATATTCCGTAGGTACACGCTACAGTAGGTCTTGGGCACGTTTATTATACGAATACGTATACCCGTACTTTTGCCTATAAACTTTATGGCCTTAATTGTATCGGCGTACCTACGTTACCGGGTGAGATTTCGGAAATTACAAACCGCGGCGAGGCTTCGGATCGCGATTCGCAACAATGTTCGCCAAACTCGTGTTGCGCGTTCTCGTTTAAAATTACGTTCCCGAATTAATACGATAATATTCTCGAAACTTCTGCGATAATTGTAATTTTATACACACACCCACCCACCCCCCCACCAGTTTCCTCGTAACGCCCGACCGGTACGCGGGAAATAATATAAACGCAACGTTTGTTCGACGTCGTCAAAACGATTGTGCTAATATTAATAACATTGTGCGTTGTACACGTTGCGCAACTGTTAAATTAGCAACGCGGATACGCGTCGTTTTCGGAAAATCCCACACTTTTCGTGTGCGTGCAGGCACCGTCACATTTATTATTCACGGTGATCACTATGCAATGACCACGGCGATTCTCGAAAAAAAACGAAATGCGTTCTATTCAGTACATATATATGTATATAAAAAAAAAAAAAAAAAAAACGGTCATATTTTTTTTCGCGGGGGACGGAGAATTTCCTTTTACGGGACATAATTTTTTTTTTTTGTGAGAAATGAAAAAAATATAAAAATATGATGCGCCTGTGTACCTGTATACTGCGTAATATTGGGTCGAATTAAATAAAAAACCGTTTCCCATTAGTCATTTGTATTGTAAAGTTGTCTTGTATTTCGGGGTTTATTTTTTCTGCAACATCTATAAAAAAAAAAACCAACATTTTGATACAAAAAAAAAAAAAAAAGGTAATTAAAGTTAATTCTTTTATCAAACGTATTATTTTTTTATGATTTTTCAATCTGAGTACACAGCGGTGCGCCAGGCCAAGGTCCGGCTGACATGCCAACGTGTCTTTATATAAACCGATTCACCCAGGTTTTCTTACCTTCGTATAGATATGACGGTATGACGGTGTTTACTCTTAAGATGCGGGCTTTTGAAATTTGAAAGATAGATTAAGCTTGTAACGAATTTAACTCTTAATATTAAGCCTTTTCAAAAGTGTGGAATTTAAAAGTTCGCATTTTTGTTGTACTCACTAACTCACCCGTCGTCACAGGCTCGTGCGTAAGAGAGGATGATGAGGGTTCAAACTCTTACCCATTACATTTTCTTTCACGTTCAGATTATTGGCGGTTAGATATTATCGAATTAAAAACATGTTTACTTTTGCAAAACTCCCGGAGTATATTCTGTGATAATTGATGTATTTATGTATACCTACTTCCCCCCTCCCCCATGAAGAAATTCTGCGCACAGCACCACAATATCAACAATTATAAGGCATTTCCCATTTTAGTTTTAAATCGACTGTTTCTTTTAGCAAATATCTATGTATCTCTAAGTGTGTCAACATTAAAAATCAATGATTGTACATAATAAACGTTAATTAAAATAATTGCTAGACTGTTAAAATAACGTTGCGAAATTTATCGTTTTAAAATGTTATAATAATTATGAATTTTCGGATCTAAATTTATTTTTATTCTAAATTAAAATGTAAAATTGTTTTAAATTGGGATGGGAATTGTGGAAGTTTTTATTATTGAACATTACGATTTCGGTAACCGATTATGAATTATTACGAAATAATTGCCAAGAGAGCAAATTCAATAAATAAAAATATCGACTGTATACGCCAGTTCGAGGTTCAATTCAAGTGTGCCATTTGGGTCGTTCCTTTTTTGTTTATACAGATAATGGTTTTCGTTTTGTTTTGTTTTTTTTAATTAAATAAAAGATTACACTCATTTATTGTATTCTCTCGGCGATGTAGAACTGCTCCACTTCAATATAGTACATAGGCACTAAACTTACTCTATACGAAAAAAAAGGCATAAAAACAAAATTTGAACCGTACAATTACTTACAACCTAAGCTTTTCAAATATTATATTTACGCAGGTCCCTACATTTATATAAACCTTTTATAAATAACTAATTCCATATTTTGGGATATAACTTTTAAATTAAAAATTATTCAAGCGTCACGGTAGTTTGTAATTATTATATTTATTTAATTTTACTCCGTGGTTAAAAAATATTATTATTATTATATCTACATAATATTGCTGGAAAAAAATTGATATATTTTTTTCGTTTTATATATTTTAAAGTTGGACCTCCATACGATCTTTCCGCGATAGAAATGATTATTTAACCGTACTTAATATTTATGCATATATTTCGTTATTATTCAACGAATATTCTATAGTTTCGTTTTTTTTTTTTTTTTTATATTAAATTGTATTCATAAAGTTTGTGTGTTCTTTGATTCCCAAAAGAGTTTAATAATAAATTGTGCATAATATTATATGGTATATACGAAAACACTCGCTTGAATAGTTTTCCATGAAAAACGATTCACAACAAACATTTTTCATTATTTCAAAACTTGAATATTTTTTTTTTTTTTTTTTACTGCGGAACAATAACCGTATCTTGTAATAATAATAGTTTCAATACTGTATAGTAAAAATTAATACATGTATTCTATAAAAATTAGAATATAATATTAAATTATAATTTTTAAAAAAAAATGGGCCTTTTAACCGAGTGAAAAACCAATATCAAAATAAATAGAAAAAAAACAATCAAATTTCGATATTCCATATTATAGGCACTGATGTGGGTACTATCAGAGGCATCCTCAGAATTTTTGATTGGAGAGAGAGATATGAAAATATACTAAAAAGTGAGCCGTGGGAGCTAAGCCCTCGCACCACCTTTCTAATATAAAAACAACATACATTAAATTTTAACATATTATTATATTTTTGATTAAAATATTAAATTTACAAAATTATATCAATTTTTCTTGGTTTTTGAGCCAGTACATCAAGAACTTCTTCGGGGTCAATTAGGACTTATTTATGGACTTCTCTAACTACCGCTTCAACAATTTTAATCAGGCTGTTCAAGCAATTTACTATTGTCTACATCACCTACACCATTAACTTTTATACTCTCTATATCATTACTTGTAGGAGGTTATATACTTGAATTAGTGGAATTTGTTTCGTTTGATTATGGTCAAATATATGTCGTCAATACACCATAGCAGTCGTTCTTAACCTTTTTCAAATGACGGAACACTTAACATTTTATAATATTTTCGTGGAACACTGACGTAAAATAAAACAGTATTTATTTAAATTTTTTTGCAAAATAGTTTGCATACACTTTAGTCACTAAAAAATAATAAAATAATAAAGAAAATTTAAAAAAATATAAGAATTTGAAATGGAATACTTTATATGAAATATTTGAGCCTGGTGACTTTTACAGATATTTTCAAAATCCGGCCATATGTAGGATATTGCTATATTCTCATTTCCTCTTCTATATTTGTCAGCCTTTCTCGTTTCTTTGTCTTAATATTCGTTGAAAATTCAGGTTCGCATCACAAGTAAAATGTTGGAAACTGTAATAAAATTGTAATTGAAAAATAAATTGTTTTAAATTCGGTTTGAACGAAAATCCAAAACTCTTCTACTGTTATTTTGGAAAATTTTATTTTGAGAGTTCAATCTGTTGTAATTTATGAATTTGTTTTCACTGGTTTTAAAATTTTGGTGAATCACTTATACTAAGTCCACGGAACACCGGTTAAGAACCACTGCACATATTGCGAACTGTCAAAGTAATTCATAAACAGTTATCACTTAGTAAATTGTTCACTAAAAACTATTGATAACAACAAAAAAAAAAAACCCGTGAAAATATGTTACCTCTTTCATCAGTTTGGTGGTAGTATCACTAGATTAATTTATTGTTTACATCAATTATGTATGAACTCAGCTGATTATAAAACCAGAGCGATGATAAAGATATTAATCTGTAACCACAGAAATATAAAATACAAACACGGTCTGTATACGAATATTGTGGGAAATGATAACGAGTCCAAAAAATGTTTATTTATTATAATATTTATTTATTTGATTATTATCACTAAATATCAGTTAAACGGGAAATTCTATAGAAAGAAAAAAAGGTCATGGGGGGGATCCCATAACGCCCCCCCCCCTACGAGAGCACCCATGGATTCGATATGCGAATATTCGAACGCTGACGCGTTAAACTGCTGATAACTCACGCGATTCATTTTCACAGATTTTCGAGTTATTCCGACTATTATTTATTTTAATTTCTCTATATAATATTACAAAAAAAAAAAAATTATTCGGTATCGAATAAAACATCGACGATGTTATCTCTCGTATTAGATGAATTTTCTGGCAATGTTCATGGCGGATAAAACGTTACTCGCGTACAATCCCAAGGGAGACTGGAGGGACAGATCGATTCTCTAAACTTATGTAGTTATATACCCGAGTCATCAAAATGGACTTTTAATATACGGTCGTCTAAATCGATATGTACATGCATATAAATATATATATATATATGTAAAGAAAGAAAATCGTAAAACAGACAATACATAACTCAAGAATATTGATTTAGGCGAGGAAATTTACGGACTTGACTGCTCCCGCTTAAGAAAAGAAATGATTTCGCTCCGCTCCCGGTATATTACTTGTTGAATTTCCGATCGATCAAGTTAGGTTAACCTAACCTAACTGAACTGGACACTGATGTGAATAATAAATAATAATATAAAAACATAACATGAAGCCGCTAATGGTATCAACATCAACTATAAGCAGTTTTAAAAATATTGTTACTGATTTTTTTTTCTTATTTTTAGATTATTCGAACGATTCGCGTAGACCCAGTTCGGTTCAAATATGGAAAAGTGCATGGGATACGACAATTCCGCCTGCTGCATTTCGAGCGATTCGCGTCCTCTGTCGACGCCGGCGACTATGGAAATGGAACGGGTGGTCAGTTGCGGTAACTCAAAAACCCAAAATAACAGTGCATCGACGGAAAATAAGTTTTCGATGGCAAACGATTCGGGCGATAATAAAATTGTTATTACGCCGAACGAGTGTCAACCTAAATGTCCGGCCGTCACAACGTCCCCGTGGGACCCGATGAAGACGCGGTTCGCGGCATTTTTAACCCTGGCCATCGTCGTGTGGTTACTGATTGGCGTTTGCGCCATAAATTTCCAAAAATAAAGATAAAACTGGACAAAAAAAAATATACCATAATATTATTATAGTACGAATATAGCTAAATACAAAATTAGGCACGTGTCTAGATTTTTAAATTTTTCAACTAAATATAATATTACATTTAAGTATCTCTGAAGAAAAAAAAAAATCGAAAACCTAATTTCACAGTGTTAACAACTAACGTTTATGTAACATTAGATATCCAGCAGTTTATTATAGTTTCTACAGTTATTTTATGTGAACTATTTATAGAACTCTATATAGGTGCTCGATAGATTTTATTTATCTCGACAAATTTTTAAATTTGGACACGTGCCCCGGTTTGTATTCAACCGCGATTTGCGTTTATAAACAGCTACGAACAAGTCGCGATGTCCGAAATCGAAATTTTGTCAAATAATTGTTATAATCACCAATTTTTTTAAATGTGTTTTTTTAATATTATTACCTGTATACTACTGTACGATGACGATCAAAACGAATGAATTTTATCGGAGAAATGTAATATAATTTTTCATATTTTATCTATTATTCAGCAAGTATACCTATTAATATTATTACATTTTTTCGATCGCGTTCATACATACATATTATATTATTGTTATCATATCAGAGCATATCTACTGTTATCAAAATATATTTCAAAAAACTATATTTATAAAATATTCGTGTTAGGTATTACTGACTATTATAATTATTATTTTGTATCGTAAAAATATAACTTAAAACATAATGGTCGCTAGTATTCGAGCATACCTATATTATTATTAAAATATCTTGTTTTATTACTGCGTATCGTCCGTTATCATCATAGTATTATTTTATCAGACAGAATTGATTAAAAATACGAAAAGAAAACACAAAGTTCATTGTAAGTTGCGTGTATTTAGTGGTAAAAAAAAAGAAACTAGTTAAGCGTAGTTTTTTTTTAAATGTTTCGAGATCAAAAAAATATTCAGATTTGATTTTTATATAAATAATATTAAATATTGATACAATTTTAGATAAATATTCTAATCAAAAAATTATTTTCAAAAAGATTTTTTAATAAACATAAAAAATATATAATTTATAAAACTATGTTTATAACAATTTCGGGCGTGTAGGATCACTATTACAATGGAAATTTAGTCCACCAGCAAATAAAGTGTAAGTTGCGGAGAAGAATTTAGTTTGTCATTGAAAACAAAGCTCAACACAAGTTGTACTTGATGGTAAAAAATAACGGATGAACATAGGTAATGTTGTTTTTTTTTTTTTTATAAGCGTTCCAAGTTTAAATTTTGACGAAAATCGTAAAAATCACGGCATTTAAAAACATGACTAATGGAATATTGCTTTTTATCACGTACAGATATAAATCAGTGAGGATATCTAATATCTATACTTATTTATTTCCCAACTTTCCACCTACAACAGCCGTCAACAGTATCAGCTCTGTTTATCAATAAGTACAACTCTATAGCTTGGTGCAAAAAGGACCAATGTTAATTTTTAATAATAATAATAATTTTTTTTGAAAAAATCAGTCCAAAAAAAAAAAAGTGTACAATATTTTTAGTTTCTAAATGAAAATTGTTTACGTTTTCGTAAAAATTGAAAATCACACGAACATTTACATTTAATAAAATATACAAGGCCTCGCGGGGAATTTAAATGTCGAAGCGCGTTTCCCAGCAATCACAAAATGTAACATTGGCCTTTCTTGCACTAAGCCGTGGAACTGTTATTGTAAACTTAGTGTCAAATTTTCGAACATTATTACCGAAACGGTAAAACGGTACACGAAATGCCGCGTTTCGTACGATTTTCAATAAAATTCGAACTTAAAACGGTTATCGATAAAAATACAAAAAAAAAAAAACTCCATTAATTTCGCCATAAAGACTCGCAAGCGTTTGGATTTAGCACTGGCCGTATTGAACATTTCAACGACCAGCATAAACCGTCGTACACGATGGGAATACAATACTGTATGTTGATGTTGTGTTATATACTGTATCGTTTAACTCGTGAAATGTTATCGTTACGGAACCGTATCTGCGCGAATGGAGAACAAAAAATAAAAAAAAAAAAAAAAAAAAAAAACGAAATAAAATGGGATAATAATATATTTTACCGCGCACTAAAATACGAATCGAAATATTATTTTTTTATTTTTTTCTTATGTTTACTCCGGCGCAAAGCTTCGGTCGTGCGTGGGTGTCTAGAACGCGCACCGTAATAATACGGCTACCGTACGCTTGCCGTATTGTGTATAATAATAATATCGTTTTTCTCCGGTAGTCTTTTTACGGAAAAACAAACATTATTGTGTTCGCGCGGCGGTGGCAGAACGCGAACGCGCGCGGCCGGGTAAATAGTAACGACAAAATAATAATAATACGTTTATAATATGATAACGCGCGTACGGGCGCCACTCGTAAACTCGCAGCTGTAGCTGTTCTTTTTGTTCTTTATTTGTTTTCGCGTCCGTCCGTCCGCCCGCCGCCGATATCGTATTATCATAGGTGCCAACGCGCGCGCGTTGTATTGTTATTGTTGCACAGGTATTCGGGCGTTCGTCTCGACCCGCTTCTCGTCGCCGGCGCGCCCGCCGCGTAAACAACGACGTCGGCGGCGGCTATTTATTCCGCGTTCAAAGCGCGGCGGGCGAATACCGCGCGTAAATACTGCGCCGGGCCGAACGCCCGTAAACGTTTCTCGACGCGTCCAAACGCGTCCCCGTCGCCTGTACGCGGCGCTAAACCGGCGGGCGCCCGCGGCGCCGACAGTGCGCGCGTGCCGACGACGACACCAACAACAACAACAACAACAACAACAATAATAATAATAACAGAATTCCGACGGGAACGCGGGTCGATTATAAACGCCGGTGACAGCGTTCGACGCGCCGCGGCATCGTGTAATATTAAAATATTAACGCCGGTGAATCTCAAACGGACAACGGACCCGGACGACGACGACGACGGCCCGACGAAATAAAACAGATACGAAAAAAAAAAAAATAACAATAATAAAATTCTGTATTCATAAATTCAAGCCCGTTTGTTTTTTTTTTTTTTTTTTACCCGGCCGTCGGTGTACCGGCTACGCGTTTGATATTTTAAAATGAGAAAAAAATTGCCGCGGCGCGGACAAGTGGGTGTACAATAATAATTAATGGCGATATTTTAGCTATTATAGACGGTACGCCAATGTAGGTATTATTCATTCCGATTTGATTGCGGCGGTTTATAACGAGAAAAGTAATCGTTATTATACAATATTTTTTTTTATTATTATTTACTCACTGCGGGCCATATTATTCTGGATATTAAAGCAAGCAAGTGAGTAAGTATACCGGTAATATTGTAACTACAGCAGACGCGTTCGCGAGAAATTATTTTTAGGAAGGTGGGAGGGGGGGGGGGGTTAAGGTTGTACACTTTCGTACTATTTTAAAAATGCGGTTTACATTGTAGTTTTCAATTGTAGGATTGTATTATATTTTAATTCGAAACCGATTGTATAACGCACTTATCACAATACTCCAGGTAACGCGTTCGTTCATTTTTTGATTTTTTATTCCTACACATAAATTTGTTATTAACATATTTATTTACCAGTGCCATTTTAATAATTTTATTTTTACTTTATTATTTTATCATATTTTTCATTAAAAATGTCAATATTTTATAACATTCAATTTCAGCCTTTTAAGTTACCTATTACTAAATTTTACATTTAATATTTTTTTTTTTAGTGAATACAGCCTAAACGATAACTTAATTTATATTATCGTAATGATAATGCAGTCTATACAACATCGCCATATCAGTTACAATTTTCTAAAAGCAGGAAAATCACAAAAGATTAGAAATGACAATTATAACAATATACCTATACCTACTATCTAGTAACAAAATAAAAATAAAACCGAAATCCTATTTATCTTCCTCATTGACAAAAACCACTTTTAAGACTCTAAATTACAAATCTATTTTCATCATAATTTTCCACAAATTTCAGGAGGATTTGAACCCTTACCGCGCCTTGTACACGCGTCTGAAATACAACGAATGTGCGTATATGAAATGTTTAAAACATAAGATTATATGACTTTGATATTCTGAGTGTGGCTTTGAAGCAAGATTAGTTTTACTAGGATATGATTTTTTCCCTGGAATAACACTTATTTGACTTGTAAATCTTCATGACGTACTTTTATCTACTAAAGTAAACAACCACGGTAAAAATTCTCTGATTATTCACATAGTAACAAAAAATATGTGGATTTTTCGCTCGGTAGTATTTTAGAAAAATATTACAAGATTTCCAAAAGATTTTCTGTAAAACTTAAAAAAAAAAAACTCACAACAAATATCGATACATCGGTTTATTTTTGTTAATTTCTGGGCAACCCACTATTTTTAATTTATTACTAATATATAAGACCGTTCACAATCGTTTGTTGATTGCAATTATGTACCGTAGCTTTTGGAATATCAATTAAATCTCCCTTTATACTACATCATTCAAATCACCTACCTACTACAATCGTCTACCCTAGATGTAAAATCGGTGTTCTTAAAAATAATCTACGTCTTAAAAGGAATCTCTTATCATCAAGGTTGTTGTTTTGTAATTTATCCTTTGAAAAAAGCACTTCCACAAGGAAGTATCCTTTGTAATTTGTAACTTCAAAAATGACTTATTTTCATATAAACTTTCAACGCCTATTTTATTCCCCGTTGGGGTGAGCATCTTAAAAAAATTCCAATACGCGCGTTTCTTAATTTAAATGACCTGTGTTACGTGCCAATTTTTATAGTAGCACGATACAATTCATTGAATAAATAGAAACTCGTTTGTAGTTTAAGAATAAATGATTTTATTACAGTTTATTCAAGTCAAATTAAATATCACTAGAAATTATGTTCAATTTATATAATGAAAATTGTGACGTTTTGTGCAGCGTGAAGGAGCTTACTTAAACTTAAGTCAGACACGTCTGCCGAATGACCTTCCCAGGCACCCTTTTGTATGGCTTTTCCGGGACGTGATCGGACTGATTTTGAGTGACTTTACCGGATTCGTCTAAAATTAGCTTTATCACCCGGGTCAATCAAGCATCGGACGATCTTCCGCGCGTGCACCTTTTTAATAATACTTACGCCCACGTTTACCAATACTATTATAATTCCATAATATTGACATTATAATACTATGCATTACATTATTATAATAATATCGACAGTATTCGTATTGGTAACTAAGTAAACGTGTAAAATACACGTGTAAGTAAATCATAGGTAAGAATATGCACCGTGCTTAACATATCTAACCAAAAGGCCAAATTCCAATTTCTATGAATTTCCCTTTAAAAATGATGGATTTGCATACAAACTTTCATCCCCTATTTCAGCCCCGTGTAAATTTTCAGAACTCCTTCCTTAGTTGATATTTAAAGTAACTTATGAAGCCTACTGTGAAAATGTCAAGTTTCTAACACATAGGCTGTACGTAACTGTCGACGCATCAGCCAGTCGGTTTCATTATTTATATGCTGTTATTAATTGGGTTTTAAATGGAAACAGCTCCAAAGGCAGAACTTAACCATAAACTTCAGGGGAACTAAAATTATAAAGACATCACAAACCTACGAAGGCAGAGACCCTACGATATTCTTTGCATGACACTTATAATAAGCAACTGCGCATTTCATTTAAACATTTTTTTTTTTTTTATATAAATGCATCATAACTTATTTAGCTTTATTTTTTATACACATGTGCATTTACTGTATGTAATCTGTAATTTTTTTTACATATTAATTATGAAATATATGGATAAAATATTTGATCGAAGCTATTAAAAAGCCTTTTGGATATTTTTACGGGACCTAATTTTAAATTTGGACGCGATAAAGACGCCCTAAATACGGCCATGAACAGATCTAATGATTCAACTTCTTCAACCTAAATATTAAATAGATACTAGAATACCATTTAATCTATAAAATATACATAGACTTATAGGCTAATTTGATTTTTATTTTATTGAACCCTGGCTATTGAGATTGAACAAAATTGTGGGTTATTTGTAATTTTAATTTAATTTCCAATTAAATGACTGAATTATTATACCGATTGAAATTCCACCAGGTATCTTTATAGGTACGGTAATTTATTGGTCTTTCGATAGTAAATTAAGTTTTGTTTTTAAAAATAATACTTACTGACTACTTATTTTATTTAATTTCTTAAAATGAAATAATTTTTTATAGACTTATAATAATTAATATAAAATTTTGTTCAACCTATACATATTGTTATACCTATTGTACCTAATGTATTTTTATGACATATTTCTTAAGTTAAATTTAAACTTAGAGACTATTTAGGTAGTTTATTTTTTCTCCTCTTTAAAATTACGGAGAACATATCATTGGTAGGTTTCTATTTGTTGAAATTCGTTAAATATTTTATATTTATATAGTAAAATTCAATTTTTTTTAAGTCATAGTCAGTTGAAACGAACGAGGGAACAAACGGTTAAATTTGAATTTCACCGCTATAGTAAAAAATAATCACTTTATTTTATTAAATTTTAATATTTTACAATGAGTTATGACTAATTTACATCTATAATTTGACTAAATTATTTAGGTACTGAGCGTAACAAGGAATATATTGGTTTTATTATAGTGTGCTTTTTGTTATTTGATTTGTAGTTTTGTTAATAATTAGATAAAATTGAGAAAAGAAAATATCATCAAAATAATAATAATAATCATAAGAATAACCCTCTCAAGACGTGATAACATTTTAAAATTATTTTTACTATTTTTGAGGCATTTATAGGTTTTAATTTATATTTAGGTGTTGAAATTGTTGAGTTATTTTAGTTTTTGTTTGATGTACTTGTAGATAAAATTGTTTTAGCTTCTCAATAAAACATTTTTTTTTTTTATTTATTACAAAATTCATCCTAAATTGTTATAATAATTATAATAATATAAAGATTTTTTTTATTTTCATATTTAAACGTTTAAAGTTTAAATTTGTATAAAAATCGTGGCATTTCAAAAGATGATTAACTGAACTTCGATCAAAATCGTTTTTTATTAACTATGATGTATTGTTTCGTACATATAAAAATAAATAAATACTAATAAATATTATGTTTATGTACATTAAATAGCTCCATCTATTATCCTTCCTTCTTAACTTCCCATCTCCAGAATTACATTCTACAGTACCAGCTATTTTTTTCTGTATCTGTTAACACTTTTTTTGTATATTTTTTTTTTTTTTTTTTTGCCTGTTTGAATTATCTATTAGCTTCGTCATGATTGGTGATACATAAGCTGTATAGTAAGTAATAAGTCACTTGGAGGATAATATTCCGGAAAACTGCGCGATGGTTTTTTACGGCTATAGGCATAATCTTCAGAGTCTAATGGTCCTGCATGATAAATGTAGTTAGGTAAATAGTGATAATACATATTATAACCTCTTAAAAACGACGTGTTGCGAGAGTCTTATTAAGATGCCGAAATCTGTACGAAGGAAACGCGATTAATTGTCGCCGCTGATACGATAAGCGGTTACACGTTCCTAACATTATTATACGCTCAGACTCGGTCTACTTTATTATTTTGTTTTCAAAAACAAACACCGTAGTCCTGAGTAACGATGAGATAATTACGCAGCACAATATAATAAATTAGTTAAATACGGTCCCTTATTTTCAGTTTGTGTATAAACAATTATTATTATTATTATTATTATTATTATTATTATTAGGTACGTTTTAACTAAATAATAATCTGTATAGTTCACTAGAATACATAATAATATGCGTAATCTTGAATAATTATTATAGCTTATATCCGTTGAAAAAAAATAGATGGTTATTGTTATAATTTCGAGAGATATTTTATGAGTTTAATGCCGAAATAAAATAGCGTTTTGGAGAAGATGATTTAATCCAGACTGCACTTAAAGGAAGACTGGCCAGGCCTGAAAAAAAAAATCAATGTTCCGTAATTAGCCCTTAATGTTAACCAAACTTTAGTCAAAAATAAATAATAATTATTTTACACCTTGCAGTTGAAAGTTTTACAAACACACAAATAATACTTATATAGACAACCTAACCTGAATTTGAATGATTTTGTGGAAACATTTGAAAGGATCCATACAAATATTAAAAGAATTATTTTTTATACATTAATTCAGAATTTATTAAGGTAAAATAATTAATTTTTAAGTATGCAGTTAAAGTTGGAAAAGTCTTCATCTTATCTAAATAAAATATATAATTCATAATTTCTATATAACTTGTTACTTATAAGATAGATTCTCCCATTTTCTTTTATCGAAATGATGATTGTAAAATACCTTAAACTGAATCGGGAACTTTAGGAGAAGTTGTAAATTGTAATTTACATGGACCATAAGAATCATGAGAGCAGGTAAGTAGCAAAATAAATTAAAACGAGCTTTAGCAAACATGTATGATATTTATTCTAAGACCATAACTCTATACCGGGAAAATCGCTGTAAAGTTTTTAAAAGTTGGCGGCCAAAAATGTATAGCCCCCTCGTTAAACAAATCCTAGTGGCGTGAATGAAAGAAAAAGACTAGCCTATTCCAGTAAGGAATGTATGCAGGAGGTCCAACATCATAATGGGATATGCGCAAGAACAAAAACCCAGAAAATAAAAGACGATTGGGTATAAAATAAAATAAATATAAAATCGAATAAAAAAATACAAGATAAATGGACGAAATCTGCTGGATTTCTAGATAATATTAGAGTTAATAATCCAAAAAAAGCGGTAAACTGCATAGAAATGAATAATGGAAGAGTTTAGCTATGATTGAGGCCCAGCAATAGGTCTCAACGGTTTTATGAGTTACCCAACCAATATTATTTTCGATTTTCCTCAGTTAAAATAAAAATTAAAATTAAAAAAACTATACCCACTACTATAATCATTAAAATTCATAATTTACAATCTGTACTGTAAATCTTGCATATTTTATTTTCGTTATAATTATTATACAAATATGAATTTTAACGATATAAATAATCTGCATCTACAGAGAAACTCATTAAAGACATCAAGTCAAATCTTTATTTCCAGTCAATTAATTGCGCATAATATTACAGCAGCTTAACCCTGTCTTTTGTATCTTTTATTGTACGTACGTTCCTCTTTGTCATCCTGTGTTTCTACCGAAAATGTTAAGTACATTCAAGTAAGTACTATAATCTATAAGAACTAAACATTATTCGGTCGATGGAGAATTTTGGAATTACGTTTATAAAACTAACGGAAATTTTCTTTTTTTCTTTTTTTCCTGTAAATTTTCGCTTAATTAACATTGTATATTTTAGCATTTTCAATTGTATATTTTTGCAATACTTAAAAAAAAATTAAACGCGGGTTGGCGCTTTTCGCACTGTATTTTGCATTAAAACCTTAGCCCAAGCCGTTGTACAAATATGTATACAATTCTTAATTTTAAGAATGTATTCCTTTCCCGGATGCCATTTTTGAAACTAAGGTCTGTCTACTATTTTTTTTTTTCTGCTGAATATATTATTTCATTAGTATACGGGTAATATTGTATAGTCGAATGAAAATAAATTACATTTTTCATTATTATCCTTATAATAAAACCGATAAAATAAATTAGGTTAACTGCTCGCAATACTACCAGTCGTAATATTTTCTTCACTTTTTTTTTTTAATAATATCATATAGTGTTTTAAATGTTTAATGTTGCGAAATCATTTTAAAAACAAAGACATTTATTGAGTATATTATATAGAATACTTCTGAGTTATTACTATAACCGTTATAAGATGAAAATCGATTTGACCCTAAAAAGTTTACAACATAGATACATCAAAACAATAATATTTAATTCGTGTGATTAAACTTGTTTTTAATATTTTTTTGTCTTATACACGGGGGGTGAGGGCATTATATACAAGGATGGATTACTTAACATATCTTACGATCTCCGATTAAATAAGAAATAATAATAGTAGACAGTTAAACGAAAAAATAAAACTAAGAATTCCAATTTTTGTTTTTGTTTTTTATTAAAATTCGAACATTTATTTTCATCTCGATGGTTATTGCGATATAAACTTGAGGTTAAGAGTACGATAAAATAATACGGTTTCTAATTAGTGACACAATTATATTACATCTCTCAAGAAAAAAGTATGAAAGGCCAAGATGAAAAAGAAAAAAGCAATGCTTTTAACATTTGCCAAGCTTTCAATTTTTCAGGATGCTGTTTTACGGTCTCAAATTTTCAATTATTTTATATGAAGCCAAAAATTTACTTGTATCGAAAATTAATATGCGAAATAACGTGACTTTTACAATTTGCCTTACAATGTTATATTTATAAACGTTTATACAAAAATCTCCTTTCTACGGATACGATTTTTTAATATTTTTATACTGCTATGAGAACAACTTGTAATGAACCCTGTGTTGAATATTTGAAAAATTTTTAAAAAGCCAATCAAATTTTATCCACATAAAAACTACAAAAACGCACAAATTTCAAATAGTTATAAACTTATAAATAACTCAAAAAACGTTAAAATATTTTAAAAATAAGAATACCAAGTCTAGAAAATGATATTTGGTGAAAGTTCATAACTTTGTAGATTATTTTAAATTTATTTATAGACTAAAAAAAAGTGTAAATAATAGTAAAACAAATACATTTTCCTCATTACCCTCAGAATTTAATATGAAAATCACTATAAAACCTCTCATATTTTTTTTTTTTTGTAGTGTTCAATCCTAAGGTTGATTTTGTAATTTTTCATCATTTTTTCACTCATCACTATCACCAGCTAATCTCTTCATCCCTTATATTATAATATACAGAAGCTCTTCTTCAAGTCTCAGAACATGAACAATCATATTCCATCTTCTTTGTTCAATGTTAAATGATTTAAACTTACTCATTAACGACAAATAATTGTATCAAATTTCATGGCAAATGTTTGTTACATTTTCTCCAAACATAAAGTCTAAGAATTATACGAGTATATGTTTTGATCAATGTAGGAAATCCGGACACTGAACACAATGCCCGAATCATTTTTTTTCATTGATGACATGGACTAAAAGAATGCCCAGGTAAATTGAATACAGCGCAGACTACACACATATTGAATGGTGAAAGCCTAGGTAATAAGTATTTACATAGTTTATTTTTTTTTGATACTACGCCAAGAACATGGTCACTGTGTTCACGAAAAATGAAAACCACACAATTTAGCCATTAAAATCTACGTGGACTCGGTGAATTGAAATGTCACACTTGTCACGGTTATAGTAATAAGAAACCCAACTGCTCGCGGATAATATTAGCTGGATTAGGCGTAAATGTCGACGGCCCCTTGCGTTCGGAAAACAACGAGGCGATCATTATATTTATTCGTGTCGAACAAAATTTACGTACATTACATGAATACAAGTAAATAATAATTCATAATATTAATTCTTCAATAAAAGATAACAATAACTCAACGAGTAACAGATTTTCAAAAAAAAAAAAAAGTTAATTAATACATCAACTTTATTGTATAACATAAATATTTAATAGGTAAGTTATAATAACTCAATTAAATAAATGATTTACACACATACAATTTTAATTTAACATAATAAAAATGGCTACACAGTGGCGTTCTCATAAGTTTCTATTGGGGGGTGGTGGTTGTGGTATTCAAATTATTCGCAAAGGGATTCAAAATGATAAAACAATATACATTATATTTCAACACATACATTAGAATACTTCATAATTAAACAATTAATGTTTTTTTATTGGTTAAACGTAATAACAGTGGTTAAAAAAAGAAACACTCGATGGGAAACTATATTTACCGAATATTGAGGGCTCTTGTCTCCGTCATGGCAACAAGATTTCCAAAATGTTTTCACTCACACGCATTTATTCATACAAATAATATATTAATAAGGTTTAAAAACAAACTGCATACTTTACCCTATAAATATTACCCTACGTATATGGTTGCTCGGTAAAAATAAAATAAAACATAATCTGATTACGATTATCGAACAGGTATTAAAGAATTTGTTTTTATTAAATTTAATACGAATTTTTAAAATTTGATTAAAAAATACCTAGGTGACAATGACTAAAGCGACCTCCCGGACTTCGTAGATTTAAACCAACGGGACTGATTATTTTGCCATAAGCAAGAAGGGAGACTCCGTTTCCCTCCAACCCCCGCACTTTAACCACTACGTAATGATGATAATTTTAATTGCAATAGAAGCCACGTGTGTTGTATATTTTTTTTATCCCGCGCCATATGCAGTTATCCGGCGGCGGTGGTCATTAGAAAAAAAAAAAATGTTACAATATTATAAATACCGTAGGGCGGAGGTAAGTGTAATATTATTTTATTGTTTTCAATGCGTATACGTACACTTACGGATTTACGACTGACCCCCGAAATTTAATAACGTATTATATATTAAAACTTTAATAGCTTCCTTACGGGAATTAAATGATTTATTTTAAAACGTGCAGAATACGATACCAAATATTTATGAAAAAAAAAAAAATAAATAAATAAATAAATGAAAAAAACCCCCAAATGTTATTGGGCCAATAACTATATTATATGGACGATGACAGATGTTTAAACGGTATTTTAGATTTGTTTCCACGTATATGAAATTCGGAAAAGGAAAACGACATTTTTATATTCGTGACGAATCGTGAGCAATGTTATTCTATAACGATATATTGTATTTTCAGAAACCCACAAATTTCCATTGGTAATGCGTGGTACATGTTTCCCCCCTCCACGAAGATTCGAATATAACGCGAACTTTTATTATATTATCGCAGTAGAAAAAAGGAAAAAGTCAAATTGTCAAATTGTCGCCGTTGACGAGCGTGACTGACGTGATTTTAATCGGGATTTGTTTACAACTTTGATCAAAATCGAAATATTTGTTTGATTTACGCGTATTTGAACATCATCACTAATCTAGGCTTGCAGAGATTTTCGTATTTCGTTTTTGCAATCACGTAGAGCTTGTACCCGTATATATTCGGTATCGGGGAAGAAGGGCTTAGGTGGATTTTTCTTATCATTTATCTTTTTTATATAATTTTGTCCAATGTAATTTTTTTATTTTATTTATTTATTTATTTTTTTTTTTTTTTTATCTAGTGCATAAGTGTATTTTGTGTTTTTAAAATTTAATTATCTCATATTGAAAACTATACACAATAAACTTAAGCCTTTCTTCCCTGGAACCAAACTTTGGTCCCAAATGGAATTCAGAAATTTGTTGAAATTTTCCAACCCATTATTGAAACTTTGGAAGAATTACAATTAGTTCAAAATATCAAAACAACATCAAAATTCAAAAGCACTTCAATTTTATCGAGCTATTGTTGACTTGTGCATTATACTTATTATAAATGCACTAGTATAAGTATGATTACGTTAAATACTCTGTTTTCAATGGCACGTCCATTATGTAAAATTTTACAATCAGTTAGTTGCGACTTAGTTGAAGCCGTACAAAATATCAAAACAATACGAAACGCACTAATATATGAAGAAAGTATTAAAATTCCCAGAATAATAATCCATCAACAAAATTGTATGAATATTGCTAATGATTGTCCTATATTTTCATATAGCTATGACAATACCAATTTTTGTTGATTTTATAAGACAATTAAAAGAACGTTTTAGTAATCATAAAAAATATCATTTCATAACTGTATTTTTTATTCTCAAACAGGTGCACTAGTTTAAAATTAAAATCCAATTATTACGATTTATACTTATACTTTTTGCATTCATATGCAATTTCAACTAAGTTACAACTTTGGAAAAAAAAGTGATATGATAAACCTATATTAAAATGTTCTACTGAAATACTAGAAGTATATTAATTTATAATCAACATTTGTTTTCCAAAAAATGGAAAAGTTCACGGCAATCACAGTATCGTTATTTTCGATTTTACCTTTTTTATGTTATTCGGTTAAAAATAATTATAGAGACTTGTGAGCTGTGACTTTTTCACAGAATAAAAATGGGCTTTTTTAGAATTTCCAAAACATTTTGGACATTTTTATGAATTAATATTTTATGGACATTTAAAATTTTCGAATATGTTTTAGTTTTTATTTGGATATAATTGTTTTAGCCGAGCAGAAATATTTAAAAATGTCACTCGAGATACATCATAAGTTGTGCTTAGTAGCGTAAAAATAATGTTCAACGTAACTATATTTTTATAAGCTTTTAAAATTCAAATTTTAACGAAAATCGTAAAAATTACGACATTTCAAAATGTGTGTTTTATTTTTTCGGTCATAACCTGCTCACCGAGGCGTTCCTTTTATTCGGATTAGCAGTCACCACCAGCCAAACCAATGACAATGGCATGCATATGATTTTACGCCACGCACAACATATGTAACCATTGTAACATATCATACACAACATTTAATAATATATAATATTGTTATAAAACTCAGACAGTTAATTTTATAGTGTGAATAGAAGACTTAACCCCCCCTCCCTTCTCTTCATTGGCCATGTTAAAAACAAGCAAATAATTTAGCCTATTCAGCATCATTGAAAACGTAGTAGTTACTAATGAAATAATAATAATTATGCATTTATTCAACTTTAAGCACAAATAAAATACTGATGTCTAGATACTATATAATTATGAATTTGGCGAAATTTTTTCTTTTATTAGTCTAGTTTATTTTTGGTTTAGCCCCACCATTGATAAACACCAGTAGAATAAACTAGAGAGCTTAGATAATTATTATCTATAGGTTATCTATATTCAACCATATAGAGAATAAATTCAGAAAAATAAATAATAAGAATCAAAAAGCTGCTGATGGGTATCAGTAGTATCACTGTTGTAGGTGAGAAATTGAAAAGGTAGGAAACATTAAGTTCTTTAATATTTATATCTGTACACAAAGAACAGATAAATTATTGCTGACGGAATAAGATTTGAAGTGGAATTCGATTAAACATAATTTGAAATTCCGTAATTTGTATGATTTCTGCTCTCGGCCAATCAATTTTAATCAAACGAAACCGAAATGGCTATAGTTATAAATATCTCAAAAATAGCCAGAATATTCGGAAAATTTTACTATGGAATTTTATCAAAGAAAAGGGTAATATGCTCATAAGTGTTCAGTATATTTTAAACGAGTTACACCAACCAAAATCAAAAATATTGAAACTTTTATTGCTATAGAATTGCTCGTTTTGTCTATGTGTGAATATTTAGTTATAGTTCAAGACTTGATACAAATTTTTTCTGACTAACCGAGATCGATTTCGCATTAAAGAAAAAAAAACGTTGCCATGGCGACAAAAAAAGAACACGTGAGATTACGCTTACACATGGAATCCTATCTCTTATCAATAATCACGTACGAAACCAACGCCACTTTCATTTCCACTTCCACCCTTTCACCCTTTTATTCTATTCACCCTTTCATTCTCTTTCACTCCTTTAGTTTCCACTGACACCTCGCCTTACCGTCATCCCACCTGCTCTGTTCATTTTTTAAATGGACAAGGTTTTCTGGTACACAGACAAAAAATAAAAAAAAATAACCATAGTAAAAACAAAAAAAATATAGGTACCTACATAAAAGTGCTGGTACAGTTAATGAGCGTGATACTGTTGTAGATGAGAAATTAGGAAAATGAGATACATAAAAATATTAAATTTATATCTGCACACAATGGTATTTAATTGCTAACAAAATACAATTCTGAGTGAAATTTAAAGGTTAAACTTGCTTTTAAATGCCATAATTTTTAAAAATTGTATCAAAATAGAACTTCAATAACCTTATAAAAACGACTATATTACTCTAACTTTTTTTACTGCCATTTACAACGTATATGATGAACCTCGTGCTAAATTTTCACAAATTTCGGACCTGTCATAAAATTATATTAACATAAATAGAGAAATAGGTAATCCATGAAATTCTGTAACCATTATGTTTTTTCTATCAGAGCAAATATTTTAACAAAAAATAAAATCTAGTGGCCATTGTTGCACACCTATTCTGGATTCATTATAAGTTTATAATTTGAATTTAGGTACCTATTGTATATTTTCAGTGTTTTATACGTATACAGAATGGGAATTATTTCTGAATATCTAATGATTCGATTGTGTTGTATGTAATTACAAATTTGTTGACGTTTTAACGAAAATATTATTATAATTCGAATGAAGGACGGATAAATAGGGTAATTTAATTTATGTCTGCGCAAAACGATAAATCATTGCTAATAAAAAACAATGTATGTTATTTAGAGCGAAATTCGGTTAAAACATGTTTTGATAAACTTAAATTGAAAATTGTATTTGTTTGTAACGACGAAATAAATTACAATCGTCTGGGTTTTATTTCCTCAAGTTGTTGAGCATTTTTATGAAATCAAAATAGTTTCGTCCATATAAATTATAAAATAGCTGTGAATATATTCATACGTAAATCAGTAAATAGTTATTTATACACACATAAATCAGAGAATAGCTTATACCTATTTATCTAAACTTAAAACTCTTTTAAAAAAATATACAGCGCCACATTAAACTTTTTTTTTCAATCTACCCTAACCGAGTACAACTTATGACCAGTGCTCAAATTAAAAAGACGGTCTATGAAAATTCATATAAATTAGCGTCTCTTGCAATGACTGAACTTAAAAAAAACATAAATATTTTTTATTTTGAATATAATTAAATTATGTTCTTGGATGTCATAAATTTTACAACTGCTATATAACGATAATAATGATAATATTAAAATAACTTTTTTTTTTAATTTTTATAATTTTCTTTGTAAAAACCGTTAAATGATCTTGACAGATAAATATTAGGATGATCATTATTTTTTCAATTTTAAAATTTGAAACTTGCACCCCTGAAATTTGTTCTAATACATTTAAAAATAAGGTATGCACAATTTATTGTTACGATTGATGAACCATAGAGGATGAATATTTGAATTTGAGGGTAGTTTTTTTTATTTATCTCAGGAAATATTATATTTACGCTAAAAGTATAAAGAACAAAAATCAAAAAATCCTAGAGCGATATTTTCTGATGTTAAATACCATAAACGGTTCACATTTTTTTTAAAAATATAGATATTTCTTCTTTAGTTTTTTAATCGTAAATATTTATTAAAAACTCTTAACTTTGTCTAGATTAAAAGCAGCGATTTGTGCATTAAACTAAGCTTTGACATTTACATTGATTACGAAAATGTATATAGGTACTCAAAATTGAATTAAATTCTTTTTTAATCAATTTGAATTCTTCACGAAAAATAAATATTTTAAGAATATAAATCGCTTTCGACATTTATCAAGTATGGTGAATCACTCCTTCGATTCTAAATGATATACCTACCTTCTAGATGGCACTCCATTTAAATTTTTTTTTTTTGTGTATAATCTTCTGATTTATAACTTTGTTTTTTTTTTCTTATAAACTACAAGGATATTATTTGTTAATTACTTAATTACATTCTGGTGGTTTACATTAATATCATATTTTGTTCATCGTTATTCGTAAACAGGACATTTTCTTTTCCCTGAAATAAAATTAAATAATATTGTTACTCGTGTACACATAAAATATAAATATTCGCCCGCCAAAAAAAAAAAAAAAAACTCTTTAAATGTATTTATTTGTTTTTTATTAATAAAGCTACCTATTAATTTAATGCGCTTAAAAACTATTAAATTTACATGAGCTAAAAACCAGACAAATTATGCAATACAATTTAAGTTTAATTTTCTTAAAATAAATAAAAATATCATTGGTATGAATACATAATAATATACTACTACTTAACTTGTGCAATATGTTTAACAAAAGTAGTTAACAACTATAGTTACATATTATATTACATCCGACTAAAGATGAATTATTTCTACATGAAAGTAAAAACACAAGTACGCAATTATAGAAACTATAAAATCCATGATTCAAACAACAATATTTAGTCCCAATTTAATTTAGACTAGAACATTAATATGAAAAAAAAAAAAAAAAAAACACGAAGAACTCGTAAAATTCATGAATAATACCAAACGAATTTTGACCGAATTTGTTTCCTTGTACGATATATCAAAAAAATAAAAAAATAAATAAATAACAAAAACACTAAGTCACAGACCTGAACATAATATGTTTGTAAATTTTGTTACGAAATTATGTGTTACTATTTTCTATATATAATAACATAATTTATATTACTTTTATGTAATGCATAACATGTTAATAATGATATGAGAAATGTATTAGGTACATAATATCAAAGTTCCATTCGATTGTTAAAACAAACACAACCTTACTGATTGAGAATATAAATTATGTAATTACGCTCAATGTTCGTAATTTGGAAAATTCATTAAATCAACAGTAGAAACCGTTTACAAAACATATGATTAATTTGTACGGTAATACAATAACATAATTAACCACACATTAATAATAACAATTAGAATTAATACATAAAATAAAACTGCATCTACAAATTGAATAATAAAATGTTAAAATAAAATAAAACAATATTATTACAATAATTATTATTATTTTAACAATAATTTAATAATATAATATTATTGTCACTAGTTTTGAAATATCTACAGCGGATTGATAGACTCGGATCAAGATTTTGGCCACGTTCAGATAGGTGGCATACTTGATAATATATTGGGCTGACTCCGTATTATAAATAACAATGTCCACCCAGACCATGTTGGGTAAATAAATGAAAATGTTGTGGCCTCACGTTAAAATTCTGCAGCGCAAAAAACGAATTAACGTGTGCCAGTATATTAAGCAAATGGACATTAAAATAATAAATAGCAATTTGAATGGGGAGGACAATCGAAAAAGGATAGCAAAGAACTTTTTAACAGAAAAAAAAAACAGAATTCTTAAACAGATTAGGATTTAGAAAATATGAAAAAAACATAGTTTAAAACACAAAAAATTCTACAAAATTGAAAACTATACATGTTTTTTAGACTTTTCAAAAAATCCATTAACTTCAACGCCACTGAATGTAAAATTAATTTTCATCGTTCAATTATTAATTTAGTACTGACTTCAACGGATATTACAGAAAGTCTTAAAGGTGTCTATTAAATTTTTTGGAGTCTTGTGTTTTTATTCGTTTTTTTTTTTCTGAGCATAGAAGGAATGTGTGACTTTTCATTCAAGTATGTGAACATTTTTATTCTCCCCGAAATCTTGCTGGAAGTTATCGAAAAATAACATAGATTTATTTTTTAGCTTCTTGGATCTTGTTAGTACATTGGAGAAGTCATATTTTTTCTTTGTGGTTTTCTTAAAATTTAAAAAAACGGGAAAATGTACAGCATTAACGATTTCATTATTTTTGACTTTGTTTTAGTTTGTAATTTAGTTGAAAATAATTTTAGAAATCAAATATAATTGTCACCGTATGTTTTTATGAGAAAAATCTAGAGGTAGTAAAATATTGTAATTTATTTTATAGCGTTTTAAGTAAAAGTTTTGACGAAAATCATAAACATCAGGCCGTTTCAAAACACGTTCAGGAGCGTATTCCGTCAGCAACGGTTTATCTTTGCGCACTGGATATATAAATTCAATAACTTTGTTATCCTACATTTCAAACTTCGCATCAGTAACAGTGACACATCAATCATCGGCTGTGTCGGCTCTTGTTTTTCGGATGGGAACTGCGCCAGTGACATATACCTGTAAGTACCTGAATCTATTATATTATATATTTTGTTCGAGAAAATGATAGCTTTCTAGCTTATTGTATTATATTGTGTTATATGCCCGTCTTATCGACGAGATCAATTCGTCGTTAATGTTGAAGAAAAACTGTCAACATATCATGTGACGTGTTACTCTCTATAATATACCGTTACCGGAATCGTTTTTGCAACGTAATATTGTATTAGTGAAATACATTATTTATTTTATCGTTTCCGGGCAGGAGGACAGCGACATATCACTCCCCGGCGAACGCCCTATACTGAGTAACCCTGCAGTTTCCCGTTAAACGGGTCGAATACGCCCTCGGGAATGTAGACTTTTTATAGACTTTTGAACCGCCAACATGTATGTACGTATAAAATATAGGTACCGTCTGCAGGTTACACGTTTGGCGTTGCTGGCGTTGTAGGTAGGTAGTGTACATATACCGGTATAGGTTTTCATTTTCTAAAAAGTGTCCCCGAACTCCGAAAGCGTGCAAAAACGAACTCCATACACACGGTAAAAAAACAATAATAATAATAATAAACAGAAAAAAAATAACAATAATACGAATAACAATTAAAAAACATTAATCCAAGTTGATGCGACGTATTGGAACAAAAGGATTTACCTTTCCCCCCTCCGTAAACTACCTATCACTTTAAATAAATAACAAAATAGTTGTTTTACAAAAAATAAAAAAAATTCATCATAATAATAATATATCGTTTGTGGGAATTCAAAAAAAAAAAAAAAAAAAAAAAAAAAAAAAAAAAAAAAATAATAACGTACCTTTCCGGGAAAAATTCTATTATAAATCTCGATCAAAAGAAAAAAAAACAAACAAAAAAAAATAATAATTTATAGGTATACGTATACAAAATAATACGTTTTAAAGCCTCGAATACAAATAAAACATTTATATTCGATATACATATTTAGCCACAAGCACGGCGATAAAAAAAAAAATAAAATAATAACGTACCTTTCCGGGAAAAATTCTATTATAAATCTCGATCAAAAGAAAAAAAAACAACCCCGTTTATTCGATAAAACATCATACGATACTACAAACCGTAATAAACCGTTTTAGTAACTCGTTCTCGTAACGAACGCTACCTTCCTTGTATTTTAGCGCAAAACATGGATTAGTTTTGTCGATAGGTTTATAATTGATGGCGATAATATACACAATGTTATAGTTTTACCGGTCTAATTAATTTCGGCCACCCGTAGAGAATACAATCCCGAGATCCTGGATTTCGGTCATATTTTGGACCCGGAAATCCCGAGATTGGCATATAACTAATCCCGGGATTTTCGGGATTGATTATTTAATGTCGTAACATAGAAAACAAAAGACGGGATAACCTGCTCGCCATGCTTGACGTTTTTCTCATTTAAAAATATGCACTCAAAAATCTTTTATAAATCCCAACCATATCCTGTCAATTTAGAAGATTCCGATTTTGATTTAATTTTACCAGCTGTTTCCAACCTCGGGTAACGGAAGTTCTTATGGTGGATCGTGAAAATATGTTTCATGTATTATTTTTTATTTTTCGTCTAAGTGAATTTTCGAAGTTTCAACAAAAGTTACATTAGATAGCTTGAAATTCCTTTTTTAAGAATACTTGGAAAAATTACAGTATGAAACACAAAACTTATAAAACACGGTAAATTTAATTAGGTGATAAATCCATTTGAAGTTTCTACCTACGAAGTTAGTGAGGATAGTTGTGTTTTTCAAGGAGAACTTCTCGATCGTTAAATTAATTGAGTTTTAAACGGAAATATTTCTCATGTCTAATTCAATTTTAGACACAGCTCAAAGACAATCCTATTTTATCAAAAGAATCTAAAAATGCTTTACTACCATCCCTACGACACACCTATGTGAAGATGAGTTTTCTGTTTTAGCCGTCACTAAATCAAAATAGAGAAATTGCCTTGATCCTCAACACGGTAATATATGGTGTGCACTTTCACATAATCTTCATATCGATATTGAATAACTTGTGGAAAGTGTTTAGCATCATAGAAGTCATCGAAATATTAACTTTTTATTGTAGGTACCTAAATTAATTTGTACAATATTGTAACAAGTTAATAGTTTGAAACAAGCAAATTATTAAATAAAAATTATGATTTCAATTAATACGATCGTAACATTATTATTATTTCGTTTAAGGTTACGAATAGTTTAATTTAACACTTTTGGGTCACGCTAATAAAATGTTGGAATCGCTAAATTATACCACGAGATAACTAAGGTACTCGCTCCCTTTAATTTGATCATGCAATCGTTCGATTATCGTTATGCCAATTCATGGTCGGCTAATTATTTTCCTTTAAAAATTGTTTTGCAAAGAATTAAATGATAACAGTTCAGACTCGCTTTTCGAATAAGGATATGCTTATTGAACCGTGTGAAACGACGTGCAGAGTTGTCTAATTCTCTGAACTATCCAGAATATCCGTAAAAAAAAAATAAAATGATGATGAAATATCAGATTTAAAACAGATGTTCTCGAATTATATTCATCATAAAACATTTGTTTCACTTATTTCATCATGTTTATTATATACATTATGTATTTTTTTTCTGTAATACACACTAATTATACATACTATTCATTAATATTAAATTGTTATAAGGACGTTCAAAAATGTGTGTAACAGTAAAAATCAAATGTTCAAAGTGCAGTGCACATATAATTTTTTTATCGTAATCTCGGTGTCCCGGGATTGATTAAGAAAAGTCCCGAAATCCAAAGACCACCAAAGTGGTTCGGGGTTGTATTCTCTAGTTACCCGCCGTAGATCGTATGTAACGATTAATTTCTATACGTTATCATTACACATCAGACAAATCAGGGATAGTAAATAATCATGGTCACGCGTTGGACCGATTCGCAAACAAACAACACCGCGAAAAACTATTACTGTGCCCTCGGGGACTTCATTAATATTAATAAAAATATAATTAAATAAATCGGATGTTGTTTACAATACACTATAGCTGATATTGCGGTGCATTATTATTCATTAATTTCATCGCGTCGCGTTAACTATGTATATATTGGATTCAAAAGATTAGTTCCATAAATGAACCTAAAAATTTACATTTAAATGCTTACTCAATATAATTTTATTCTCGCAGTAACCGGAATGTTCTGTGGCGTAAAACTGGGACGTTAAATAAAACGCGCAGTTGGCTCTCTAGCCGAAATACGCCACTTTGGGTCCAATGAACTATTTCTAAAGTTTGCACGGCGTATACGCGATTTCGATCATATGTACAATTATTATTGTCCTGAAAAGATATTTAACGGGTTTTTAACGGCTATTCTATACCCATCTTACCCGGCTATTAAGAAAAATACAATGAAATTAAGAAGAAGAGCAGATACTGGGAACGGCTGCGGCCACTTTTGTTAGTGGGTAGTGGGGAAGATGGGATACACAAAATTATTTTATTTATTCTAATAACCAACGATAAACCATTGAAAACGAAAAACGATTCGGAGCGAAGTTCGGTAATACATGTTTTGAAAGGCCGTAATATCTACGATTTCCGTCAAATTTAATTTTAAAACTTATAGACGAATACAATTTTTTTTTTATTTAATGAAATAGTTATACTATAATTCGAAGAAAAAATCGTATATTTCGTTTTTTTCAGTTTTTCTCAATTATTATAAAAACTACTTTGTGTATCGAAAAACCACTTACTCTATCAGTGGCGAAATATTAATATTTATACGGCGTGTAGTAAATATTTACCATTTTACCATTTTGAGGTTTTTCACAATTATTTCCTAAACCCCTTGAAAATCAAAAAAAAAAATCTCCTCAATGTATCCACTAGAGAAAATTACATTTCAGAAAAGACGCTATTATCTATATACTCCAGAGTCAGTTTTCTGGTGGAAAAGTTGTTCATAAACAAAAGAAAAATGCACTCACATCAAAGTAAAATCAATAGATCCCTTGCTACGATCCGAATCTAAAAACCACCTATCAGTGCACCGATTGGCTTTTAGAATACATGTTACACTAATGATGATTGAAGCTATATTGAAGCTGGTAGAAGAAAAGTTATTTACAAATAGAACAAATTGAATTTAAAAAAAAAAACAATCTCTGTAGTGTGATACTAACAATAAGGGACCGAATTTAATTTTTACAATATACCTAAGTAAAAAACAGTTCATATAGGTTAATTTTTCATCTCGATAAATTGTATAATATTATATTGACGTTTTACATTGTTGCCACACGAATAATATGGGACTCTTTTCGTTTAAATAGAACCCTATGTTTTGAAACAATTTTCGAAATTATTTTGTGTAAAAAAAAAAAAATAATAATCTCCGTTATTATCAAAAACACGTAGATCTGTGCCTTTTTTCTTATCGGTGTTTCAATTATAATTAATCGACGGCGACGAGCGATTATACGATAATAATAAATGTCATTAATTATGCGATGATTGTTGAGCGAGTATAATATGTATAGGTGCAATAATAATATATCGTGGGTAGGTACCTATATAGTAAAATTGTTGCGGAGTAAAAACTGAACGCCAGCCCGGCTAGTTCGCGCAGAACTTTGTCTGGAAATTAGCCGGAGTTTCGGGCGCGTCGGAAAAATTATTTATGTAACGTGGGTGTGTGTGTGTGTGTGTGTGTTTGTGTAATATATACACTGTGAACGATGTCTTACGATCTCTGCTTACGGCTATTTTGTCTAAAATCGAGAATTATTCGGTAACTTTAAAACTGTTAAAAGTGACGTTAAAAATAACGCGCGGCGTGTTTCGGCTTTACACAATATTTAAACGGTGAAAATGTTATAATATTGTGTTGTGCGAATAAAACGTGAGCTTAGAAACTCCCGATTTTCCCCAGTCAGACTGAAAATAAACGGTTGACTTTCGCCAGAGCTTTATTAATCGTTTAGTGAAAACCTCATTCCGAAAATCAGCGCCATACGAAAGATACGTATAGAGCAATTTAGTGAGCGCGTACGAACAGGCAGACGCGGACAAAATCACTCGCTTATAGTTTACGCTATTTAATAATAATCTCGACTCGTAACTTGTATAGCATTTGCATATTTGTTTCGACAGACACCAAGCATAGACGCGCTTGCCGGCGGAATTCCCAGCGGCCTGGCCTAAAATCTAAGTCCATGACTACGGCACTGAAAATCAGAACATAGAGACAAATTCGCTATTAAAAATAAACAAAAAAACAGATTGTTAGTCATAATGGCCTGGAATACTGATTAAATTGCCTGATATTGAATAGAATATGAGTGATAGGTGATAAGCATAATACTACTTGTATTACGTAAGTAATAGAAATATTGATATTGTACAAAAAAAAAAAATAATACAAATAAACTGTCAGACTGCCATTGGCTGTCTTTCTAACAGGCAATAATATATCAATATACAGTAAAATTATGTTAACGTAAAACAAACGAAAAGGCCATTAAAAATATTGGTTTTAGAAATAAAACCCCTTATTATAACATTTATAGACAGCAACATTATAAGGACAACCACATCGGTATTTTACAATTCTAAAAAAATTCAAATCATTCTCGAAGGTACAATAAATCGTATTTTAAATTTTTAGAGTATGAATGTATTAGTTTCACTATGATGTGTGTGTTTTTTTTTTCTGTTTGTATTAACTACTGAACTAGAAATCTTGCTTATATATCACCAACATCAAAGGTGGTTCCTGCTACCGTATTTTGTCTAATGATAGAACATTATTATTTTTCATTTTTCCTTGCAGTTTTAGCAATAATAGAAAAACTTGGAAAAAGGGAAAAATGTACACAATAATAGTTTCTAATATTTTCAATTTTGTTTTTTCGTCGAATCAGTAAAAAATAATCGTAGAAACCTGAACGTTTACCGAACATTCATGTTATCCTATTCAATACGTGGTACAATTTTTAAATTATTCTGATACTTTTTTAGTTGTAACTCTTTGATTTTTTTTGATATTATGTGGTTTAAATTTTTTGACTTTTTTGACTTAATGCTCGAAAATTCGATAAAACTGTACAAAGTGCATCAAGAGTAGTTCTTAAAGTCATAAAAAAAACATCAAAATCTGTATTCACGAATTTGTCTTTTTTAAATAATATAATAATCGTTTAAACTGTTTAAACTAAAAGGAATCACCATCAAAATATCGTGCGACAAATATATCGTCACCAAAATATCGTAAATCCAATATATCGCGAAGAATTAATATCACCGGTAAAAATATCACCCGTATTAGTAGTAGTAGTAGCGATTTAATTATAATAATATATTATTATATTATTATATTATTACATTATTATTATATATATTATATACATTATATTATAAAAGTATCAGTAAAACACTTTAATTGTGAGATATAATATTGAAAAAAAATATTATTATTAATAATACTAAAAATAAATTATAATGATTAAAACAATTAAATTTACATTAATAATAATTAATGTAAATAAATATTAAAATCAATACCTGCCTTGAAGATAAACTTCGAAATCTCGATTTCGATAATCCCCAATTACTCGTTTCATTCCTTAAGACCAACTGACTGCTTTGTTACTTTTGTTTCTTGGTGTATTTGGATTCCCTACTGTGGTTTGAGCTATTTCAATTTCAGACAATTTCTGTTGGTGTCTCAAACCATTTATAAATTTATAAATTGTAGTATATTGAGCAAAAATTAAATGTGAAAATTCATTGTTAAATTCTTCGCATATTAAATGGTTTGTTTTTATCGCAGGCACTTTGTATCGCCTCATGTACATTCCATAGAAGTATAAGAAATTACGGAGGATATCTTTATCCTCCTTTTTTCTAGTACCAATCCACGTCTCCTCAAAGTATGTTAAGAAGGGTAAAATAATCTGATTATTTTGAACAAAAAAAATCTAATTTTATTACTTTGTCATAATTAATATTATCAATATTATCTGATGGTGGTAAAAAGCCAGAGAAGCAAACTAACGAACTTTTGAAGAAAAAAAGGCATTTTCTTTGTACAATTTTGCATTTATGGAGTTGTTTGCATTTTCCAAATTATTTTTATTAGATGAAAATAGCACCCCCGTTGTTTAGTAATTGAAAAACTCTTAGAATATGATTTCCTGAAAGCTATTTTAAAACCTGTTATGATAGGATCTGGTTCAAACTTTCTTAGTTTCTCAGCAAGAAAAATAAACAAAATACCGTTTTCTTGTTCTATTTATTGTTCCATAGAAAAAAGATGTACAGTCAATAAGTCATAGTAATAATAGTTTTTTAATATTAATTATTATTCCGATTACCTATAATTTGTTTTACTAATTATGGCTAATTTATCTTATCTATAAAATATTATATGGGTTCACTGTGTGAGTAGCCACAACTGTGTTTCTATACAGTAATAACTTATTAATTGTTTATGTACTATAATTAATGGTTGGTTATCAAGACTTCGATAATATGATTATAAATATTATAACCGAGATATGGGTAACAAATTTTATTTGTTATATGATTATTATAATCATATTTTAATATTCTCTATTATCTATGATGATACAAACTACATAAGGTGTATTGATAAAACTTATAAAACTTGAAACTACAATAACATTTTAATTTAATTAATAATTTTTTGTATTACCATATTATAAAACTAATAACTATATGATACAAATAACTTTTAAAAAAGAACAAGCATTATTTAAATAAAACGTAAGTATATTTTTGTTACGATCAATAATTAACAACGTGGCTTTTATAGGTAATGTGCTATTAGTTGGCCATCATACCTTTAAAAGAAGGTTCTATCAATATATTTCTAAACCTAGACTAAGTGTTTTCCGACTAAAATCTAAAAAAAAATGTAGACAAGGCAATTGCATGTCACTGGTTACTTTTTAATACTGATGCACAGATTATTCAAAAGTAAGTAGCCAATTAGACTAATATTATTAACACATTAGTTAACCAGTTAAATCAAGTAGGTATTCACCATTTTTTTACTCTTCTCAACAAAATATGATTGGCGACAGAGAACGTGGCTTTGAATAGAACGTCACTAAATTTCACTATAAAATGAAACTTTGAATCCTTTATTTTATTAAAATTTTTAATAGATTTATTTTCAACCATAAAATACACAAAAAATTACGAATAAAAAAACATAATTAAAAATCACTACATCAAATTTTTAATTTAGAAAAATGAAAGTAGGAAAATTGAGTTTGAACAAGAAAAACTAAAATATATAGAAAATGATAAACATTGACTTATATAAAACAATATAATGCAATATAAATAAAGAGCATTTAAGAAACGTTGGTATCTTAAATTATTATAGTTTAAATAATATCTAACTCAATAAAATACATAAATCATGCACTGAATGTTGGCCTTCTGAATATCTGATGAAGAAATAACAAATTAGCTTTAACAGCATATTAAATATTAATACATTTTTTTTTTTTTTTTTTTTTTTCAGAAAATGTTTTTTTTTATGTATATTTTTAAACTAAAAAATATCATGAAATCAATAATTTACATTAACAAGTAGTGTACAAATTATTATTAAGTAATCTATAGTTTAACTCAATAGTCACCAACTACGACTAGATTTCAAAAATTAACACTCACATTAAAATAAGATATGCATATAATTCAAATTTTTTTCTCATTTATAACAATCGATATATAATAAATAATTAAATATATCACTGTACTTATATTAAGATGCACCTACAATAAAATATAATATTCTATTAACTTAAAAGTAAAAGTTTTAGTTCTTGGCCCGCCAGTATTATTATTATTTTTTTTTTTTTTATGACCCTCTGTAAATAAATTTTGATCACCACTAATTTAGTTATTACAGTTCTTTTTTTTTTGCGAGTATTTGACAATATTTTTCAAAAAACTAAACAAATATTAGAATTTACTTAACGGATTACATACTACAGAGTATTAGTGTAAATTTAAATTTACTTGGCAATCAAATAAATAAAGCCATAACTCACAAAATACAAAGTACATATCAATTTCTAAACAAAACTCACTAACAGCAGTCGCGTCGTGGTGTAATTGGCCCCCATCAAAAATTAAACATATATTACAAATAATTCAATATGTATATTTCATAATATGATAACCTATTATGTCTTTGAGTTTAAAGAAAATAAACTTTCTGTATATATTTTACACATTTTTACAAAATATGGGGGTCTAATAGACTCCTAATGACTATGAACGTTAAAAGAGCGCGAAAAGGTTATTTTTCAGAAAACGACTTTAAAGTTTTTAAAAATTATCAATTATTTGCTAAAGAACATAATAGAATATCATTTTTTGATCCATAATGATCTATTGTTATTTATTAATTTTAATTTAATATTATACTAATACTCAATAAATCAATACAGAGTTTTAGCTTTACCGATTTCTTTAATTAACCGATAGTTTAAATATGAAATTATTGAAAACAAGCTATTTAGAGTGGTAAATTTACTTTTGAAGCCTCTTGTCAATCAAAAAATTATTTATTACTCTAGATATATTACCTGTGTATTATTAATTATTATTGTTATTGTTATTGATTATAAATTAAGTTTAGAACCAACATTCATGCCTTCAACTATTTAGATTATATTTAATTAACCACTACTATAACACATCTAATTATAAATTGATTGCCAAACCGAATGAATACTTTTTTACAGAAATAAAAAACATGCGCTAACCATAATTTTAGACACGAAGTGGACCGTGTTTAGTTATTAGGGCCTTCTGAAATGTATTTCGCCGGATTACATTTGTGAGACTTTGGCGCCACTGCCAGAGTCTAAATAGAGTTATTTAATTTCGTTTAATTACGATTTAATTACCATTTTGTATCAGTAGATCGTTTTCTATGGGAGATTTATTATTTAATGTAAGTTCAATTTGTGATGAACATTTTTAAAAATCGCGAATTTCGTGTAGGTAACTATTATTTATTTCCAATTCTTGTTGTTAAAAGATTTTTGGCAACATTAAAATGATCAACAATTTGAAAGGTAAATACATGGATAGTTGTCATTTATGTTTAAATTACAAATAAGTATAATTTTCAATTATAACTCAACAAAAGTTGTTTAACCTAATACAGCTCAGTATTACAATGATTTATCGTTACATACAGGTATAAACCAAATTACCTTATATTACCTTCGCAACTTCCGACCTACAACAATGCGATACTTAGGATGCTAAGTATGCCCGGTTTTTTTTTTTTGGTACATTTGATCATAAAACATTATAAAAATAAATTAGTATGTTACTTTTTTTATTTTCTTTACTATTAGTAACTAATTTTAACTTATGATGAAAGTGTACCAAATTTTTGTGCATTTTTTTACAATAAAAAAACGTATTTTCATTCCCATAAATTGAAAAATAATTGTAGGTACAAGTAGTAGTAGCTATAAAATAATATACTACTCGTATTTATAACCGTGTTATTTAATATTTCTTGGGTATTTTTATCAGTGTTACAAACAATTAGTGATGATAATTTAACTAGGGCAATTTTTTGTCTATACTACTTGTAGGGATATCGATGTGGATGTCCAAACAGTAGTCGTCGTAGATTGATTCGTAGGAGAAAACGAGAATTAATACTGCTTTAAAATTGTTGTAAATATTAGTGTGTATAATTGTTCGAAACGAATGTATAATAATGTATGCATTATTATAATGCATATTATGTTACGGCCGTTATACGGGTTAACGCCGAAACCGTGTAGTTCCCAGAAATGCCCGGGCGAGACGCGAAGTGCAATCCACGATACTGGGGCAAAACGTCATATTTCGGCTTTTTCCCGGAAAAAATTATATATCATTTAACAACATCATTTAGACAAAACTGTAACATCCATAAATTTCAATTTTGGATCTCTGTGATTTCCCGGATTTCGGCTTTTGATTGCAACATATATACTATATACGCCTACGTGATTTTATGATTATTTTTTTTTTGTATACTATCAATTAAATTTTATACCTATAAACTATTTTTTTTAATTGCCGAAGAGAGGAATTATAAAAAAAAAAAAAAATGATAAATGTTGCTTTTTTTTGGGGGGGGGGGGACGAAGAAACCCATCGCGATATTTTGTGGTGTGTTACAAATTACAATTTATCAACCGCCCTTTATGATTGAGTTCCAGATACGTCACTGGTATAAGTGTAAAATTGAATATTATATTATTATACCTTTAAACATTTTTGAAAATGCACATATTACATTAATAAAAGTGTTTTATTATTAGTTAAAATTAAAGCTGTCCCCCTGTGAATTTTCACCCTTACCCCTGGTGTGAGAACCACTGCCGCACAAAAACGAAAATCCGGTGCGCAACGGTACGAGTGTAACGTGCGTAAAGTGCTACGTAAAACAAACGCGTGGATCGATTTGCTCTTTTCGCCGCACCGATATCATTAATGGCGTCAAGAGACTTTCAAACGGAGCACTTTAAAGGCACGAACGTATAATATCATATAACGTATAATATCATAAAACAACTTTTTATTCTTTTGTGTGCTGCAAGGTGCGAAACGTGATGATAATATCGCGTTTATAATCGTCGTGATTTTAATTCACTAATGTATACGCACTGCGCGTACAAGATTCTTGTAAAAGAAAAAATACTAATGTTCGGCGGACGCTAAACTACACGAGCATTTGAAATCTCCGTATTAATAAAGACGCGCGACATGGTAAATATGCGTTTAGTAGCGAACATTTCGTGCGGCTTTAACGTTAGAGATGAAATTGACCAATCGCCAAACATTAACGTGAGAACATTATCTTTGTTCCAACGTCGGATTTTTATCGATATTTTAACTTTCACGTGTGATATAGATATTTTTAAACGTTTGCGATATTTAACACACTCGTATGTCGCTTAATATATCGTGAAAAAGCCGACGTGCGCGCTCAGATGTTATTAGATTTGGGTTTAGTAGCGAGGTCAACTCCCTGTGATATTAAAACTAACGGCGGAATATTTGTCCAGTATGGGAACACAAAATATTGCTAATGCCGTGCGATTGTAAGATGAAGACAGTGGATGGCCGCATTATAATATTATATATTGTTTTATGCAGTACAATGGTTTTATGTGTAAATATTGAAAAGCCGGTAGTAACTATTTCGCACCATGGATGGGCTTCCGTTGAAGACAAGAAGTTTTGAAGGTACCTATTATATATATATATATATATACATAGAGAGAGAGAGAGAACGCAGGGTAATTTATTTCGTAAATCAAAAACAAAGTAATATCGTCGAAATCAAAAAAAAACATTGCTGAGATAAACGCTGGAAACTATAAATGTTACCTGTTTGTATTAGTTCATTGTAGTCGTTATGTTTTTTGTCGAAAAATAGAAACTGTTTCAGTGTATTATGTCTGTTATATTCGTAAACATAATTATAGACTCATTATTTTTTTTACCCATTACCTTTAAATACTTTCAGCGGTTCCATCTAGACCAAATGAGCTGAAACACGATGGATTGAAATTTTTTGGTTGACATTTCACCGTGTTAATTGATGCGGTAAAATGGTGTTTCTTGAGTTTTATACACGCGCTTTGTACATGCATAGTTTTAGAATCAGCGTTTACCTTTTGGGGTTTCAACTTTAAACCACAACCCCTACCATTTCAATAATTATTATTTTTTTAAATAATTTTATTGTAATTGGTATAGTGTATGTTATTATTGTATTATTATAGAATTCGATTGTTTTGTAAATAATGTAGGTATCTATAATACAAAATAAGTGGGGAAAACACGAATCCAATTATAGTTATGGAGCTCCCCTGCTCATGTGTGTTTTTTTGCTTACAGCAAAGGTAACCCAGAAATCAACCGGTAAATAAAACCAATGTATCGTCATTTTTTTCAGTTTATTTAGTTTGCTAGAAAAACTATTTAAAAAAATTACCACCGGCTGAAAATGTACTTGAAAATTATTTAAAGTACTATGTGATTAATTTGGAGCATTTAAGTATTTTACTGACTTGAAAATTACTTCCAAAAAAAAAACACACATCTAAGTACAACTAGGTATCTATCTAAATTTATCTAATAGCCGACGATCCGTGTTACTTAGAATTTAAAATTCGTGGTATTAAAATAAAACAATTTTTACGAGTAATTACGAGTAATTTTTACATTGCTTGTACGAAATTTTCAGATAACGTAAAAACACGGCCAATATTATTACGAATTGATCCCGGGGGAAAACTCGAAAATTGACCACGTGTAGAAAAATATTAAGTTAACATATTATTATTGTGAAAATATATCCGGTGATAATTTCCAGTTTCTACGATTATTTCTCACTGAACGACAACAGACTCTAAAATAAAATCAATTTTGATGTAAAAACCACTGAGAATTTGAAAGTTGCATTAAAAAAAAAAAAAAAAAAAACTATGTAATTACTTTTTTTTTTTTAGTTTTCAATCTATATTATCGGTTGAATATATTATAATAGTATTATACCCGGATATAATAATATTGTTACCTATTTAGTATTTGTTCTGCATTCGTATATTACAATAAAATAATTGTACCCCGACAACATCGCGCGCACGGTAATCACAAAAGAATAAATAATAGGTATTACATACCTACGTCGAGTAAAAATATTTAAAAAAAACATGAAGTTTTCGCATAAATTTCGTTTTATTCGTGATAAATTGCATATTATTATTATTATTATTATTATTATTACGTCTTTAGAGTTTAGATTCCCAGAAGAGTTTAATAATAAATTGCTGTGCATGTAAAAACGCTCGCCCGGAAAGTTTTTCTTGAAAGACACGGTACGCGTAATTGTCACTTTCTTGTTTTCATTCTGCAGCTATACACATATATAACAGTAACAGTAGGTATACACTTTGTCGGAGATGAGGTGTCTTTGAAAAAATCCTCCTTCTCCTCTGACTAGTCTATCGTTATTAACATTTAGTTAGAATCGTTTTATACTCGCGCGCAGCAGTTGTCTCCTGCCGCAGATAAATATACATACAGGACGATTCCGAGTGCGATGAAAAAACGTATGGGTTATTAGTTAAAAACACTAAAGGTTCAAGTATACTGTGTTAAATGTGTTTTTATTTTTTCTTGGAAAACGGAACACAATTTTTCCGCCAGTGAAAATGTTCCAATGTTTTTACACCGTAGGTACGATTTTTGAAGACATTCAATTAATAAATAAAAGAAATTAAAATTGTATTTACTCTTGTATTTAAATTCTTTAATAAATTAAAAAAGAAAAAATTAAATCAAAAGTTTACATGTATCGCGGAATAAGAGTAAAATGTTTTAAATATTGTAATGAAGATCATAAAATAAAAAAATCTAATACTCATAAATAGTAAAACGAAATAAAGTGCGTAGACCGCAATATGGTAGGTTAGGTTAGGTAATAAAATATACTATATTTTTTTACGTACTATATAACAATGTATTTATTTTTTTATTCAAAATCATCATAGGCAATAGCTGGATTATGATGAAAAAACACACACCTTGTATAGTGTAGTTTTGTCATCAAATTAATTGCAAAATGTCGTTTAATTTTCTAACAAAGTCGCTGTTATATTTGATGTAAATGTAATGATATTACGATTTACGAGTCGCGTTTTCTTTCTAGGATTTAGTGTAACTACCTTTTCAAAATTAATCTCGAATTTTCTCTTCGAGTCTTCGGAGCCGCTATACACCGATATCAAATTACTATAAAAAAATATTATCTCATCGATCGATTTCATATCCATATGGAAATTTGTTATTTGTCCACCTGTTTGTCGTCTTTGATGTTGACGATATTTTAATGGTTATTTATATAATGCATCGTCATTCCGATGAAGATTTAATTAAAAACCAGACATCACGCATCGTTTCAATTGGGTCGATATACTCGGTATTATTTTCTAGTCGTTTTATTATAGGCACCTGTTCATAAATTCATAAAGGTGCTCGTGTCGAATTAAATCTACCTACGCATAAGTTGTGAAACGCGATCCGGTTCTCAATCATCGCATTTTGATTACATCCAATTAAATTTCCATCAAAGTTTTAACGGGTGTAGCCGCTATATACGTATTTATAAAACTCGTCGTCCAATATTAATTTCCATATTTCACGAAGATTGACGAAGGCTGTTTAGTTTTTAATTTCAATAGTAAACGATTAGAACGAACGAAATATGATCAAAGAACCTCAGACGTCTACTGCAGTAGCTGTATCGTCTCACGGTGCTTACTCCGATCACGCCATAATATAATACGCTCGTTATGATCAAACAACACTATAAAAGTATTATAATTTCCACTATTTACAGAGCGTATCAAAAAAATCGGCAAATATAGCATAAAAATGTTTGCCATCGTAAATATTGTTTTTTAGTTTTTACAGACCCCCGCGAGTGGTAATAACTAAAGTCGTTACCTGACTATACCTACATATATTACGAGCGTACAACTTTCCGGGTCAGTTTCCCTTCCCCTGATTAGCTGATTGTACCGTAGGTAACACGGTGCTGTTTCATAAGTTCGCATACGCAATACAAATAACAAGTAGGTACCAACTTAATTTGTTTCAACCGCGCGAATACGTATAAAACTATAAAAACGCGTCTTTTTAAAATTTAAAAGACTTTTAGTGTAAGCGTACTTATATAAAGAAGCTTAAACAATATCTAAAAAGTATCAAACGAAATTTTGAATAACCTAAATGATACTGGTGTTTGAAAATCATAATATGATGTTAAAAAGCGTAAACACCATCATTAAATTTTCGTATTTAACTAGTTAATTGACATAATATTTGTATATTATGTTTCTGAAAATAGACCACAACAATAACGAACAAAGTGGAAACACCGTGGCTTCGCCGCGATTGACACGCCAATCAAACGAAATTATTACCGCACTGTACTGAAGTTTTAGTACCGCACAAAGCCATAAGTACCTAACTGTGTAGTCGATGAATGAATGAAAGTTGATTATTACACTTTCAAAGTTTCCGTTAAGGGGTTAGTTCAAAGTGAATTAGAATATTTTGAATTATTTCCATTTTTCTTTTTCAAAAATTTCGTTAAATTTGCGTTATACTCGCCCACATTAAATTACTACATAAATTATTATCGACCGATTTCTTGTACAATATTACGCGAAACGAACAAAAAAGTAATTTTTAAAAATAGAACACCGTGGCAGATGGGAATTCGGGAACGTAGGATATTTATAGGGCGCCTGATTTAATTTTTATCCGTAACACGATAAATAATTACAAACGGAAAACGTTTCTGAGCGGAGTCCGGTTAATACGCAGTACTAATATTCGATAAAAGTTAAACGTCCGTCGTATCCGTGACTCGTATCCTCCGCTCCAATCCGACCGCACTAAAGTTCTTGTCGGGGCGGCACCACGTCAGAGCCGCCCGTAAAGTTTTCGAGTACGCGTTACAGTATGCAATATCGTATTTTTTTTTACCCCGGCCGGCCGTTGGTTTTTTGTTTTTGTCCATTCCGCCGTATACAGCCGAACCGGCATCAATAATTACGTTAAGAGGATGTTATATCCGCATGTGCTGTCTCATTTCAAAAAACGGGCGATATAGCAAAATCAACCTTACGCAGACTACGTAAAACTCGCTTAATTTCGGTCTTAGAGTATAATCATTTATTATAAAACTAAAATAGGACAATATTCCGAAGGGCTGTAGCGTGCGCAGAGTAGCTTAAAATAGAGAAAAAACTTGACGTATTGATTTGAAATTGGCTTTTTTTTAGGATACTGCTTTTAAATTACCAATTCTCAAAATTTGGGTAGAGAAGACGAATTTATGATTTATTCATAATTTTTATGTGCTACAACCCCTCGCGTTGATAATTCCTGGGCACGCCATTTAGGGAAAATATGTAAAATATTAAACAAACATTATTAAAAAAAAATATACAATGCATATTTTATTATTTTACCATAATACGACATAAGTATATAAGTTTATAAGTGTTGACAAAGCAACACTTGTAAACGAACTCAGCTCAGAATCGTTTTTCGTTAGCAATGGTTAATCGTTGCATAAAGATACACATTAAATTTCCCCTCTACCTTTCCAACTTCTCACCTGCAACAGTGACCCACTTATCGTGCGAAGTATGTTGGTATTTTTAAATTTTATTTGCTCTTTAAAATTGTAGAATGTACAATTTGGTTTCAGCGCTAGCCAATATATGTCAAAGGGCCGCGTAAAGGGGACCGCTGTTATAAAGGATGTAGTAAGTTGCGAATCACGTCGCTTCGTCGGACCTCTATTGCTTCTGCAGTCGTAGACGTGCTGATCGTTGGGAATTTGGTGTACAAGCTTGACGTTTGATAGGAATTTTCGATTTGGATGACGGAACACTGCGGCATTTCGGTATTACTCTCGTTTGTAACGTAGCGTGCGAAATAATCGCTGCACACCACCCGATTTAGTCCTTTTTCGTTTTTATCCGTTAATTACAATATTGTGAATCAAGTCGAATGGATCGCCCGAAAAACAAAAAAAAAAAACCGCACGCATTCTATTCGGCGGGGACGTATTCATTGCACGGGAGTAAACTATTCGAAAATAAAAACCGTCCTCTACATTATATTATATTATATCTACCGCCTAACCTAACCTCGGACGTTTTTGTTGCCTACCGTATATACCTATAGTACACAATGATTTACGGTTTATGGTGGTATACAATTAAATTTGTTTTAAACAGATAAACCCACCGCGCAAAGGTATATAAGAGGTTTTCATATTTTTTTTTTTTTATTATTTTTATGATGATCGGTGCTGCGATTTTAACACGGAACAGGCCCCTTTTGGAATAAATTACAACAAACCGCTACCTACGTTTTATATATACGTATAAGAAACGATTATAATAATAATAATATATAATATGTTACGGTGAATGTCATGAAATCGGTTAACGTGGTTTTATTTATACTTTTTGTAGATGGAAACCGATTTTGTGCCTTTTGTTTTAATAGTAAAATTTATTAACTTATTATTAAATTTAAAGGTGATACACTATCTGTTTTTGTACGTTCGGTTTTTTTCGATACATTAATTTTCGAGCGAGTTACAAATATGTGGAATATTAGAGTTTAGAAATCATCGTATACCTCACTGAACAGTTAAAATATCGACAAAACCCCAACTCGCAAACTTATCTTTATGCTATGTCTCGTTATCTTTACGTTTGACAATTCGCTCTAATATTAAAACTCACAGCAGAAAATCGGTTTTTATGTACAAAAGTATATAATCGCAGAACCAATGGCAAATGATAAAGTTAAACGTGTTTTGTGTATTATTTTCTTATTTTATGCGTAGGTGTACTTTTATAATTGATGACACACCTACAGAAATTTCATAAAACCTATAAACCTTTTCAAGATACCTAGTTAGATGTCTGAGATGTATCCTACGAAGTATACACGGAGAAAAAAAACAAAACCTAATTTAAAAATACAACTTAATTCAACTAGCTGATGTATTAAGTTTATAATATAAATACAAACTTTTTAAGTAAGTTTAAAATCAATTGCATTATTATATAATTTGAAAACAACTACATTGTTTTATTCGCCCACGTTGGAACACTTTAAAACTGCACAACTTCCCTAATCTTAAAGCACATTTACCTATATCTTCATAAATTTCGACGGCAAATGAAGTCAATTTAATTAAAAGGCTTTGAAAAACGATCATAAACAACTACATGAATCTTCTTTTATATAATTTTTGATATGAGATATGGTATAGGATATTATGTAATCTGTATGTAATATGATGGTAAAAAAATCTATTATAAAAAAAAGTATTCGGAAAATTTAATTTGGATTTAAAATAACAATAACTAGTAATGTTTATCAAACTTGTATGATGTACAAGTATCGGTAAAATACTATGGACGGGTATGCTACTCTTGTGTATGAAAAGCTGGAATGTTAGAAAAGGGGTAGAGTACATAGAGTTATTTAATTTATATCTAAAAGCACGATAAACTATTGCTAGCCAAAAACGATTCTGAGCGAAGTTCAACTATACATATTTTGAAATGTCGTAATTATTATGATGTTCGTCAAAATTTAAAACGCCTTGACGCCCCCCTCCAAAAAAAAAAAAATAACTGTTTAATAACGTATATTTTCTTTCCGAAAAAAAAATGCTACTGTGGAAATTTGGAGCGCAATTCTGGTAGAAAACAAAAATCGTCCATGACATGCCGTAAATATTTGTCCATTTTACCTATACGCTTTTTTTTGGTTTTTCAAGATATTTATGGAAACCGCTTGGAAAATCAAAAACTGACATCCCTTTTGCACCAAATAGATCCGAAAAGGAACAACGGCACAATGAACAATTGTTTGATTTGAGTAATATTTCTCAGTCTAATTAGGCCTCGACAGAAAATATAAATAGAAGCATACACATAGGTCGTAATGAATATTCCTTGTTACACTCAGAAACAGTGCTCGAATTGGGGAGGGGAGTGCGTAGGGTGACGGAACTTCTCTACTATTTTTTTTTTTTATTTATTGCACACTATTTTATCATACTGTAACTAGGGAACGGTGAATATATAACATTAACACAACATTAGTTGTTTTATCCATTATAGTAGTTTATGGTTAGTCAAGATTTTGATAACAGACGCGTTCGCGTTCACTGTAAACAGCTACGGTCATAACGTTTATAAAGGTTACTGTTCTAACATTCTGATATATAGTGTTTTATGAGTGGAATTTCGACTGATGACCTTGTGACCCCTTTTTTTTTACCTTTTTTTTTTTTAATAAACTATTATTTTTGTCGAAACGCTATTTTTTATAACTTAACAAAGCCGCTATACTTTAATTGTCCCAATGCGAGCACCGCTCAGAACCCTAAAAAACTGACGTAAAAGTTCGACCGTCTAAAATGTCGAAAACGCGCCCGGCGTTATATTCGTACGACCACGCACAGTGGTGAACCGCAACGTTTGCCAAAGCTAACCAAAGCTTACACAGTTACCGAAACGGCGCACGAAAATACTAAAAACGTGGGTCACGTATAACCGGCGGCGGCCGTCTGTGCCGGACAGACTCTAGACGATTCGCGCGTTCTGCAGTGTCTAACCTATATTTTCAGTACCGTGGGGAAATAAAAAAAAACTCCCGTCATACCAATTATTACATTAGTTTGGCTATAAGTTAGGTGAAAAAAAACCGACTGTAAAACAAAAAAATACGTATCCTATCTACTAATACAATTCTGCCGTTTCAATCTACATATTATATAAAGATTTAAAATTGTAATATTAATTTATTAAACCTAACCTAACCTAATCTTTATCTATAAAATGTTTTTATTATAATATAATACTATAAAATAATTACTATATTTTGTAATTTATTTTTAAAGCATTTCAAATTGTTTATTAAAAATGTTTAAAAAAAATTCTTATATTTGTAATACATTAAATAATTAATTAATTTTTAACACCTTCTGATTCGTCCAGTATACCAAATTTATATTTGATGTGTATTTTGGCAGTTCATAATAATTAAATTTAATACTATCCGAATTACGAAATCATTCCGCTAAATCGGATTAAACCGATAATTTACTCTATTATTCGATCCGGTTGAAAGATTTATCTAACTTCTATTAAGAACTAGTGCGCCTTAAACAATTGTATTTATAGGACGTACTATTTCCGTGCGTGTTATTTGCAGTACGCCTTCGTAATAAGAAATAGTGTGTTACGTGTAGAGACGTGTGCAGGCGGGGATCCACAAGGGGGGCGATCGGAGCGATCCCCCCGTGCATTTTTTTAAAATTATTACTAACTGTTATTATTTTAGTACTAACGAAAAATACTTATAAAAATATATTTTACATACGTAGACAAATTTACTTTGTCTCATAATTTCTAAATAAATAATTAGTCATTTTTAAATTTCAAACTTATTTTTAATTTTTATCTGATTTTTATTATTCTGATTATTTGATTGCGTATCACTGGGAATCGAACAATCACTATTAAAATGGGTTTAATGGGAAAATGTACGAAATGTATTATTTCCGAATCGTAAATATTACGGCTTCTTAAAACATGTATAACCGAACTCCGTTCAGAATCGTTTTTCGTTAGCAAAGATTAATCATTGTAAAAACATTAAATTCTCCGATTTCTCACCTATAACAGTGGCCCACCCATCGTGCGAAGTATGCCCGTATCTTTTTACATTTATAACGTTTCGTTTTGTTTAAAATTTTTCCTACCATGTCGCGTAACAAAACGGTATATTTTTCTCGTACAATATATACTACATTGAAATATGTATATACGTGTATTTCAATTAACTTGATTTAACTTGATAGTAATTATTATTTTACATTTTATCGTTCTACTTCGTAATCAAAATTAATTAAAAATATGTATGTATGAAATAATAAAACGAGTGTCTACAGCAGTACACTTCTTCAGACATCGAATGATTCGAATTAAATTATATTTCTGCACGAGAGCCGCACGAGCAAAACGGTTATTCAACGAGCACTTATATTATTTTATTATCATTATTTCTTATTGTAACCGTGGTGAGAAAATAATTACCGTGTTGGAAACATCTGAATGTAAATGTTTATTAGTATGGACCAGAACAATTTTTTCCGTGATCCTTTCCTTATATTTTATTTGTACATTGTACCGGTGTAATAATACAATCGAAACTTATTTCACGAAAACAAAAACCACTCGTCCAGTTCGTGAGCAACGTACGTTGAATAACACGATTGGAATTTAGTATTTTATTTTGTTTACGGTTTAAATTATCGTTGAAAAAATTGGAGGTAAATGATCAAAATGTAATAAGACACAAATAAGGTCCTATAGTTAATAAAGAGAAAATCAATATTGACAGAATTATGAGCCGCGAAATGTAAAAGATTGCGAAAAAGACAAAAAAAATTTCATGGGTAATTTCAGGCTGCTGATTTATCAACACATTTATGTAAATTTGTGCGGTTCGCGGCTAATAACTTTGTCAATATTGATTTTCTCCACATCTATGAGACTTCATATTTTTTTCTTATATTGCATTCTGATGATTTATATAATTTTTTTTTCAGCGGTAATTTAAGCTGTAAAAAAAAAAAAAAAAACTAAAACACTTACAAATTGCATTATTCGCCTAAAATAAAATATAAAGATACTCTCGTGAAAAAAAAAACAATTTTTTTAGTCCACTCTAATGTTTACACCGTTAATTAAAAATCATTATTATTAATAATTGTTCATAGTAATAGCAAACAATATTCGTTATAATCGTACATTTTTTATCAGTTAAATGTAATGTACTTAATTGATTATTGTAACAGTGTTTTTTATGTAGGGAACTTCGCAAAATGGAAAATTCGTTCACTTAGTCTCGTTCAGAGCAGTAGCGTGTATAGCATTTTGTGTAAGGGGGTAGATGACAAGAATTTTAAATTACAGAGACGTGGGGGGCTATGTCCCACACATTCCCTACCAATATGTCAAATAAACAGACAACTTGGATTTCATGCAATTTTTTTTTTAAATTCCAAACATATTTAATACCATTTAAATTAGTAAATTTTATTAAAGAAATAATTAAGTAATTTTATTTTTATTAAAGGGGTCTAATTTCTTTGAATTCAACGCAAGCTCGAATTCGTTAGTTTCTATTTAGATGTCCCGATGTATAGACAACACTGTTACACCGATTTATCTCGTCTAAATGTAAATTCAAAATAAAAGTTAAATTTATTGTAAAATACCCGTATATGTGTATCAAAAAAAAAAAAAATTACCTCTTTCGAAGAATTTCTCAAATACATTTTGATTCTTTACAAGCTACCGCGGTTTGGGTTATTTTATCTACAACAGTAGTTGCTACCGACTTGCGTCTCTTGTATCGAAGAGTAGGTATAATGATAAATATGATAATTATATGTTATCATGCTTAAGTAGTACTGTTATTTTACGGAACACAATATGGCATAGTTCAAGCTTATCAATTAATAACGGCTTTACATTAAGATGTAATAATTCTTTGAATACATAGATCTGTCCTCGTACCCGCCCCCGTAAATGCGCCCCTGGTTCAAAGACAATAGCTTACAGACAGCCAGATATTTGTCTAAAATATCGAAAACAACGATGAACATAATAATTCGTTGATTAATCATTACGTTTTAAGACCTACCCTTTATGTCAATGTACACAATTTTACAATTTTACAATTTCATAAGAAATTGTCATATCCTGCAGTTACATGATATTATACACAAATGAATCCCAAAACGATCACATGGACACTCGTTAAATTACGATTCGCTTCTTTCTTTTCTTTTTTTTTATTATTAGTTGTTCGCGACTTTCAGAGGATTTGCCTATAAGAAATTCGAGATAAAAAAGACCTTTTTGTTTCGTATTCAATCATCCGTCTAAAAAGTTGTCGCGGACGGAAACTTTTTAATCATTTTTACGATACCGAAAAGTGTTTTTTCGAAAAAAATAAAATAAAATAATAGCGCACGTTGTTGTAAAACTGTAATAGCTTTCACGAATGGAATATAAAATGTAAATATATTCCATCGGCATTAAACCGACAACTGTTTTAAATATGATTAGTAATTTTCTTTTTCGCAGTTCCGCGTCGCGTATAATAGAATTCAATACTATTATCTAACGCCCGCTAAAATTTGATAGACCGAGAATATACCGAAAAAAAGGAAAAAAGGACATAAATAAAATAAAGACGAATATTTTAATACTGATATTGATATTGGTATTTTAAATTCTAGTTATTGATTTCACTATAATGTGCGCTTTCTATTCTGTTTGTAAACCACTTTGCAATAAGAATTCTTGTTCCAATCAAAAAATGACGTGAGAGCTTGCATGTAGAATTTTGAATCTTATTAGTGCATTGAGATGGTCATTTTTCGATTTTTAAAGCAATCTTCATAATTAGCGAGAAAAATCATTAAATATGTAAATGTATCGTTATTTTTGTTTTTTTTTTTTTCCTATACTTAATAATCCGGTAAAAATATTGTGGTAGAGACTAGAAATTTGCACAAAATATTAAAATCGGCCTTTTTCCAGATGTAGTCAAACTGTCAAAATATTTTGATGATTTATTTTGACTATGTTTATTACTATTTTTTTATATTTGTTATGTTTTTACCAGATATTTTAGTCCAATCAAAGTGAAGGTGAAGTTGGCGTTGATGCTATACGTGATATTGATAAGAGATAGGATGCGGTGTGTAAGCATAATCTCGTTTGTTCTTTTTTTGTCGTCATGGTAACATTTTTTTTTTTCAGTAACGCGAAATCGATCTCGGTCAGCCAGAAAAAAATTAGTATCGGCTCTTTTAATAGGTATTTGAAACATTGATAGTTCATCTCATATACATCAAGCTTTTGTTTTAATTTTTTTTGCGCTATACGTTTTAATTAAAAATAACTGTATCGAAAAAACTTGTTATATATGGGCAAACTTCACGTTTTTTTCCAGTTCCGAGTATACCTCGATTATTTTATTATAATATAAATACACCAAAAATGCTCTCAAAAATAGCTGAAAGTGCCCTTACAAAATACACTTTACCGGAAAAATGTGATATAAAATTATTTTTAAAAATGTACGATTATTATTAAATAATTTATAATTTTTATTTTACTATAAAAAAAAATGAAGAACTGAAAATTTAAAAATTTGAATTGTGACTCACGACGATAATTTGATTGAATATTTTTAGGTGCTGCATTATTCATTCTAAACAAACAAAAAGACACATTTTTTTTTTTCATTTTCATATTCATTTCAATTCATTTATAAACAAATTATCTTTATATAGTAGTTTAAATTGGCTTGCATTTTAAAAACCTATGTATTATTCGAGGGTACAATATACAAATGTGCATAAAACTTTCAAATAAAAGTTCCATCTTTGAAGTATCTGTTAAATGAAATGAATTATGTGCTTGGAAAGCATTGTCTAAGATAAACCAAAAAAAAAAAAACACACTTTGCGTTAAAATACGGACCCTAATTATAATACTAAACACAAGATAAGCTATACGTTTTACTTAGTGATCTAAGAAACAAATTTGAGTTTATTGCATTCGTTTTTTTTTTCCGAACGTTTTAAGATGAAATTTTGACGAAAATCGTGAAATTTCTGACATTCCAAAATATGTCTTACTGAACTTCGCTGAAAATCGTTTTTCGTTAGCAGCTATTGTGGACAAATATACCTTTATGAATCCTACCTTCCCAACTTCCCATCTATAGAAGTGGCTGGACCCATCCCTGTACTAGTTCATTTTTTGATAATAAATATTTACATTATAATAAATTATTGTAATATAGCATTATTTAATTATTATAGTATTCGATTACGTTATTGATTGTTTTGTAAATAATATTTCTGTTAAATATAATAGTCGTGAGAAAATATTCGACTTCAGTGACGGAGCTTAGCTCATAGGTGTTTTATTTTTTTTTTTTATCATATGCATCATAATAATTTAACTTTCTTCGAAAAATGAAATCTTCTCTTTTATTTCATACGAAATTTCTATCCCTAAAGTAATATGGTCATTGGCCGTAGATAGAGACAAATTATACTGATTAGATTTTACAGTTAGATTAGTTTAAAGATATGTTTGAATACAAATGCGAAACTCCGCGAAATCCTCGGTTTTGCACTTTTAACAATACATTATTGTAACTAACGTATTCCACGGTCGAAAACAAATTTAAATTTTTATATTCGTAGCGTATTGTGTACGAACCAATCAGTCGAATTTGTTAAATTACATGTCCGATACTCTGAACAGTCATCGGTTATTAACAAACAGTAATAGTTGAGTTGCATTACTTACCGCAATAGTAAACGACTTTCTGATTTCACTTTTGGGCAACTCGATCCGATTTCATGCGCAAATCCTCTACAAAAACACGTTTCTAGTTGAGCCGAATACGGGCTTTAAAATTAAGGAGTGAGTACTTGTTTTTAGGTTCTGACTTACAAATAATTAGTGAATAAAGATAAGTGAAACATTTTACTGAAACGGCATAAGTATTGGAAAACTTTACTGTAGAGATTTAAAGTAACACAGTGTTTTGTAATTACATTAAGGTATTAAATTAAATTACTAAAATAACTGGAATAGCTAAAACACTTATTTTCATAAAAGTATCAAGGAGATAATGAAATGTAATTTGTATCAAATTTAAATGTGTTTTAGATATTGACGGAGATTTAATCAAATTCGATTATATTTTCCTATTCAAAGTAGCCTGCAAGAACTTCACTGCCAAGATAATAAATTACAATAGTAGATAATATAAAGCTATAATTTTAAATAACAGTATGAAATATTTTATTTTTGAAAAAAAGACAATTTAAAAAATTTTGACAATTTTGCGACAGAAAACTGAAACTGACACACTCATCAGCAGTGCCGGCTTTTCTTATTACTTTTGCCTCTCTTTTGCTACTGTACCCGTCCATCACTTCTCTGAAAATTATAGCACCGGTCCTTCGCCGTTTCTTGTACGGCTTATATACAATTACACCCGTTATCATGATTTAGGTACTTGTAACCCAGATCGGAAATAAATCGATGCCGATGACGAGGACTGAATAATGGGTCTAGGGAGCGCGGGCCGTAGCTCCAAGTCGCAGGTCAGAGGGCGCCACAATTTTTCGCCTCTGTTTTTCTTTTCAAAATTTTTTTCCGCCGTTACCGACATTGGCGTTTTGTCATTCAACGGTAACTCATATTTTATATAGAAACCATAATTTATTGGTGTAATAATAATAATAATATGTGTATATTGTTTTGAAACTGATATTATAAATGATCTCTAAATGACATCATAATATCATACTATTTTACATTATATAATATAACTATGGTGACTCTATGTGAAAAACATACACTGAATTAAAATTAATAAATCGAAATTTTAAAAAAAAAAAAAAATAAGAAAAAACGGCAAAAGAAATAGGGTAAGGTTGTTTTCTGTTACCGGCAACTGAATTCAAGGGCCTCTAAATGAAAAACACGAAACACCCCCTATTTATAATGCATTATAATTTGTATTTTTTCGAACCCGGAGCACCAAATCAAAATAAAAACGGCCCAGGTCTATATTGTCTCTGCCATTCCATATAATAATATTAATCAAATAAAAGGTCAACGGATATTCACGGTTCGTGAACTGGAGCGTCGACGGCGTCCAATCGCCGGAATAATCAGGATATTTAAAATTATTCACGCAAACGTACACATTATGGTTGTATTTTTTTTTCTTCGCCGGGCAGAACTATATTTACAGATATATTAATAAACGCTCTTTAACTGTGCAGAATGTTACACGATTGCGACGAACGGCCGACGATTTCCGTCAATCGTCGATTGTATTTTAACGGATATTGCTAACCTACTGCCGCGCCGCCACCGTATTAACAAATCTTTTATAAACAAAAAAAAAAAAACTCTCTATATTTTTCATACTCTATTTAATTTATTACGTATAAAAAAAAAAAAAACGTTCGTTTAAATTTATAATATATGGACTACTATATATATATATATATACCTATATATTACGATGGTTTGTTAACGATATCGTATATAATAATAATAATAATAATAATAATATTTTATCATCACGATTCACGTTGTTATTATAATTATAATGTAAAATAAAGGTAGTAAAAATAAAAAAGAATACACGCGTACTTATTCATAGGTAATCGTAATTTTTTTTGTTTTTTTTTTTTTTTTTTGTTAACAATCATTAAACTATATACAACACAGCGAATGTCCCACGGGAATCTACTCATTTAAAACGATATATAGCTGCAATAAGTATTTTATAATAATATTATTGTATAAAGCGCGAGTCGATCCGTTATTGTTTCATACCTACCTCGGTATACCGTCAGTGGTGTATACATAAATTTTGAACGGGACAAAATAAGGGGGGGGGGAGAGCGAAAAGTGGGTAAACATTTCCTCGCGTGGAGGTTTTATTTTGCTTTTAATCTACGCATAGAATCGAGTACGTCATGTAAAAAAAAATGGAAGGGGAAGGGATCTGACCCCCACATCCACTCACGTGTATTATACGCCCCACTGGCATATCGTTTTAAATCAGTAAAATTATATCTGTTTGATATCCGTGTGACGCGCTTCTATACTATAATATATAAAAAAAATGTATCAAATAACGTTTAAAAAAATATTTCGATACACGCGATGTATACATACACAAATATAATATAATAAAATATGGATATATAATAACAATAATTAGTTAACATAATATGCGATACGATACAATAATTATAATAATAATATAAAGCGGCGACTTATAATAATATAATACGATCGATATTTAGTAATTATAGAGAAAAAAATTATAGTTATATATATATATATACGAGTATAGTAATTAATATTATATTTTATTATATGAAAGTAAAACGCTTAAAAAAGTATAAATTCGTAAGGTCAATAATTATATTATAATTATGTATTTATTTGTTTGTTTAAATACACGATATTATTATAAAAAATTGTTTAATATATTATACATTAAAGTAAGAAGAAAATAAAATTTAAAAAAAACCTAAATACAGGTATTTTGCGTATATAAAAGTATATAAAAATCACATAATATTTCTTTTAAATACCTATAGGTATAGTTTGTCATACAATTGAATTCACTTGTTATAAGCACTTGTTTGACTAGAGTTATTATATACGTTATATATAAAAAAAAAATAAAGAATAATACAAAATTGTTTTAAAATTGCATTAACTTGAAGATATACAAGTATATAATATAAATATCGTTTTAAAATTTGTATATTTTAAGTAAAATAATGTATAAAAATAAAAGAAAGAATATAAAAATATAATAAATGAGCGATTATTATAATAATATGCATATAGATAATAATAATACATAAGGTAGTAAGATATTTTATCGCATATTGGGAGTTTGTATTATCGACCTAAATGGCAACTGGAAATTATTATGTGTTTTTATAAAGTAAAAATTATTATTATTATTTTTTTTTTTTATTTTTAATTATTGTTTAAAAGTCCGTGTCGTAGTCGGGATGGTATTGTTGAGGTGGTTTTCTCGGGGTAGTCGTATAAGCCAAATTGGGATTGTGATGAGAACCACCCGGGTGGTAATGATGGTGTGACCTCGGATTCGTAGCCGACGTACCCTCCCGGTGATAATGTCGTCTCTCGCCCCCTCCGTAAATATTCGGGTCCGTGCCGTATCCGTAAGCACCGCCTCCGGAATAATAACCCGGTTGAACTGGCGATAATGTTTGAGGCGCCAATGCTGTCGATCGCCAACTGTCATAATGTCCCCCATGTTGGGAATCTCGGTGCTGTAATAATAATATTTATATGATTGTATTTATTTGAATTACAGGACGTGTCCAAAGATGACAGATTTGATAAACTAACGTTAAGACTAAACTAAATTAAAGCTATAACCAAATGTCTACACATACTGGCTGAAGAGAGAGATTTAACTAGAAGCCGAAGGTAAAGGATGGGTCGTGGATTGCGACGAGCATTAGACAGATGATAGGGGAGTTTTTAAGGAAATAAGCCGGAGAGGAAGGATTATACATGTAAAAGGATAGATGAGCGAATGAAATGTGAGAGGACTTTGAAGGAAATTTCGGATAAGAGACTAGGAGAATCAATTTTACCTGAATGGATATTGGATGAGAAAGAAAGATTATGTGCATGTTTGCGGTCGGCAAGGTTTGAGAGGTTAAGGAGACTTCAGACTGGGAAACAATCATGGGAGGAAGGGCTGTTGAGTTTTACGGAAAGCGCGTGAAGGAAGCGCCTCTGGCTCTTTTAACAATAGAACTTGCATACACAGTTGCGGGGTCCCAGAGGACGCTTCCATACTTGACAATATGATGTGCAGACAAGAATAAAGTTACTGTAATATTATAATATAATCAATGAAGATAAGGCATAAAAAATATAAATAGATACATGTCCCCATCAGTACCAGCGGCGGTTTGAGGACAAGATAACGGGGGCACGACGATATTAAATACAATTTATAGGACATACTCCCATAAAACAATTTACGATTTTTTGATTTATAGACATTTTATTCCAATCATCAATTTCAAGGATGATTCTAATATCATTTTGTCTAGTTTGTGAGCTATACCTAGAGAAATCCTAATTTAATTATTCTCGTACTTTTTTTAATAATTAGAAGAAACCGGAGGAAAAATTGGAATATTTTCAATTTCTGTTGATTTCGATTGTGTTTTAATTCAGTGAAAAATAAACCAACAGATCTAAAATGTTCACCGAATATTTACATACAATATATACAACGTTTCTCATGAATTTCTCTTATGGTATACACAATTATCAAAACTATTATAAAATATTTTACAAGATATTTTTCTCTTTTATATATACACGTGTTAAATTTTAAATTTTGTTAAAACTTGTAAAAATCACAACATTTAACATACGACAATCTACAAATACTACCTACTACTAATACTACAACGCGTACATTAACGTTTGTTTTAATAAAACTTGTTTTATCCTATGTTATATTTAGCGGTAAAAGAAATTAAACGTGAAGTTCGTCATTAATTTTTATCAACGTTAAATTAAATTTATGATTATGATATATTTAAATTAAATACACAGAAACATAAAAAATATGTTAGTTACAAATTAATAAAATGTTCAATTTATATGTATCAAAAAATTTACACTTCAGACTTAACTCATAATTGATTTTGAATTGCAATAATTTATTGTATGTAAACTAAATCTCCATATGTATTCTACCTACGACAGTGAACAGTGGTCTATCTTAAGCAGTGACCGCCAATTTTTTAATTTGTTTGCTGAAGAAAAACGACCAAGGAGATACTGATAAAAAAAAAAGGGAATAATTAATGGGGTCTGGTGAAAGGAGCGCGTATCATTAAAAATGTGTTTATGCTAATCTATTTCGTCATGGTATTTTAACACGTTTTTATATTTTATTAATTTATGAAAAATGTATATTATAATATTAGGATGCGACGGTGTATATTGTCTAATCTATCTATCGGTTTTGTTTTAAAATAGTTATTCAACATTATCAACAAATTATTGTTCAAATAATCGATATTTTATCACGCAATGATACATGATAAATAAAAATTATAATATTATAATATGATTTTTAAATTACTGTGGGAAAGTTTTTCTTAACTTTAAATATACTCCAATAACTCGACATATTCAAACAGAAATCTATGTAGGGGTATAATACATTTAACACAATTATATTATAATACAATTGACATACGGATGGACATGACGTTCAAATCTCAGGTACTGCTGTCACATCAAACCCTCAAAATATTATACATATGACTATACCACGAACCTTTTTCGATATGTTGTTGGACGAGACTTTCAATTTCTCGTGGTCGTGGTCGGCCCACACCGCGTCCATGTCGTACAAACGGTCCACGTCTTCTAGATCGTCTTCGTCCAGCATCATCATGTCGTCGTCGATTGCGTAATTATCGTAACCGTACGAACTGATGTTGTAATTCGAATTCGAATGGGACGGCGGGTGGTGCATCATATGGCGACTTCCGGTAGTAGGCCCGTTCTTTCCGGTTCCATACATGTGTTGATGGTGTTCGTCGGAAATGATGGACGTCTGCAGAGTGGGCGGTGGTATTTTTTGATTGTTTTTGTGACGGCTAACGAGCTGGTGTACATATAAAATTCAATAAAACATTTCCGAAAGTGATATATTTGAATAGTTAATAAACGTGTAAATACCACTGTTATTCCGAATATCAGTACGAAAAGTAACGAAGCGAGTCCGATAACCATTACGGCTACGGCCCATTGCGGTAACCAAGCGTCATCCGTTCCGGTATTTGCCGTCACCCCTCTGTTGGTTTTAGGCAGTACTATAACGTGCAAATTAAATATAATAATATAAACCAACAATCAAATACTAAATAACATAAATAATATTACAATATAACTACACAGTTAATTATCGGTTTGATATTAAATTAAAAATATTTTAATAGAACGGAATTCGTAATTAAAAACAGTAGGTAAACTGGCGGAAACCAGTGTTTAAATACAACTGGAATTGAAAACGGGTAGGTAATAATCAAAAGTCAACTATTAACTCATATTCATTCAATTTAAAACGTCAGATACAGATAGTATTTATGTAGTTATACTTCATAAAATCATTTCGAATAGTTTATTGTTGTTATAATTTTACTAAAAAAGTGATAGTGCTATGTTTGTATAATTTTAAATATTATAGATATATTTCATTGTCTATTTGGAACACAAATTCGCATAAATAGAAACTTTAATTAATAGTAAGCTTGCGGATATTATAATTTTCGCGGTAACGAATAAATACGTTGAAATGTTTTATTTTATTTTGATACGTCCACATAACAAAACCATTCGTGAAAAAGACTATGATACACGACTTTATTTACTCACGTACGTCCTTTTAATTTAATAATAATAAATGACCTTTATTTACCTATGAAATCCGTACGTGCTGGGTCGACGGTAAACCTTCCTAATTTTAAATACGCACGTTCATAGTCACCACCATTTCCGTATTGCAACGGTTGCGCAGAAGATCCTAGATTAGCTTCTTTTTGTAACGTTTCATGAAACAGACGTCGAATATCTGTGGTACTGACTGTACGTCCAAGTTGGTTAAGTTGTACGAAAAAGTCAACAAGCACTCCGGCGTTTTTATCAGATTTCCCATCGCTTATTTCATTATTTCCAGGACTATTATACAAAATATGTTACAATTTACACTCATAAGTTAAAAACACTAATTATTATAAGTTCTAAATACATACCTAAATGAATCGATAGTTATTTTTTTGTACCATTTGCTCAATGCAGGTGATTTGCTGTATACTTTATCGAGCTATATAAGTAATAAATTAAAGCAATTATATATATTATATAATACAAAATAAATATATATTTACTTGTGTTTCGATTTCGCTAGCCAATAATCTCCATTCTGCAGTATTGTGGTCTAATAATTCAGGTACCCATTTTTCTGATCCAGAACCAACTAAACGTACTGTACCAACAAGCTCGCAAACTGAATCACTTTCAGAACATTGGCCAGGTGTTGTGGTTGGGGGTGGTTTCATGGTGGTCGTAGTGGTAGTTGTAGTAGTTGTAGTACTAGAGATTGGCTCTGAAGTAGATGTCATCGCACTTGCTAAATCCGAAGCTTTAGATTGTTGTAATAATTTCTCGATAGAAAGCGGCGTAGTTGATGGAGTGGACCAACCGGTGAATTCAGTAGTAGCCCTAAAATAAGAGAAATTACTTATATTCAATCGATTTTATCAAACAAAAATAGTGTTCTTTGGGTTTGACCAATATAAATTAACATAAACTTAACACCTCTGTCAAAGAACTTGTATCGTCTTGTCATATATATATATACCCGGACAATAACCATAAAAAATAATTTATAATTACCTAACTGGCCACCCCTTCTGAATAACTGGAGCTATAGTAACTGAAGCTTGAATCTTTTTACTTGATGGCAATGGTTTTCTAGTTCCAGAGTTATTTGTTCCTTTACCACTATTAGGGAAAACTAATCCTGTTGTACTGCTAGAAGCTACAGTTGTTGGAGTTGTTGTTGTACTTAACGATACTTCGATTGTTGGCATGATTGTTGTTAAAATTGTTTCCGGTTCTTTACTTTTGTCGGTGGTATTTTCATTTTCTGCAGGTAATTTAAATCCTGGTGGAAGTAAAGAAGGAGATAGGGTATCTAAAGGTTTAATAGCATCTTCTAGTTTGAATCCTGGTGGTAAAAGTGCAGCTAATGCCGATGAATCATCGGTAAACTTAATATTCAAATTCGACGATTTTGATTTAACTGTTGTACTGCTAGTTAGAGGTGTAGTATTAATCGTAGTACTAGAAGTAATATTTGGTTTGAAACTATTAACAGTATTAGTTACGGGGGTTTCAGTTGTAGTAGTAATTGTCTTTGATTTGTATGCTGGAGGAGGTTTCGCGTTAAATCCTGGTGGAAGTAATCCACTGGTTAATAATTCATCAAATTTAACATTATCTATTAAGCTCTTTTTCTTTCCAGTCTGTGTTAAAGCTTTTACTGTGCTAACAGTAGTTATAGTAGCAGGAGTAGTTCTTCCTTTAGAGGGGGTAAACTTCCGAACAAACTGTGGTTCTTTATCAGAATCATCAGACTCTTCTTCTTCTTCTTCTTTATCGTCGTCTTCTGTTTCTTCAGTTGTTGTTGTTGCTTTTGTTGTTGTTGCTTTTGTTGTTGTCGTTGTTGTTGTTGTTGTTGATGGTGGTGGAGGTGGTGGTGGTGGTGGTGGTGGTGTTGTTGTTGTTGTTGTTGTTGTTGTTGTTGTCGCAGTAGTCGTTTCAGTAGTTTTCTCAATCATCGGAGTTGTAAAAAATGGTATAATTGCATCATTTCGTTTATCTTCAGTGTTACTACTACTTTGTATTTCAGTCAAAATGCGACTACTATTGTTAGTATTCGAAGAGCTACCGTATAATATCCCATTTGAAAGTTCTGATTGAACTCTATCTAATTTATCGATGATACTTTCAACTGTAGTTGTACTAGGGGTCGTAGGTGTAGGTTTATTGTTGAATCGATGTTTATTTGTAGGATTAGAAGTTGTAAATTCTGTTACATCTTGAACTGTATGATTCATATTTGTCCCACCACCTGAATTGGACGATACCGATCGACTAGTTTGTACACTTGCAACCACGAACCAACTTTCAGAAGTCGTCATTAAAGTGTTATTATTTTGCTGTTTTGTTATAGGTGATTGAGTTATTGGTCTATTTGTAGATCCAATTGTTGTAAGCGCTGCTGTCGTATATTCGTCTTCATAATCTTCGTATTCTTCTACTATTTGATGGTGCGTAGTGGTTTTGGGGGTCGATGTACTGGTGCTTGTCAGTATTGGTTTCCTGACCATTACGCTTTGAAGTATTGAAGGATTATTTACAATTTTTTTCATTCGTTGTTGTTGTTGAGGGGTAGACACCGCGGAAGAATTTAGTCTAGGCCTTAAAGCAGCCCTCAATGTGGTAATTGGAAACTGAGGAGATTGCGTCGTTGTAGTCGATTTACGTGGAATAAATTGACGCTTTTCTTCCACGGGTAGAGGTTCCTCTTGTTCTGGATCATCTTCTAAAGTACTTTCAGTGGTTGTAGTAGTTGAAAATAATACTGGTTTTCTCCCTCTAATGGTACTCGGCGGTTGTCTGTTAACGGCTTCGGATGATTCTGAAGGTTTTAAGGATGGGGGTTTTACAGAAGTAGTAGATGATATTATAATAGATGATGGATTATATGTAGTAGGTCGTCGATTAATTGTCGTGCCTGGAACTGAAGCAGGCGAATTATTTACGTTTCGAAACGAAGATAGACCAGACTGTGGTCTATGTGTAGTTATTGCTGGCCTTCTTTTTTCCTGTTGGGGTGGCACACGTCCCCGCTTTTGTGATTGGATTTGTCTTTGTTGATTAAATTCCGCTGAATCGTCTTTTGGACCGACTGTTGATTCTTCATCACTATTAACATTGCCGGACACCGATTCTGTGTCAGATGGTGTGGGATTCCACCATCTAATAGATCCTGCTGGTGAAGGGTTCCTCGCACCTGGTATACCGTTAATCTGAGTTAAAGGCCGACGCGACGAATCGCTAGTAAAACGTTCTTGACTCGATTGTTGTGGTACTAACGAGGGCTGTGGATTTTGTTGTTCTTCAAACTCTTCAATTGAATCTTGTTGTTGAACAATTGGTCGAAATCTTTGTTGTTGAGAATTACTTTGAAAAAAATTAAACTGCGGCTGTTGTTGAGGTGGTTGTTGTTGTTGTTGTTGCTGTTGTGGACGCTGAATTGGTGCTTGTTGAAAAAATGATGGCTGTGATACAGTAGGTAAAGTATCAGAAAAACTTAAAGACCCTGGACTTCGAACGGCCTGAAATTGTGTTTGACCATTCAAAATAAATTGAGCAGTGGGTGGTCGTGAAAATGGTCCAGAGTTTGTAAATGTCCCTGGTGGTAGTTGTTGTTGGGATGGAAAAAAACTCGATGAACTAGGGTTGGATTGAATTGGCAATGGATTAGCAGAAGATAGTCTACGTTGAGGAACAATCACTTCATCGCTATCCGCATCTTCTTGAAACGATCCTCGGGGTATGGCAAAATTTCCGTTATTGCCTGAAGGCAAAAAGAATCTCTGCTGTTGACCTATAAACAAAAATTAAATATTTGTATAGAATATTATTACTATAATTTCACATTCACAAAAAAAAAATAGTGCCGACATACGGCATTGGGAAGTCGGCGTCACGATTATAGTTATTTTAGGTTACAAATTAAATAGTCATTCAGAAAACTCATAAAAACAGCAAAATGGTTAGATTGCATATTATACCTATATATATTTATCAGTAAAACAAATTACGTGATAATATTAAGAAGGGATATAAATTACCAACAAGTATATAGGTACTATAATGTATAGAAGGTCATAGTTTTAATAAAGTACTCTAATTTAGGTGGCTGGGATCAATATTAACTCGGAACATTGGCCTTAAAATTGCGAAAATTGAGGTTAATTGTAAGAATAGTCAACGGGATGAATCCGTTAGGAAATCGATCACTTGCAGGGTGACCTCGCTTAAAAGCGTGTACTGAAAAAGCAGTACACAATCTGGAATACTGCAATTATTATTATTAGAATTATTAACTGAGAGACGTGACAGAGGATAGTGATGAATATTGTAGAAATCACTAAAAAATAATAAATATTATAATATTATACTCAGAGGGCACACACCGTAAATACATATATAATAAATATTAAATAAACATACAGCCCATATAGGTATATTATAATAGTTACAATAATACATACATAATATATATAAATATTATATATGTATACTAGCCCGTGTCTAACAAATGTGTAATAAAACCGTTTTCCCACTGGAAATCATGTTTCAATCCCCGGCATTATCACTGCAATTAACCGTTGTTGTCCTAAAGTTTTTAAAAATGCATTTTCTTTAATTTTCTTTTCGAGCTTATGTAAATTAGCCATATGATGGTTGCTAAGTAATGAAAAATACCTACCTATAAATTTTTATTATTTTGTATTCAGCCCAAACTACTGCAGGTTAGGTCTACTACTTTTACTGGTCATATCCAGGATTTCAATAGCTTTAAACCCTCTACGTAATATACTCTATAATTTAAAAAAAAATTTGAAAAACCCGCATAACGATTGGAGGAGCAGTTCCAGAGATAATCCGTAACAAAAAAATATAATATCACATTTATTTATGTTTATTATTATTATTACATATATAGATATATTAAAATAAAAGAGCATATAAATAGAAAATATAGCTATACATTCACCTAAGCATAAAAAATGTGTACTGATAAAGTAGTTATTATGAAAATATTACTGGGTCACTCGATAAAGTTTTAACTAGGTACGTTTAGCGTCGAGAATACAAATCGAAATTATATCCAATCGAGTAAAACGTACCTATGTGTATTTTTTTTTTTTTTAACGGTGGCATATAGAGAGAGAGAGTCGTGATGGAATTTCACTTGGTGAAAATAATCACATGATATATTCCAGTTGCAGTGTGTATACGTGTATAGTGTATTTTATATTCTATACGTACAGTAATCATAAGTTTCGCTCGTTATAAATAATAAAATACCAAAGACACAAATGTCTAATTAGTATACTTATACCTAGCTATTAAAGTAATTTATATTTCGCAAATTGGTTATTTTTTCAATTAGGTACAATTTTATAAAAAATATATAGGTATACATTATATTTGCTTAACTAACTAAACAGTTTTTTTTATATTTTCTATTTAAAATTTTTAAATTTAAAAATCAACGTCGACTTCAATTTGAATAATTAAATATAATATAAGTAAATAATACGATTTAAATTAAAACTTTTCAGATATCGCCAATCATAGGTACCTATAAACATATTATTATTTCAATTGGTTAAGAATGAAGTTTCCCAACTAGATTTATAATTGCATTATAAAATGTATTTAGATTAATCTAGAACAGTTTAAAAGTATATAAGATCGTTAAAGTTTATAAACCAATTTCAATACAGGTAGGTAAGGTACTTATATAAATAATATTATTATTACACGAATAGTAACTTAATTAAAAAGTTAATAAAATAAAAACGTATAAACAAATTTCAGTTTGAAAATTAAATCCTATTATATTAGTGGGTACCTACTTAAATAATAAATTATAGTATTTGATGGTACCTACCTGTGTCCTTATACAATTGCGTAAAACTTACTTATTACTTATTGCGTTAAACACAAATTATGATGAATATGGTTTTTTTTTTTTTTTTATATTACTACACACATGTAATCATTAATCCCCATTACCTAAATATTATTTCATTTAAAGATTAAACTATAAAATAACAATATTTGTTAACCAATCGAATTTGATATTTACGTCCGATACATGAATTTAAATATACAAGTAAATCAATTGAAAAACTGATTTACCTATTCCAAAATGATATTCATGTCGACGCAAACAAATTCTCTTTTCACCCATTTTGATTCCTCTATAATAATAATTGTTATAATCTATTTATTTTTAAGAGTTTTTATGAATAAAACTACGTTCTGTGATAGTAAGGATAACAGACCTAAATTTCACAAGCTATATAAATTACATTTTTACGTATGTTATTATAATATGTGTAGAAAGCTGAACCCATCTACACGCGCAGTAAATTCCAAAACCGCTATTAATATTATAATGCAGTGCATTTTTTAGTGAATATCCACTGCGTGTTCATTACTCTCCCTTCCATTAAAAAAAGCTTCACGAGCAGATAGACCGAGCCTTCTCCTCGACTTTTGTACTTTCCCCAGTTACACTTGCCTTTACCAGTGAGAGTGTTTTCTACATAAAATATAATTTTTTGTTACACAATCTACTAATAATTTAACTATTTTTTTGTAGACACACAGTAAGCAAAATTGTACACTACTGAGTGTCCAATGGACTCAACTGTATTTCCATTTAGGCATAAAAAAAAATATCCTGATATAGGTAATGTAAGTACCAATTTAAAATAAAATAATATAATTATTGCAAATTAAAAAAGGACTCGGGGATAAAAATATCATACCATACAGAAATGTGTTTAATTGAATTAAATGAAATTTGAATTTGTCATTAATCGTTAGAGGAGAGCTGGAATTGTGTACGTATTATTTCGAAATGAAAAAGCGTATTTAAAATAAGGGTATTATATTTTATAATAATAAAGTAAGGTAATTTTCTGTCTCTCTTAAGTTAATAATCTCTATTTATTTCATATTTTTCCCAATCGACATAATATAAAATATAGACTAAGATTCGAACCTATTTTTAATTCAAATTTAAAATATATAACTCCTTTTTTTATATACTAATGTTATTATATTAAATCAAACGCGGTTTAGTTTTATGTCTTCGACGTACCTTTATATATATTTTTTTTTTGCTGCCTACTGATATTAGTTATTACACGTGTATACGATCGCCATTGTATATATACCTGCGACAATGTCCAATAGATATCATTGTTATGTGAATATTATTATTATGTTACGTATAAACGATCATCATTCATTGGATACGAAAATCGTATATTCGCCAATCAATATTACATGTGTGTGTGTGTATATATATATATATATATATATATATATATATGCATTAAAAAGGTAGATATGATTTCAAAAAATAAAAAACCAACAACTTTATAATACAAATTTGATTTGTTTTTGGTATGTGTAATTATGATAATTCATAGCTGGGTAGGTACCTATACCTGCCCAACAGAATATATTATATAGACACTCGAAATCGTTTTTGGGCTAAAGATTCGGGTCTGCGCAATCACGTAGGCACATAATACATTGTGTATAGACTTTCAAAAATGTCGAAATGACAATATTATTTCGATTTTTCCGGTATGGAAATTTTTGCCGAATCACAAATAATAAGAACGCGCAATGTTGCGTAATAAAACACAATGTTTCGCTGCTTTGTATCCCAGAGAAAAGGGAAAACATATATATACCTATAATATTATATTATCATTTTTTTAAAAAAAAAAAAACCGTAAACACTTTTGACTTGACTATATTATCATGCGTTTTATTCCTGCAGCAAATAAACGATAAAATTAACAAATGTATAAAATATTAGATACCTACATATTATTATACACAAGATAATATTAATATACGTTTATTATGTGATGTCATTAAAACGGTTTGAAGTGATATCGTTTTGGTATTTACTTAAATCTTATTCACGTCGTGTAAACACTTTAAAAACATAAAACAGTTTTCAAAATTTGCACTAGGGGTAGCTTTTGAAAATTGAAATCGTTTTGAAGGTTCGAAACGGTTTATCGAAACGAACGTACAGACTCGTTTTCGAAACCGCATCACTTTTCATCTCTTCGTTTGTCCGTTGCGTGACCAATATTATTACTACACGTTGTTTTAAAAAATCACGTTTCGATTTCTTTTCTTTTTTTACTCCATCAGATATTTACTTTGACATTAAACGGTAAATTATAATATTCGGTTCAACAAGATAACAAAATTACGTATTAAATTAACAAAATGTTAGCTGAACCGTTTTCAGATCTATACGCACGTTTTGATATTTTATTATTATTATATAAACAAGTAGAATAGATATTTAGCCAAGCCATTTTTATCAGTTCACGATTTGAATTCAACCGTTACAACGCTATCGTGTAAATAATATTTTAATCGATATAGGTAGGTTTGATTTTCAAAAGTTGGAATAATGAAAAGATGTTGATTTAAAAAAAAAAAAAAAAAAGAACTTGAAATCCTTACCATTCAGAGCATTATTGAAATGTACAAAAACCTTTATAATAATAATACAATACATCTTTTTTTTTTTTTCGTAAATTACATTAATAAAAACCATGCCTGTATAATGCAAAAGCGATAGGAATATTATTATTATTTAGGAAATCGATAATGGCCCGTAAAGACGCGAAGGTAAGGTTAGGGGATTCGTTGACAATATTATTAGTTTTGCTATAAATACGTACAGTCTCGCGGCGCACAGAATAAAAGGAATATCGAGTAATATAGGTAATCCGTACGCATTGTATACGCATTTCAGGGTTTCGGGGGGAATGAAATTAACCGCGAACACGAGCAAAAAAAAAAAAACCGGGAAAAAAACGTTTTAAGGTTTTAACCTAATCACGACGCATTCGGATACAACGACACGACTATACGCGTTTTAATAAAGAACGACATCGAAAACCATTTTGATAATTGTATAGGGGAAAAAAACGAATTCAAGGTACCCACGGGTAAATCGATTCCGTTGGCCAAATCTATTACATATTATATTTTAAAATACCTACCTAATAATAATATTATGTATTGTTACTGACAGTATCACTCATTGCAGTTATGTTATTATAATATATTATACAGTGTATACCTGTACCTATTATAGGTTGGCTGTATTATAGTTGTATAAATTGAGAAATTTGAGCGAAAAAATAAAAAACAAATTATTATTATTATTATAGTTGCCCTATATTATATTTTATAAACCTTTACTATTATATTAAGTGAAAGTCCTCGCGGCGGCGTTTTGTTGATGGACGAAGGTTACCGGCAGTAGGTACTGTGTATACGTGTGTACATACCACTTCGACATCACCTAATGCTACCTATAAATATGTTATTATTTTAATATTATTATTTATTTTTTTTTTTAACAACAACGACGCGGCGGTTGTACTACAGCTTGAAACATTTCACGCGCGCACGCCGCTGTTAAAACCGTTCCCAGTAAATATATAGGTACCCATACATAATACCTATAGTGTCTTTATATAATATTTATAATAATCTATTGTCAAGAAAAAAAAAAAGAAAAAAACCACTACAAAATACCGTTTAATTTTAATAGATGTAAATTTGTTTTTTTTCTTTTCTTTTTTTTTTTTTGATAGCACGTGCGTTCGTATACAATAATAGAAAATTAATAATAAAAATAAAATATCTCCTCGAGACATTTTTTTTTTTTTCTTAATATAATCTATTGTGACAACGGGAGCTAGAATAGTAATAGTAATAATAATAATAATAATAATAATAATAATACACAGATGATCGAAAACGACGATACCCGTACAATAATAATGGGTGTTGATAAGATATTGTTGTCGTACGTTTATATCGATTTCAAGTGTAACCTACCTATTGTATATATATATATTATTGTTATCTATACTGCAGCATCAGACATCGGGTTGAATACAAATCTAAATCGATTTGAAAGAATGAGAAAAAATTCACCACATGCTGACGCCACCGCCGCCGTGGTATATTAGTACAGTAGTAGATTTATAAAAATATGCGTGTAAATTATTTTATGTCCCATCCTCGATGGAATAGTATCGGCCCAAAGACCACCCGAAAGACGATTAGAAATAATAAAAAAAAAAAAAAATCGAAAAATAAATCGGCGTATGTAATTTTACTATTATTATTATTATCATGTAGTACGACCGCGGTGTTAAATTTAATTTCAAGATAGAAAAAAAAACGCCTCGCCGGTCACACAGTCGGAATTAATTGTTGTGCCGTATTGCAGGTACATTAGATTAGGTTATTACTGTTGTATAGAATTTAGGTTGGGTTATAGGTCGACGACCAGATTCGCGGTGTAATAATTTAATATCTTCTATTCCTCTGTCTAATAATAACAAAACGCGATTCATTATTTTTTTTTTTTAACGATTTACGAATGTTACTAGCGGCTGCTCGACAGACGAGGCGAGTTTGACGCCCAAAAACAATTTTCTCGTTAAAATAAAAACTCACAAGTGTAAATATGTCGTCGTTCAAAACTTTACAAATGAATTTCTTTCGAATTATAGGTTATTTTCAAATTTCAAAAACAATTATTGATTACTGAAGTCTAAAATCAACAAAACAAAAAACAAATCAATATTATAATAGTACCGCGTTTTTTTTAATTTCTGATTGTACATAGAATATTAATGTATTAAAACTTGTGTATTCGCCTCTTCGTTTACATTAAACAGTGTTGTGTTTCTAATCTAAATAGGTATGTCCGTTTGTTCTATTTTATCTGGATAAATGAGAAATATTTTTTTCTGAATCGTTATCCGGGGTAAAGTTAATCGAATCATCCAGATAAATAATTAATCTAGACAAATCTTTTTAAATCGTAATTGTTTAATATTTATCGAAAACAATAGATCAACTATTTAAGTTATATAAATATGACTTGATGAATTAATCGTCAAGTTACATCAATAATTACACAGCACATCTAAATCTAGATATTATGTACTAAACCTGGAATGCGTTTACTGCTTTTAGCGCTTCATAGTTTTACGATAGGTACCTAATGAACAAAATTATGTACATTTTTTTTTTTCATCTAGATAAAATAATGTCTGATTATTTATATTTATCTAGATAGTTGAATTGTTATGCATCTTTTACCTTCGTCCAAGTAATTATTCCAGCAATTATCATCTCGTGTGATTATCTAGATATTTCCAAACTGATCTTTATCCAACACCAAAGCTCACTAGGCTCACAAACCGCTACCGAATGTTACGGTAGCGGTGTAGACGTTCGTTTTTGATATTAGTAGTTTTCTTTGTTATGTGTATATATACAACTGCAGATATCGGCAATGCAGTGCAGTGCAGTGTGTGTAATGTGTATGTGTGTACACGCCTATCCGCGATTAAAATATATTATATTGGGCAAATAATAAAAAATTATCGATCACCACGGGCATACTGTATCATGAGAATATTCAACCGCGAATATTTATTTTCGAAAACGAATATTGTTGTATTATGTTATACTCGCGATAATTTATCGAAAAATTCAATACCATACAATCATGTATCTAAACCCGTACAACATATAGGTATTATTGTACATAAATTCCTAAACTGGTTTCATGCGAATGTTAAAAAAAGGAGGTTTCACAACGTTTACATGGATATTAGGTATACTTTGTATATTAGTAACTATACCTACTGCAGAGCATAATCATACGTGTTATGTATAGATAGTCAAGGCTATCCGTCCCGCAGATAGTAAGTAATATTATTAGTCCGATAGTAATTACATTATTACAACTTAATTTGTACTTAATTTTGTTCGTTTTTATTATCATTATTGTTACCGCTACAAACAGGTATTAAAAATGATACATAAATATTATACACATATATGCGCGTAATCAATGTCCTATAATAGCAATCATAAATCGCTTTTTGTTATAAATTATTAAACGTTTTGTTTTCGTACCCACACATATTACACGAGTAGTAGTCGAGTATAGAGTATCCATAATATATATCATAGGTACCGCGATGTTTTGAATTCCATAGTTTTCTTACATTATTATATACATATATATTGGCAAATATAGTAACTGTACCTATCAAACTAATAACTACCTAAGTACTCGACATTTACGATAAACAATTTTGAACTCTGTACAAACTATTGAATATTATTAATAACTATAGATATATAATACTATTATTGTTGTTATTAATGTAAGGACCGCGGCGCGAGAACTTGAAGTTGCGTGGTCAAACCCGTAACTAGTGCTGCAGTTAATAAAAAAAATAAAAAAATGTTTAAAAAAAAATAAATATATATATAATATCAAGGTATTCTGCAAGTTCGGAGCAGTTTCTCAATAAATTTCCTAAAACGTTATTGATCTACTTTATGAACACTATTAATCTTGTCGACATGTTATATTTTATTTAAAGTAAATATCTACCTACACTGCACGTTTTACTTAATGCAATAATGCAACTAATTCGTATCTATCCATAATAATCGTGAAAAGCTTATATACCTAGGTATAATAATTTTTGCATCGAAATTGTGTTTGTCTTGGACGCATTATTAACTTTAAAACGTCCATACAACAGATTATATGGACAACACAATAACCAAACGTATGCATACGTATATTATAGTAAAAAAAAAATTACATATTTAGAGCTTGTGCTCGGAAAAATATTAAAATGTGCATGCCTATTTTATGGCTGTAGTTGGGAAAACATTTAGAGACCAACATTTTTTTTTAACTAACTCCATGTCCTTTATTTTGGCATTTTAATAAGAATTATATATTTTTAAAACATTTTGAATGAACTATACAAAATAAAGATCAAGATGATTTTATTTCTTTGTATAATGACTTCTGATGACAATGAATTCTTCCCTATTTTCACAATGACTATTATTATTTGAAGCTTTGAGTAACACGCAACATTAAAATAAAATACTTTTGAAGCTTTTTCGCCCTTATTTGTTGTACTTACTGAAGAAAATTCTTAATGGTTTTTAAGAACTGCGTAATATTTCTTTTAGAACTGCACATTAGCGCAATTCCTGGATTTATTATCGATGTTTCTCTACTAACGATTTGTATACACGAGATAAACTAGCAATTTAGTTTATACAAAATGTCAACAATTTGTCCAACGATAATTGACAACATTCTCGATAAAATATACATCGAGTAAAAATGTTGATATGGTCCAACAAATCTTATAAAAGGTGTACAGTTTGTTTGATCAGAAATAATATTAACATAAAAACTGATAATGTTATATGATTTGTATAATATATGACCTTTCTACTCTCTATACTCAATTCCCGTGTACACATCAAAACATCAATAATATTTTTAATTGTTCCAAACGACAAACTAGATTAGTCTTTGGTTATTTACAAAAACAAACCCAATTACTGCTATGGTAATCTAAAATATAATTAAAATATAATAATCCGCAGACCGTATTTTCTATAAGTATCTGACAACCATAATATACTAGACAATCCCTACCGCTTTGGCAATAAAAACCTAATGTCAAAAATATCAAACAGATATTATATCTATATGATTAATATAATAAAATAAAAATGGACTGCGTGCAGATGATAAACTATCCTATATAATTTATTAGTATAACGAAGAAAATCACTCTATAGGAAAGAAAAAAACAAACCGCTCTCCAAGTCGGAGTCGGCATGTAGACTTCTTTAATTTTTATTTTTTAAAGAATTGTTTAAAATACGAACGTATATCTTTTATTGTAGTAAGATTGAACCACGTTGTATCTATAGTAGATATAATTTAGTATGATAATGTTTAAAGATACACGTATATGGATGAAATTTACTCTAGATAAACTGAAGATTTTATAATTACGGTTTTAATTTATTTTTTTTTACCACATAAGTACAACTTAAAAATTGTGTGTTAAATTTCAAAGCATTTCTGCTCGGTCAATTCTGCTTTATCAACACAAAACTAAATAATAACAAAAAAAAAAAATCTAAAATGTCTAATGCCAATAAATACATATATCTCAACAATCGTTAGAATTTTGAATATTTCACCAAATTCGAAAACAACACGAAATCTATATTGCCATAAGTTTTCCTCAATTGTTAAAAAAACTACAAGGAAAAAGAAAAATAATCATCTATTTCTACAATAAATTTGATTCTACAAAAAAGTTTCTATAACAATATAAGTGTTTGATTGAATCAAGATTTCTGCTAAAAATCAGTTTACAAATAAATAAATGATTAATAAAAACACAACATCGGCGCGGGGCGCTTAGAATCCATAAAAAAAAAATTATTATTTTCCATTCCTATATACAATACTATCGGCCGGGGTGTGTGCACACTACAGTTTTGTGGATCGTCCATATGTGTTATCAACTTAATAACAATAGATAATATCGTAACAGGTATAGCAGGCGCGTAAATTATGGGATTTTCGACATCGACGACGAAAATGACGAAAAGTAAAATGATATTTTCGCAAAAGGTGTAAACGATATAGGCACCTAATATTTTATTAAAACTGTCAGGTGTGTACTATTTAGGTACGCCCCGCTTATTGTATTATTACATGGTTTGAAATATGCCGCCGCGCGATTATTCGTGTGATTGACACCGTAATGTGTAACTATACAGTAAACCAACACGGGTGTACACTGTGAAAATCGAAAATACCTGTCGAGTTGATATTATGAAAAACCGTGTAATACCTACGTGTATCATAGATAATATTATTATTACCATTATATCGCCTTAATTTATGGAAACGACATTATAATACAAATATGGTTGCATTACGCCGAAAACCGTTTATAATAATATAATCAGGAGTTATCTGGGAAAAAAAAAAAAACCGTAGTTCGTGTGAGCAAATTATTTTTGTAACAATAATATTATATATTACCTGCTTGTTGGTTGGGAAAGTTAACGTGTACTTTTTTTCCCCCCCTTAAACATTCTGTTATCCAGAAAATCTACATTTGTTCTATTTTGTGTGATTTTTTTTGTTTTTGTTTTGTTCACCTATTGTACACAGAAAAAAATGAAAAAAAAATAAAAAAAAAACGTCGAGAACTGAGAACTATTATAATATTGAATCGAGGGAAATATGCACGCTCTCACTAAATGATTTTTTACTTTTTCTATCGAACTTATTGGTAATAATAATATGTATAAAGTTATAAAATGTGTTTATTGTACTGTACAAAAATATACTACAGCAGATTAGATTGAAAATATATTTTTATATTTTCTAAAAAAATAAAAAAATAAAAAAATACACTATTTATTGTGATGTGAAACGGAATATACAATTGAATATTGTGATTTGTGAAAAGCGGTGAAATGAAAAAATAAAATACAAATATATACATATATATTTAACAAAATTATTTCCGTTTTTTTTTTTTATCGTCTCTTATTTTTAGTTAAGTTATTTGTATTGGTTTTAATACGATGTGTGGGTGTGTGCATGTGTATTTTCTTTATGTGGATAAAATTTGTTTTATCACTCAAAAATGCTCGAAAATTGCTCTGCGGTACTCCAATAGCTATCGAAAATCTGTATAATCGAGATTTTCTAATAAACATTTCGCTTTCAGATTTTGACGAAAACCGACAGCATTTCGAGTAATACGCGTACTGTTTTCCGGTTTACGCGGATTCGACTTTTTTGACCCGATAAAAATACTCAACAATTCGATACGGAGAATTGTAATTTATTTTATAGTTACAAATAAACGCAATTTTCAATTCGTGTTTATCAACACACACGATTAACCGAACTTGGCTCAGAATCGTTTTGCGTTGACAATGATTTATCGTTACGTACAGATATAAATTACGCCACCTCATTTATCCTTCCTTGCCATCTACAACTGTGGCACACCTCAGCAGTATCAGTTCTTTTTTATTTTTTTATTTCGTCGACGTAGCGTAAATAAATAACGAACAGCAGTCAAATCAAATTAATTAACCAAAATAATATGACTAACCGTATAATTAAATATATGAAATACAAACCACGAAAATCCTTCAAATTGTTTAAAGAATACGTATTTCGACAACGGTGTTGTCATTAATGCTAATCACGGTCTCTAATTTTTCAGGTTTTACACATTTTTTTTTATATGTATACAGTCGAATAAAAACAAACGTGCACTTACACACCTATACCCATAGGTACCGATATATATCTGAAGTGCTTAAGTAAATATGCAATCGATTAAAAGTAATATTTTGTTAAGCGTATTCAGTGTTCGTCATCGTTTACTGATTTTAACGACTTACCTGCACACGCCTAATTGCATTATGTTAATGGTTCCATTAGTCGCGGAAGTTAATATTATAACACCGGCGCCGAAACACCGTGGTGTGTTATTATTTTATTCGTTCTGCGGGTATCGCAGATTCTGAGTTGAGCGAGGAATGCACGGTTTACTACGGTGTGTATGTCCTTAGATTCTGATTCTTTTACGATATGCGCTTTTTCTCAGCTTACGGGCGACTGTTTCGCCTAAAATTCAATTGTACTTTTGCAAAGTTTTCAGAGAATTTCGCCTTTTACTATAGTTTTACTTGTGATAAAGAGAGTTCAAGTTTAAAAAATTATTTCCACGTATTCCCCCGAAACTTTTTGAATACACTGTGGCATAACTATAATACGAGTGACTTGTCAGTTTTTAGCAATCTCCTGGGATAAAACAATAGAAATCGAATTCACACGAAATCCTCCGCGGGAAAATCGCTGGATCGTTAGCGGAGGATTCAGTGGTGGCACCAGGGGTTCCCCCTCCCCTATAAGTTGATTAAAAAATGTATTCCATGTATTTATATATTTTATAATCGTGCCGACAAGAAGCTTTTTTCTTGTGTATCTCTCTTGAATATTTCGCCGGCACGCGGGAAAACCGCTGCTTTTGCTTCGCTTTCTCGCCGGGCTCTTCTAGCTCTTTTGCTATCTACATACGTCCATAACGGATTTCCTGAAGTTTTGATTTTTTTTCTTTTTCTCTCCACGGACACAATAATAATAATAACAGTGTTTAAAACGATTATAAACAATCGGCTGAAATAGAACCGCGTGCGAACAACCGACGCATTACAGCGTCGCCGTTGCGGGACTAGCGGATGTTACGGCGGCGTAGTCGTTTTAAACGTTTGGAAATTTCGCGAAATTAAACATCCATAAATCGAACCGGTACAATAACCGACCGGCGTCGCAGCATACCTACCCGCCGACCGTGTGCGCGGACCGTACGCATTTCTACGGGTGTTTACTTTCGCATGGAAATATTATTTCGTGTATCAAATGCGCGCGGGCGTTCCGAACCGCCGCCGTATTGTTTTGAAAACGCGAAATTCGACGGAAAAAAAAAAGAAAAACCGGGGCAAAAAGCGCGCGCCCTACCAGCTCGGAAAATTCCCGGATCCCGCCCTTATCCCCCCGGGCGCCCACCCCCATCCCCAGTCGAGCCACGCCGCCGCGCCGGATCGAAATCGATCGCGCCGCGCCGAGCAAGTCGCGCGCCGCCGTGACGAAATATCGTGTCGCGGCGGCAGGTAAACACGTACGATAAATAACGGCGACGGCCTCGTATTTATTTCCGCTCGCGTTTTCGGGAGTTTTCCGCCACGCCGCCGCGGCGGTCGTTTATTTCTCCGTAACCGTCGCGCGCCCGTCATTGTCGAACACCGGCGCACGTAATAACAACAACAACAATAATAACAATAACAATATTATTATACGTTCCGTCGGGACGCGGTGTCACAACGAATGTCCATCAATGCGAGCGCGCGCGCACACCTACAGGTATACGCCGCGCGTCGTGACGTTGCGCAATTCATTGGCCATTTGTCGTATCTCTCGCCTGCACGCACAACGCTGCGCGCGTAAACGTTGTCGTCGGCGTTGTTATTATTGTTGTTGTAGTTGTTGTTGTTGTTGTTGTTGTTACGACGTGTTCCCGCGTTTTTGTCAAATAACGCGGCGTGTACGTTACTGTACCCGCGCAACGCCGCCGCCGCCGCGTACACTTTACATACGTAAATGTAAATTGCGTATTACGCTTACGGCGGCGGGGGCGTACGGGCGGTGCGCGCGCGTGCGGCGCGTTGACGTTGCGCAACTGCGCGCGTAATTGTGGAAAATCTCGCGGCACCGTACCGAAATGTAAACGCGACGTTTTATGACGGGGTAAATACACGAGCCCGAACGAGTGGGCACTGTAATGCGAACGCGCGCGCGCGACAACGGTCGTGAGTCTGCACGACTGTCGTACGTCCCGGGGATTTATGCGCGTTTTTCTTTTCTTGTTTCTCTATTCATTACACAGTCCGGAAAGTATAGCTGGACAAGACACGGGTTTGAATATCGCTGTGAACATAGAACTGCGGAAATACAAAGTTTTTTTTTTTTTTTCAACTTATTTCGTACGTGTATTTTACTGTTTTTCGATATTTTGTATTTATATTGGTTTAAAAATGACCGTAGAAATAATTAAAATAAAATACATTTTTTTTTTTTTTTTTTTTAATCGATTTTGTTGTAAGCGTCGTCCGATCGTTCGTGTGTCTACTTTAAAAACAAAGACAAATGTAANAGACACGGGTTTGAATATCGCTGTGAACATAGAACTGCGGAAATACAAAGTTTTTTTTTTTTTTTTTTAATCGATTTTGTTGTAAGCGTCGTCCGATCGTTCGTGTGTCTACTTTAAAAACAAAGACAAATGTAATACAAATTAAAAAAAAAAAAAAATGTTTTATTTTTAAGGGTATATTTTTACAAAAAAAAAAAAAAAAAAAACATAAATGCGTATTTGTTTAGCGTATATTTCTAAGGTTTTAGAGCATAGAGATTCGGACCCTAGTTATGACGGCTTACCGTCGACGCGTATACGCGTAATAATTATAGAGAACGGATTTATATGTATGCACTTAAAATCCGCAAAAAAAAATTGAAAAAATATTGAAAAAAAACAAAAATGGTAATGGGGTTTTAAAATCTCCGCTCTTAACGGTTCTATTAAATACTATTTTCTAACACTAACAATTAATAATTAATACAAAACGGTTTTTTTTTTTTTTTTTTATACTCGTACAAGTATACTTGAAGAAAATTAGTATAATAATTTGTAATAATCGGTTTTTTTTTTTTAATGTTAAAAAATTGTTTTCGATAAGTCAGAAACCATAGACGGGGAAACTTTTAAAACCATCTACTTTTATTGCTCTATTAAATATTTTTTTAATGATATTTTTAGGGCTTTTATGACTTTTTAAGCGCTTTTTGTGAACTTTAAGAATAATATGTATATATATATATATATATATTGATATACTAGCTGTCCCGCGCCCGGCGTTATCCGTGCCAATTTGTACTGTTATTATTTTACCCGTATTCATTTTTGGTTTTGGCCTTATTAGAATTGAATGAAAACAAATAGGTGAAAAGTGGGTAGTCCACCTTCGGCGGACTAAATGTGTTCTATTGTGAAATTTGAATAGTGTAAATAACAGTAATAATAATTATTATTATTATATTTTTCTTTTCCATGGCAACCCTTGAATGAACAAAATACATATAAGTATACAAATAAAACAAATTTGGGTTAGTTACACCATTTATAACTCAAGAATGGCTGGACCGATTTTGATGATCACGTGATATATTCCGATTAATTTCTAATAATAATAAATCACCATTTTTTGTCATCCCTGTTACCGGGGTAACACAAATCGACAAAAAAAAAATTGTATTTATTATACTTAAAACTAAATTATTTGGTGTATACTTTACGACCTATTCTCAGACTTACCAAATATACACAAAAATTTCCAATAAAATCGTTGTTTAGGAGGAGTGCGACCACCACAAACACGTGACACGAGAATTTTATATATAAGATAAATATATAAATAATGTATTTACTTATTTAATTTTTTTTTTTTTATCGGAAATTCCCAATAATGGTCCTTTAAACTTTAAAGAGTTATATCCGGGGTTTCCCCCCCCCTTAAATCCAAAAAAATCGGAAAACTACTATCCGTTGTCGCAGTTACGTTGGGAGAAAGAGGGTGGGGGTGTTTTAGTGTTCAAACTCCCCTCTTTGACTATATTTATGCGGACAATTATAATTTTTATTATATGCAGTTATGCATCGGATTTCTACAAGATGTGTTACGCATAGATACATAGATAATAAATATTGTGTATATAATATACTTAATAATTAACACATAACATAATATAATGTTATGTGTGTTACATGCGCACAATAAAGTTATAAAGTTACATCTAAACACAAAATTAAAACACCCTCCTAAAAAAAAATCTAGGGACGTGAAAGAGGTGAGTTATCGTTATGCGATTTTTCGTAACATTTTTTCTCGCGTTACTAAAAACAAGTTAACGGGATCCGAGTTAATTGACATTTTGAAAATATAAAAACGGGGACCGCCCTAATAAATGTATTTAATTATAATTGTCTAACTGCAAATAATAAATAAATAAGTAGAATATAGGACATAGGCAGACATGGCGCAACTAGGACAACACTAGAGAGACTTGAGTGCCCCCGGGCTCAACGTGTAAGCACTCCCCGATTGTCCTAGCCGTTGTTTTTGGTTTTTACGTTCAATTTCAATATTATGTTTTTCGTTGGTCAAGTTCATTATTTTAACACTTACATTTTGAATTATTTTATTTTAGATTTGTAAAAAGAGAATGGTTTCAGGCTTGATAGTAATAATAATGACCACAATGAAATATTATCAATGGCATTAAGCTCGGGGATATTGGTAATTTAAAGTAATTTTTAGACTACTACAATTATTTTGTTTTGTCGTATACGTACTAACGACACTCATTACCACATGAATAAAATACCTACAGTGGCGGACTGGCTACGGCAGTTATGGAGATATATGTTGCGAACGTATCAAGTTCCCGGCTTTAAAAACGTATTTTAAACAATTTAAACGATTATACAAAAATATATAGCCAATGTAAAAACATAAATACTTGAAAATAGAGATTCCGGAAAAATAAGTTACTTAAAGAGATATATCAAAGCTCAAGTATTGTGGAAAACGTTGCCAAGAAACGACTAATCTAGGCTGGGCACATATGGCGTAAGGAACGATCGCTGCGAAAGAAGGTCCAAGAAAACGACTCCCCCCTTCCAAGGAAAAATACCATTAGTCGTCCAAGATTAATATGGGGAAGACAAAGTAAACGAAGACGTAAAAAAAAAGGTGCCACGAGAAGATTGAAAAGAATTATCACTAGAAAGGAAAAGGGGGAAACAAATATGTTGGACGGGATAATCTTAAAGACCAAAATCGTATAGTTTTATTTATAACGATAAATAACTAGACAAAACGTAGGAAATACGAAAATGATTACGGATATAATGATTTTATTATTTTTGATTTAATTTTTTTGTTGTAATTCGGTTGAAAATAAAAAGAAATCTTTCACTTGAAAATTGGAGCAAGGTTTCTGGTTGAAAAGTTGTTAACAGACAGAAAAAAAATAATATAGATAAAGCTTGTATTTGCAGAATCTAAAAAAAAAAAAAATGATGAGACTATACCCTACTAGGTCCACAATATGAAACTGGATCATAAAATGATTGAATCTCCGTTGACCAATCTAGTGCCAGTCTATTACTAAATACCTACGTCGAAAAGGTAAAAACTTAAATAAAGATTATTTGTACTCTTTAAAATTTAAGCATCATCTGAAATTTCGATCCAGTTGCGCCTATGCCCGTAAATAGGCCGCTGTCATAAGTGGAAAGTCGGGAAGGTATATACAATAAATATATTAGGATAATATAATCGATTAGTATAATACATAGTGTAACGATAGACCATTTCAAACGCAAAACAGTAAAGGTGAAATAAATTAAAAATAAAGGTGTAATATAATTATGGTATGCAAATTGTTGGTCTCTATACGATTATTTTTAATCGAATTATACAAAAACAACAAAAAGAAAATCAAAAATCGTTCAGAAAAGAAATTTTTATTGGTTGGTTCATTTAAATGAACCGAAACCATATTCTATCATTAAATATTCCCATTTTTCCTCACTTTTCCCCCCTAGTTTGTCTGCGTGAACAACAAAGAAAATCTCAAAAAATAAACAAAAACAATGCATCAACTAGACAAAATGTCTACTAGAAAGTCTCTTTAACGTTTTCGATCGGAACATTATTTCTTATCGAAAAATTGTTTAATACAGACACAAAAATATGTACACATACTACACATCATATTAATCGTCGTTAATGACAAAACATCAATGAACCATTAATAATTTACATTCCTTCAACACCTAATGCATTTCTTCATAATACATTCCTTTTTAAAAACGAATAACACCAATGTATTTATACAGTATACCGACTAGACAAAACTGTCCACTAAAAATTCCTTTAACGTTTTTAATTGGAACAAGATTTCTTGTCGAAAAGCTATTTACAGAAACGAAATAAAAATTACACATCGCATTAATCATCCTTAATAACACATTTCTCGCCACGCTAAGAATCTAAATATATATAAACGTAATATTATAATATTATATTGTTATTACCATTGGCCATGGTTTGCGACACAAAATGAGGCGCGGGTGATTATAAATTTTAATTTATGGATATCTTGGAATAAAAAAAAAATAATAATGTACCATATATTTCCATTGTGCGATGAACTTACGACGTATTACGAATACAATAGAAATACGACCTGTTTTTTTTTTTTAATTAAGATATTTAATTGGTATATTGTATGAAAAACTATACAGACATACACATACATACAGACTTTTTTCAATTTTATTGAAATGTATTCCGGCAGTGTATAAAAGGTATCGATTAAAATAAAAAAAAAATCGAATCAGTAGACAATAATGTGCATTATAATAAATAGATAGGCACGGATATTACGGCGTATGCAAAACAAAAAAAAAATAATAATAATAAAGTGTATTTTTGCATTTCAACGTAAGTGTATTATAATAATCTGTTGTATTTTAAGAGGTATACAGGTACCTACAAAGGTACGTATAACTGCAGCGATGGCGTAACAAACAATAATTTTTTGGTGCGGTTTTTTTTTTTTTATTATTATTATTATTATTATATATTTTATACACACACGGTGGGAGTAGTCGATCGATTATGTATATTTCAACCATACGCATTTAACATTATGCATAACATTATAAATACGCGTCTGGAGTATACGACACGAAAATTGGATTATAATTGCAGGTAAAAATGTATACAAGATTTCAGGTTAGGATAATAGTAGTAATATTGTGATTAAATACGTATAGGTACGTATATTATGTGCATATGCATTGCCGGTATACATAATGGTAAAATTGTGGGTTTACTGTGGTATTATACGCTCGCAATATCGCTATAACACACACTCGCGTTATTAATAATGATAACATGTGCGACTAATTTTTTTCTTTTATTTTTTTTTTTCTTTTTACGTTATATTTACAAGTATTATTATACAAATTATAATACACCGCGGAACAACGAAAATATCCGTAGGTACACATAATCGTTATTATTGGCAAACTTGATGCTGGTGTAATATTATTATAAAAAAAAAAAATACGATACATTACGACGATGACGTGTCAACTGGATATAATATTATAGGTATCTAGTTTGAGTGAAGCTAATCACTATTATTATTATTGTTATTTTTTTTCTTCTTACGTTTCTATATATTGTATTTTACCACCCGAATATTATTTTCATGACGATTATACGGGTGTCTATAATATCTTACAATAACATAATATAATATATAGGCGCCCCGCGTTAAATTCGAATTTATCCTACTGGCTAAATCCCCAAAAATATTACAAGTATACGTATACCCGATAGTATTTGTATTCCTCTGCCATCGTAACAATATTATTACATTATACATTATGAGTTTACAAGACGTCGCATCATTATATTTGTCGAACCGCTGGGTCATATTGTATTAAAATATTATGGTTTTTATGTAATAAGATTATCCTCCTCCTCCCCCCCCCACCACCACAGCGCGATCAAAATTATATATAAACATTTATAAAAACCCGTTATAATTTTTTTATTTATTTTTTTTGTTTTATTCCTTCACACTGCGCAGTAATTGATTTACAAACAGACGCGAACAGATTTTCCAAATGATTCGGCGGCGGTACTGCTGCTCCGCTGACTCATTTTAAAAATGTGTTTTTCCATAATTGTATTACTTTCGGTACACACGCGAACCGTTTTCCAAATTGTTCGACTTTTGTTTTTTTTTTTCACTTCAGAATCGCATCCCTGATATTTCGGATTCGGTTCGAATACGACGCCTATATAATATTGTGTATTACAAGCGTATTATATACACTGATCGAATCGCCTACCGTATCGTACCGATTAATCGCTACATCGATTCTAGTAAAATAAATCGTCGTCGATAGTCGATAATGAATATCGATAGTCGTGGGCGTACATGAGGTAATTCTTTAGGAAAGGACGAGGGAATTTAAGTTCTGCTATATATAGATATAATAAATAATAAATACTTTAGAACGTATGAATTTAAGGACACAATACCTGTACGAAATGTTGCAGGATTATGTGCACTCTGACGAGAGTGAAAAATGTGGATAATTCGCACAGTTCACAGGAAAATATTTTTATTTTTTTTTTTACATATATGAAAATATCCCAGGGATTTGAGAACATTTCGTAATTTAGCATATTTTGGAACATTTTTTAAATTTTGATAAAAACTAATACTAACTTATTATATCATTAAATTATAAATATAATCGATTTTAAAATTAAAGTGTTAGAAAAAAATATTTTTAAAATCATTTAACAACCGTCATTTTTTTATGTATATACGTATATATTTTTGATAAAATATTGTTTTCAAAAATTGTATATTATAAACCATGTATTGATTATTTATTAATTTTAATATAATATAAGGATAATATTTGATGGTTTTTAGGCAATATGAACATCATATTTTAGATACTCTAAGAAAATATAAACTATAGTTGTGATAGAGGGTATATTGATAATAATTACGAAAGAGTGAATCAATAACCATCTAGGGTGTACTTGGTACGTCATGATGGTTGAAGGAAAAAAATGTGAGTAAAATCTTTTAATGTATTTTCCATTATTTGATTTTTTCAACAACTGAAATTATTATTATATTATACAATATTGAAACGGAATAGTTTAAGAGGGGAGATATACCCCCTCTTAATTTCTCCCGATTTGACCGTCCCTCATTTCCAGTAATACAAAGAAGACAATTCGTGTTTGCAATTCGTTTTATACAGCAAAAGAAAAATAATACCATAATTCGTATTTTTTAACAGGACTTCCAAACGTCTATACATTTTTAGACGTAATGAAAAATAATATGCAAAATGGTACCACAATTTTAATAAAATCTTATGTAGTCGAAATAAAAAAAAAGTGAAGCACAGACAACTCTACAATGACAAATAAAATAAAATCTATGTCAAAACCTTAATTTAACAGGTAAAATGTTATATATTATTTCTAAAATGCGAGTTTTTGCGACAAACACTGTTTCTCCGTTCGTACTTAACCAAAATAAATAAATAACTAACAAGGTACCATTTTATAGATTAAGATGCCCTCTTCTAACGAATTGTTAATTTAAAACTGTGCAATCTATTATTTGTTTAAAAACTAAAGTTAAATATGTATGATTGACCCTAGAGATCTTTCCTTGAACGAATGCGAATTTTCCGCACGGGTCAACTAGATAAATTAAATTACACGCAATTGCATTACATTAAAACGTGAACAGATCAATTTAAACCTAGTGAAAATTATTTATTTATTATTATTACTATATTTCAAATTCTGAGCGAAGCGAGGAATGTATTGGTTTTACAATAATGTTTATTTTATTATATTTTTTCTGTGAACAATTTTTCTACTAAATTTTGCTCCGATTTTTAAATGCATACAGCACCTTTTCTGAAAGTAAATTTTATCTGAGTGGTACTGAAAGGGGTAATTTTTTGACTTTTCATAATAATTTGGAAAAAACGTAGGAAAAACGTTGAAACTTACAAAATTTATTATTTTAAATTTTTCTTTTTATTGTAATTCAGTTAAAAATATTCGTAGAAACTTAAAAATGTGTACAGAAAATTATATTTACTTTTTCTAGACATGGTAAAATTTCAAAACATTTTTGAGCTATTAAACCAAATAGAAGTGCTTGAAAATTTAACAAGAGGTTCATTATAATTTTTATATTATACTATTTTGTGATAAAAAAAAAAAAAAATTGAGTATAATATAGAATTTTTTATAAGAATTTTAGTATTAAATTTCCCAACTTCTCACAACAGTGACCCACCCAATATGTAAAGTATATTCACATCTTTTTATTTATGCATGTACTTATTTAATTAAATATTGTATTACAGTGTTTATTGAATATTTCCATATTATTTAACATATTAATTGAATTTTTTATTATAATTTTATGAAATCTATCGGAGACGATCCGAGCGAATGTCTTTTCTAAAATCGAGAAACTATTCGAATTGAGTTTTTTTTTTCCTGACAAATTTCACGGTTGGCAATTCACGAGTGAAATAGGTGCTGGGATTCGAATGTGTTCGATTATTTTTGCCCAAGCGAAATTTACGCAGACAAACAAACAAATTAATATACACTACATAAATAAACCGAACTACCGTCGTATTATTATAATATTACCTACGTTATTAAGGCTCAAAACTTGTACCATTAGTATAATTCGTTTTGATAAGTCCCAAAAGCACCATGAGCAAAAACTATAAATTGGTTTCTGATGACCGACATTTTTCGATGCATATTCCGAAGTTTAGATGGCATATTTTCAGTGCATAATTTCAAAGCGCTTGTATGGACGTTTTCAAGTGACGTGCGCCCTTACGCTTATAAGTAACAAGACGTTTATTTTTAGACATAAATAAGTATCGTGCAATGTTAATACGTTCTTATCGAATTTTCTCCCTAAATAGAGGCTATAGCAGAACCGTATTTAGGGTGCATTGGCCACTAGGCCCACTAGGGGAAGGGAGTTTACTAATTAGATTTAATCGATTTTATTTTTACACAGGCCGTTCTGTGGTGAGAGCCCATAGACTGCAACCTATGTGAAGGTATTGCGCTTAAACACGGCCCTGAACTATAACACTGTATTGTGTCTGTTATTTATATAGGTAATAGGTATACATGTATATTTTTTCCGCGCTACTTTAAGGACATTTTTAACGGCTCCCTTTGGACCATATGAGCATATTTTTCAAGCAAATCAGTGTTGTTTCGTAAGCGAATTGAAGCGACAAAAGTAGGGTTGAATTTAAATATGAATTCAATTCTTTCGTGCTATTGCGGATAGAGGGTGTTTTTTTAAGTTTTGTAACCCCCAACAGATTCTCCGAATTAAGCCAGAGAAACGCAATGGTGTATATATGCACGGTGTTAGTATCAAGACTGCGCTATTTGTTAGGGGTTTCCAACCCTAACCCTACCATTTTTATGATCGAATTTCCACAGTTTTTTTGGAAGTGTAATATAATAATAAATACAATTCGCGCGGGTGCGCATTAAAAAGGTTTTAGGTCACCAAGTTCTAAAAAAATTAGTTATTTAAATAGTACAAAAAAATCTCCATTTTTCGTATATAAGGTAAATTTCTTCTATATAAAACATGTTATTTCAATTTGCTATTTAGGATAAGTCGTGATTTTTTTCCGTTTTAAGTTATATCGCGCATTGCGGTGAATTAAACTGTATAATGCAATTTGAAAAAAAACAAAACAAAAACCCCGATGAATCCTGAACGTTTAAGTGTGAAAATTATGTTAAACAACACAGAACACCTAAAATCTTAAATTATGGCGAATTGTTAACGACTTGCTCGTGTTGCGTTTTTGAATTTTTTTTTTTTTTTCTCTCATTTGCCAATTAAAAGTTCCGGGTCGTTATTGACTGGACGCATTTTTCGCGCGTCCCCTTCCGAATTGAATAGTGCGCAGTGTAGGGTGGTATTTTCCGTTTTTGTTTGTGTGCACAGCAAACACCGTTATTATTATTGTTTTGCAATAAAACAAAATATTTCTACCACACGAAATGGACGGGGAAAATGTCGACTTTGGCGACGACATTCTTCTTCGGCTCTGTTCTTCCGCATTTGAACGCCGACGATATTTTAATGCCACACGGCGACGCTGACTCGGCGCCCCCCCCCCAGTTCCCCCGGTCATAATAACGATAACGATAACGTTATAATATTATTGTAACAAAGCGCGCGCGTACGTTCAAAACGATATTATTGCGCTTGTCGTTTTACAGGTCCGAAATTCCGTCGGGCCGCGGGTGCCCGCGGGCCGCCGTCGACGTCGGTCCGCGGCCTCGCGCGCCGGGCCCCTCGCCGCCGCCGCCGCCGCCGCCGCCTCGGTCGGGTGTACCGCAGGTACGCGTATCGTATCGTATCGCGCAACTTCGCCGTCGCCGTCGCCGCGCCGCGGCCGTCGGTATTCCGGTGCGAGGGCGGCGACGGCGGCCGTCGTAACGCAAAGTGAAAGTAAAAGTACCACATAATAATAATAACATATTAAATATAATGGCAATAATATTATTTATAAATCGCATTCGGTATGAAGAAAAAAAAAAACACCGCCGCCGTCGCGGCAACGTCGTAATATCATAACGCGCATAATACGGGCGCGCGGCGCGCACAATGCGGTGGTCGTATATGCGCGCGTATAATATTATCGCATTATATTATTATTATTATTATTATTATTATATTGTGGGTACCTCCACCTACCTACACTATACACTACACCGCCACACTGGAATGTACGGTGCCGGCGAAGAAAACGGCTTGGCAACCTGGCCGCCCGGCGCAGTATAAAATATTGTTGTACTCTCTTGCGAGTCGTTGCCGTCACGGAGACCAAGGACGCCCGGCCGCGCCGCGCGTATGTGACCGCGGATACGCACGCGATACATTTTATTACAATAATAATAATAATAATAATGTATCGCGTAGCTCCGGGGCGATGCCCGTTTCGTAATAATTATCTCGGCGGAAAAACGGCCGGTATTCTCTCGGCCCGTGTGCACACTTGCGAGTGCGTCACGCGCGCAATGACCGTATTATCCGTGTGCGTTTGACAATGTTATACCGGTGACGGTTGTTCGTCGAGGAAAACCGATAAGAATCCGGACTGCGCGCCGGTTTGTTTGCGGTTTCACCCCCCCCCCCCCCCCACCGCCGCCGCCATCAACCCCGCGGAAAGGCGGATCGCAACACGCGTTGGTGACCAGCGCGCGCAGGAACGGAGGAAAATACGCGACGTGTCGCAATTGTTTCAATTCGGACTGCAGGTGCCGGTAGACGAACGGAAAGACGCCGGAAAGATCGGCCTCGCGCGGAGGCCGTTCGCGGGGGAAAACAATGCTCGACGGTTGAAAATTCACAGAAGAAACCCCAAGGGGGGAAATGTCTGCACGGTGTCGTTGGGAAGATTGCGTTAAGAAGGATTACGCGGACTTCTCAGAATCGGAACACAGGAATTCAGATTTAGTACAAGATCGGAATAGACGGAGGAGGATGTGACGGTCTCAACGGCTTTAAATATAAAAAAAAAAAAAAAACTATTTCGTGAGACCAGCAGCGATGATTATGTACGAAACGGAATGTTGAGAGTATTGTTGCAGAATAAAAATAATGAAATTTTAAAAAAAAGAGCTGATACTGTTGACGGGTGTGTCGGTATTGTAGGTGAAAAAGTTATGAAGGTAGGATACATATATGGGGTAATTTAATTTATACGTGTACGCGACGATAAATCACTGCCAACGAAAAATTAATCCAAGCAAAGTTCGATTAAACACGTTTCGATATGTCATGATTTTTAAATTAAATAAATAAAGGGATAAAATTTGAACATGAAACACTAATAAAAGAAAAACTACTACATTAAGCAAGACTTTTTTTCACCATTATATACAACTGACGATGCAGCTAGTGCAGTTAAATTTTCAAACATTTTAACTGAGCCATGACAATTTTATTCACGTAACATCAAATAAAAACTCAAAATATTCTATAAATAGCTCAACAATAATTGTTTAGAATGATTTGAAACTTTTAGTCTATAAAGAGCTAATAATCTGACGAACTTCAGATATTTTTGATTATTTCTAACCAACTCGCAATACAAAAAAAAAAAAATCGAAAATAACAAAAACCGTTATTGCGTATATTTGTCTGTTTTTCCTGCGATTTTTCTCGTCGTTTTTTTTTTTTTTTTAATTATTTAGAAAACAACAAAAAAAAATTTAAAGAAAACGATCTCGTAATGCGCCAACTACATACAATTTGCTTTCAGAAAATATGCTAGGTACATTTGTAGATCGGAGAAAAATGTCTGGTAATATAATATTTGTTAGCAGACGCAAAAAAAAAAAAAAAAAATATATACACATTGTAGTAAAACCGACACATTCCTTGCGGCACTTGGAATCTAAGAAATATATATTTACGATATTATCAGTACGCGTGATTTACGTATACATGTATATATATATATAAATATATCGAATGGAAAAAAAATACGATATAAGTATTGCAGTGCAGTGGCGTATCCATAGGGCGACTAAGGGGGCTTCAATCCCCCCACACCTTGGCCGTGTTAATATCGATTTATAAAAAAAATAAAAATAACTATATCGCAACCGAATACAAATAATCATACTACACAATTATGTATTTCGCATAATACCCTCAAGGAAAAAGCTTATTTAAAAGATTATTTTGTTTCAACTATTCTATATTTTATACGTTTCGTTTTATCAATGTCTATTCCCCCCTTTCCGATTTAAAAATCCTAACCCCTAGGCATTCCGCTGTAACAGTGAATACGCGCGTGACCACGTTCAAGTTCCCGCACGTTTTTTTTTCGTCCAATATTATGAAAATATTATTATTTCACTTAGGTACGAGTTTTTCTCGATTTTGAAAAAAAATTAGTAACTTATAAAAGTTAATATTATCATTCTTTTAAATATTTTTTTCAAATCGTATTTTTTAATTAATTTTACATGGTGAAACCATAAAAAGACGACTGTATCTTTTTAGAATTGGAAAAATGTATATTAGACAAAGTCAAATATAGAATAACTATTCGAATCTGGTGTAAAAAATAGATGTTTCCATTTAAGAATATTTACGTTTTACGGCGCGTGTGGTTAATATTTTTAAAATTGATTCAAAATGTGTATTTAGATGTTATAAGTCGTACCCCGATCTTTCCAATAAAAATCCCGATTTCGATTTAAATGCATCCGACTGAAATATTCCGTGTTACCATTTGAGTGACAAGCGCTGTATATAAGTATATATAATATAATCGATTTACTATGTTATAAATAATAAGTGTCTGCTTTAAGAGAACGGCATGCCTGCATCAACTGTCTCAGTCTAACTAATAAAAACTCCCGGAAGGCAAGACGATGCATTTTTTTTAATTAATTTTAAAATGTTGAAGTATTCTTTAATTCTAAACGATGCATTGAGAGCGTTATAATTGGAATAATGGAAAATTGTATTCAGTCTCCAGAATATTGTCTTCTTTTCACTTTATAATAGGTGCTTTTACTGTAAAATTAAAATTATTAAAAGTGAGTTCTACTCAGTCTGCGTAAGCATGTTTTTACTATGTTGCCAGTTAGTTGAACTGAAACAACACACGCCGGTATCACGTCCTTTTAAGTGCTTGCATTACGGATACGAACGGGGCATTTTCTAAGGAGGTTTTCTGCGTCGAAATAGATACTCATTAAAGTCCATTGGACACCCAGTCGAACATTTAGCTAGTTTAATACTAGCTTACCGTGTGTCCATTAGAAAATAAATGGTAAATTATTAAATAAGTTATCTATAGGTTTTGTAACAAAATATTATATTTTATATTCTCATTTGTGGGGGAAAGGGGAGAGTTTCACTGCAGTAAAGTCCAAAAGTCAAGAAGAGAGTTTGGTCTGTTTTCTCGTGGAGCTTTTTTATAGGAAAAGGGAATGAACGCGGAGTGGATATTTACAAAAAAATATCCAGGATATAAATATTAAAAATGATAATGTGCGGTCGTAGTGCACCGTACTAAACACAACTGTACTCATCGTCGATACAACTATATGCAGTAGCAACATAATATTATAGCATTATTTTATACGAGTACACGATGCACAATTAAAAATAATATTCACGCGCAGCATAACATAGCGGATCTTAATTAGAGACGGAGAGGGGGAGTTCAGGAGGTCAGCTAACCCATCTAGTTAATAATATAGTTTACTGGTTGAAATCGGTATCTTTTAAGTGGCGCATCCGAGTTGGGTCCCGCGTTCAAAAATCTCCTCTAGTTAGGTCTCGGGTTAATGCAGGTACTATACTAATTGGGTCCCAGGTTCTCGCGAGTACTATACTAGTTGGGTCCCAGATTTCCCGCAGGTTGTACACTAGTTGGGTCTCGAGTTACTAGTGAAAAGAAAAGAAACTTTAAAAAGTACGCAAATAAACACTCACATCAAAATGAGAAGTATAGAAACAACGACCGGAATGTATTTTACAAAAACAACAATTTATTTAAGGAGAAAATGATTGAAAAAAACATTAGCAACTTAAATCGTTTTGATTTTATCAAAACACTCCTTTATAAGTGTTTATCTATGCACATTTAGTACAATAGTATTAAATAAAATTAAATTTTTAAATTTTTTTTTAAATTATATTAAGTTAGTATTCATTGAATTACCGGAGGCAATCTTCTGATTGTTTTTCAAAATATTAATTCATCTGGCAAAACAAAATTTGTTAAATCATACCTGTGTTTTATTTTAAATTACAAATCACTGACCGTCCTAAGTCTGTAAAAATAAGAAAGAAAATGTTTTTTTTTTTTTTTGCTTGTAAACGTTTGAACCCGACTAGTATATAATCTACCGAAAGCCGGGACCCAACTAGTGTACTAGTACTATTACTTGGAACCCAATTCGAATTCCTTTTAAGACCCTCGATGTTATTGTATTGTTTGCTCGAGAAATCGAATAAATTTAAACGCGAATTTTTGACCCTCCATGGAAATCGCAATTTTTTTTATTTTCAATTTCTTATTTTTTCGTATTTTCTACCGTCGAATGTATTTAGTCAATAGTTGTACAACCTGTTGTTATTGAAAGTTGCAGTAGCAAATAAACACGAGAATAATTTACTTTTAATAGCATTAAAAAAAAAAAAAAACATACAAACGTTATGCAACGTTTAATATTATGATATTTAAAATCTGTTACGCGCATATATAATAAAGATTACAACGTCGTTATGATTATCAAGTAAACCCATTTCGTGTATAGTTTCTCAGTGTGCACAAACGTACAATGATAATAACAATATTATTTTAACGATTTTTTAGATACGATTTTTTTTATATATATATATAATAACAATATTGTCTTATAATATTACACTACGCGTTACAAATTTGAATTTGATAAATCTCGATGAAATGTCGAGTAGATGATAGGTGGGTACCTAATGTATATCATGTATATTATAATAATTGTTAAAAGTAAAAGTAGATAATTGTTTAACTTAATATATACGTGTAATGTGTGTATTATAATCTTAACTGTATACGAATAAAAATAAGTTTCTATTTTCTATGATTATTTACCAAAAAAAAAAAAAAAAAAAAACCACCGATTATAATTACAAAGACCATTAAGCCCGTAATACACGAGCGTTATTTTTGTCGTACCGTAAAATTACATCGAGCGTTTTGTTCTGTATAATACAATAGTACCTATATAACATACATATATATATAATTAATATTGAATAGAGCGCGTAACACACACAAGAGTCGTCCCGTGAAAATAAAGCCCGACATTTAAAAATAACATCGAATATGCGCCATGCTAACAATATGATATAACGACGCGTTAAAAATATTATACCCATTGGTAGGAATTTTTCCGGTAGGGCGTTGCGGGGCTGAGACACATTTTTTCGTTACTATAAAACAAACTTAATATTATAGTTAGGTAGGTACCTAATGTTATAACACGTTGTCGCGAGTTTGAAATTTTTTTTCCCCGATTTCGAAAAACGTTTTTTTTTTTTTTTCCTCTGTTTTTTGAGTATAGTTAGTGTTTGAAAACTCACACTCGCGGGGAAGAGGAAGGAGGTTTGTGGCCCCACCACCTTGCGGGTAACACCGCCGCTTCGAGAGTCGTACAATATATTTTTTTTTATACAAAACTGAAGTAATATATACGCACACGGCGAAAATAATTCGCCACCTGTGCATTGAATATTGACTATGTATTATACACCGTCATAGGCAGGTAAGTGAACCGTGTTTTTTTGCGTATTCACGTCTATTGTACGAAGTCTCGGTCCCAAGAATATTTAAATATTGCCCCCGAAAATTCAAACGTACTTTCGAAAGGAACACCGAGAAAGTTTGTCGGATTTTATTTCTGTAGTCCTTCGAAAAGCAACCCCGTAAGCGCTAGAACTGTAAAAGAACAGTAAACGCCGTAGGTTGAATACCTAATTTATAGTCGAATTTTCATGTTTAACTTTATTTCCGTTTTAACCTGAAAACGAAATAATAATTTCGCTAAAACGCATTACAACCCCGTTTTTAACGCACGGTAATTTTTTGTTTTTTTTTTTCGAGACAAACAACACTCGTGTGCCACAACAAACCTTAAATACTATGATAATTATTAATAACAATAATATAATGACACTGACGACCATCGTATTTGTAAAAACTTACCGACCCATTATATTGTTAAATTCTAGTAGTATAGTTCGTTATCGCGGAATATCAATGCCTAATATAAATATATGTGTATGATTTAAATTAACGCAAGTAATGCGCATTACGTACCTTGGGCCGGTGTTGTCGCTGTAGCCAAGAACAGCAGTAGACATGCAGAAAAGACCGCAAGAGTGGACATCGTGATACTGCGGCTTATGTTCTTCGGACTAGTGCAGCGTGCGTTTTGCTTCATATCCTCAAACAAAAGCTCGAATACGTCGCACGGCAATGACCGTTGTTTTTACAGGTATTTTCCTCTGTTTTGATGACGAATCCAGTACATTTTGCGAGGCCGTTTCGTCACTGCGGTCCGGTAGTGGTGGGACCGTAGGCATTTTTGCGCAACGATCGTTCGTCGTTGAACATCGCGAGCTTGTGCGTCGTCGGTGACAATGACCTTACCCGTTGCAGCAGGACTCCTGTGATAACGCGCTGACTAACCCGCGTACACGGTAATATGACGAATCTCTGACGACGTAACCGCGGTCAGCTCACGAATATTTAGGTTTCCGTACGGCACACCGGATGACCGGATCTTGTGTATAACAATATTCGAACGGGTACGTGAAATGTCTGCCGTCGACTTGACGAGACGCGTACGTTACTACAGTGCGTCGACGGGGGAAGGGGCAAATACAAAACGGTTCCACTCGCACTCGTATTATTATTTACAGTCAAACTCGATTTTCACACAAACAAACGTGAAAACGCAAACGTTCTGGACACGGTGCGATGGCCGGGAGAAAGTGACAATTCGATGGTACAGAATACAGAGGAAAAAAAAAAAAAAACACTGTTATTAAATATAATACTGTGTCTCTGCGCGGTGCAACGAAATGGTTCTTTGGATGGCCGTACGCTGGCTGAGACTGCAAGTCAATGTCTCTCTATACGTCTGCACGGTATACCTACGTGCAATAATGGTTGGACGGTAGGAGCTACGAGGAAGAGTAGGGGCCGATGGCTGCGGCGGAGGAGGAGAAGGTTGCGGCGCTGGTGGTGGCGGTGACGACGTCGAGGCCGAAACGTTGTGTAATCGCCGTCGCCGCCAACTCGGTTCGGTGGTTCCCGACGACGACGACGACGACGACGCGGCGTGGTGACCGGAGAGAATGTGGAGTGGGCATGACATTAATGTTACGAATAATATAATAGTATCTAATATTAAAATAATAGGTACACGTATACCACGTGCGGATATTTTTTATATCGCCGTGACGGGCATACGCACGCGTGGAACACAGCGGCGGATCCTGTGGTATTTTCAAAATCCTATTATCTGATCGCCTAGACTGTGGCGTAAATTCAGGGGTGCTTGACGGTGCACTTGCGCGGTTTTTGGTTGGAACGAGATGCAGAGTTGGAGACTGTGTTGGATATAATATAATAATCTTTCATGTGATTTCCACGAAAAAAATAAACAATATGAAATTAATTCAAAATTTTCACGGAAAATCGTTGAAGCTGCGGTTTCCAGATAAAATAATCACCATGTATTCCTATACGCTAATAAAATAATAACGCTACTCGTACGAATCTGCGAACTCCCGGCCTACCCAGAACGTGACTACATAGTGACCATTGACTTACTATAGTATTTCCAAGTGCAAGTAGGTAATTCATTCAGGATAAGTTTGAACCACTTTCGCGCATGCAGACTCGAGCGAACTCCTGCCTCCTTGGTCGCCGCTACACATCATTTGATTGGTCGTCATCGCTGCTACCACAATGCTTACGGGGTTCGAGCACGGTCGGGGAAGGAGGACAGTCTAGTGGCTGTGATGCATGGACGCGACGGGTTCAATCTTATCCTGAATAGAATATAAGTGTATTTACACGATGGCAGTACTGTCGAAGCATTTTACAATAATTACTATTACGGTAGAAGTACTGTTTACACGTAAACCCAAATCAATACTCAGTCGAGGCAGCAATAAACTACTCGTATTATCACTTATAATTTTATTATTAATATTATAAAATGTTTAATTCAAAATACAATAGGATATAATATTAAACATGGCAGATTTAATTGGTCTAGTTATAAGATTTATAAAAATCATTAATTTCTTTATTGTTGTGAGTTTTTGGATGTATAATTACCCCTAATGATTTTGAATATATAGTGCCTTATTTTCTTGTATTTGAAAAGGTATGTTTTCCACCAGAAATATTGCTCCAATCGAAAAATGACAAGAGATCGATCTTATTTCCTTTTAATATATAGCCACTGACAGATTATATCCTTTTCTGATATCTTAAGTAGTTTTCATGATAACAGGGAAAAACCAAAAAAGACGGAAAATACAATTTTTTTAATTCAAATTTAGGCGGAACGATTTCATTATTTAAAATGACGGACATACTTCGCACGTGGGTGCAGCCACTGTTATAGGTGGGAAGTTGGGAAGGTAAGATACAAACGGAAATTTAATGTACATCTGTAAGCAAGGATAAATAATTGCTAACGAAAAAAAGATTCTGAGCGGAGTTCAGTTGATAGTGTTACTTTGTCAACAATACAATGTATGTCATATTATGTCATATCATGGTAAAATGATTACAACAATGTGCGTTTCCATAACAACATTGATTGTTTAAAAAAGATTAAAATAATAAAAACTTAATAATAACAAAAATTAAATAAAACGGTTGCCATTGACAACCTTATTTTTATCTTTCAATCTTTTTTAACCTAAAGACCGAGTTTTTCCCCCATCTCGAATATTAATGAGAATTTCAAAAAATGACCTGTCTAAAGTACCACCCAGAGAACAGTTCCTTTCATTAAAGGTGCTATACAAAATTATCGAAGCATGCTTTCTGGTAGAAAAATGTTCATATAATAAATAAAAACATCATTTTAAAACCAATACATTCCTCATTCAACTCAGAATCTAAAATTGCTAAGATTATATTTTTCTACCAGAAATCTTTGTTCTAATTCCAAAAAAAATATATTTTCTGAAAGAAAATTTTGTCTAGTTATTGTGCGTCAGAAAATCGTTGTTTGATTTTCCGTATAGTTTTCTTAAAATTTACAAACAACCAAGAAAAAACGTAAGAAATACGCAAAGTGTAAGGTCATTTGGGTTTTTAATGTTATTCGGTTAGAAATTATTTTAGAAACCCGTTGTTTTCATAAAATTTTTATATGGTTCTTTTGTAAACCTAATACAATTTTAAAAATTTAGCCATTTTAGGCTATTTATACCTATTGGTATTTGATATTATTTTCGTATTTGCATATGTATTTTTATTTGGTAAGTAGGTATCTGTTATTAAAAATTATATCACTTAAGAGAGAAGCTTGAAAATTAAACACAATATACATTAAAAGTTATACGAAATGGTCTAAAAAAACAAATTTGAGTTTAATGTACAATGAATTTCATGAATAATTTTTTTTTTATATAAACGTTTGATATGAAATTTTTACGAAAATCATTCAAATTATAACATCTCAAAATATGTCTTACCAAACTTCGCTCCGAATCGTTTTTCGTTAGCAATAGTTTATCGTTGTGTGTAGATATAAATTAAATAACTTTATGTATCCTACCTTCCCAACTTTCCACTTACAACAGTGGCACACCCATCCCCAGTATCGGCTGTTTTTATTTATAATATAATTTGGTCAAATGTAATTTGTTTTCCTTTTAGTTTTTGGTCCAAATTGGCTAAGTGTATTTTCAAAATATATTATAGTCTATGTAGTATATTAGATTACATACAAATGTATAATGTATTAATCAACATTTAATTTGCTTGTATTTAAATTATACAAAATTAGCTTAAACCCTTCTTCGCTGAGACCATGGAACGATGCAACCACGCAAAAAGATATATTTCCGTAAAAAAATAATTTGTTCACTTCGATCGAAATTCGTTTTTGCACCAGCTCCGGGCTGTTCGTGTGCATGTCCGAAATTGTATTTATTTATTTTTTTCACATTTCGGGTTTTGACCATGTTGCCACCGTCACTGCATTAATTTATTATTATTATTTTTTCATTCTATTATAATATTAGGTACGTATATTATGTTCTCAATCTGGTCATGAATGGTCGTGCTGTTTGTTTTCCGCAGACGGCGATAGAACTGAAAACAATTTTTAAAATTTTTTCGACAATTTTACTTTTTTTGCATTTAATATTTACATATATATATATATATACATGTAATGTATTATATATTTTTTGTTGCTACTATTTTTAGTTCATAATTTTGTGTTTTGTTTGTATAAAAAATACATACCAACGTATATCTCGTACCGACATCTATATAATAAGTAATTATATTTTATTATTTTTATTGATTTCTATAGAAATTAATGGAAAATGTCGCAAAATTAAAACCTAATTCATACATCGTATTATTCACATAATAATATTATAAAAAGCTCCCCACAGCAGAGTTATTACTAGTTCTATTGAATATTGTATACCGCAAGTAAAGATTTCGGGTTTCCTAAAAAGAAAAATTAATTCATTATACGAGTAATGAGTACCTATGTATAATATTCAATGCGGGTGATTACTACTGCAATATGATGCCCTGCAGCAATTATCTATATAATAATAGTTTAGGTACTTATTACGATACCTGCCACAATTCAGCAATGAATTGCAATTAGTCACTATTTCAAACTTGGTGTTCTACCACCCATCGATTTTGGTCGAGGTACAGACTTCAAAAAAACAGCGTTTCCCATGCCACTGTATAAATAGGAGTAAGTTCTCTAGTCATATAGAGTTTAAATTGCAATTATTCGTAGGTATCAACCTATCTATCTATGAATCTATCTGCCAATCAACGAGACTATATAAATATATAATACAGGGGCGTTCTCAAGAAGAGTGATTTGGAGGACGCATCACCACCCAAAGATGTTTATAACCCAAATCTTTGTTTTCTTTTTTGCAATAACTTGTTATACCCAATACATAATAAAAAATATCAAATGTGAAACTTACCACATTATAAATATTTCTTCGTTTATTGTTAATGTTATACGTTAATCAAATTGTGTGATAAAGTACAATATTAGTTATTATTTTGTTTTCGATATTTTTGATAAATGTACATATTAAACCTCCAAAGAAGTTACGTCACTGCTATAATAATAACCATATTCTACTGTTGATGTACCAATGCAGTTGCACCGGTATTTAAAGTAATCAAAATACGAATCGACATTGTAATACCTAATAACTGTGAATAAAATAATATTATAATACCGTGTTCGCCGTTCTATATATTATTATGTATTATAATATGTACTATGTAGGAAACACGTCGGTACACATCGTTGATCCGAAACGGGCCGTTGATCAAGTTTAAAATATATTTATTGTTGTCGATTTGTCATAAATCGAGCGAAATCTGTCTGTAGCAATGGCACGTCTGGTGTTAATTTATGTATATTATATTTTGTTCCGAATCGGCGGCTTAATTATAGGGCTTAGTTTTACCGGTGTGCAGTCAGGGAAAGAGAGACACATTTTATACAATTTTGTATCGCATATAACCATGAAAAATAATAGCTATTATCATAATACTATTATGTTTTTCACTCGGTGCTCAAATGTGTGAATTTCAATACAATATTAGATTCTAGGAAAAGCGAAGGATATGTATTGGGTTTACTGTCCTTTGCTAAAAACTTTTCTACCATAAATCTTGTCCGGATCATCAACTTCAGGAATGGTTTCTAATAGCAAATTTTGTTTAACTGGTGCATCAAGAAATCATTTTGTTGATTTTCCTTGTAGTTTTCTTCATAATATACGCGATTTTTTTCATTGTAATTTATATAAAAATAATCGTAAAGACCAGAAATTTTCACCAAATACTAATTTCTAAGCGTGGTACAATTTTAAAAATATTCTGGCAATTCATTTCAATTATTTAAAATTGAAATTTGAAATTATTCCTCCTTTTTTTAAAAAATTTTTATTTGGTTCTATACGGATACATTTTTTTTGTTCAAGAATAATGTTCGACAATTAATTTTCTTATTTCTTACATAGTTAAATATCAGTATAATATTATAGCAATTACGATACTTTCTGTGACTAACAGTTCCATAAATAAAATAGATCGGGTGTGTTACTTGAAAACTTCAATGATATAAACGAAAATAAATTCATACTAATACAAAATAAATATCTGTCATAGTTTATCCAGTCAACTTTAATATTTGTGTACCATATATTATATAAATTGACTTTCGCTACGCATAAATACTATGTTCATTCTAATTCCCTCTTTTGAACTACAATCGAATTAATAATATTCCCATATTATCCTACGGAATGTATCCTATATTATGAACAATTTGTTGATCTACAATAATAAAATGTACTGTTAAAACATGATCAAAAAAATCAATTTTCCAAATAGAAACTCCAAAAATGATTAAAAATAGAAGTTTTTAAATCCAAAAATCGAAAGTGATAGTATCGTATATAAAAAAACAATATATTTTATTCGCATACTGCAGCGTATACCATTTACATTATACACTTATACAGGTTTTTACAGTAAAAGATCTGAACATGAATTGAAAATCAAAAATCAGAAATAAAATAGTTGTTAATGGATTTCCAATTTTTTTTCCCGACTAACTATAACTAGATAGATGAGTATTAAATAGCTTATATAGGAAATAATAAATTAATAAAGTAAAAACGAAATTATTAAATTGGTTATTACTCGTAAATAAATATAGTAAATAAATATATAAATAAAAATGTATATATAGAAATAAAAAAAACAAATAAATGAATTAATGCGTCTCGAGTATTATGATAAGTGTACTATACGACCGGTTTTGAATTAAAAATTCATCATCGGGTATATCACAGTCAAAATGTAAAATACGACTGAATATAAAAATTTAAACGAAGGAATACATAGAAAAACAAAATTATACAAATTGATCGTTTTACGTAGAAATAATTTATTTGAATAAGAGAGATTATTTAAAAAAAGTTATTATTAGACAGATATGTTAAGAATTATAAATTATTTGCTTCTCATTTATTATCTAAAATGTATTTGTGTAAGATATTATTTTTAAAATCGAATTTGAACATTTAAAATATTAAAATTCTTCTTCTTTATTTCATTGTATATATATAATTCTTCTAAAACTGAATTAATATAAATGTTATTTTGTATAGTTAATATCTCTAAGTCTGTATTAATATCAAAGCTTATATTATGGTAATTTTTCTAAAACATGTTTAATGGAATTTGAATTAGAGTCTTTTTAAATTTTATTTGAGAAATGTGTTCTTTATATGATATTTTAAAATTTCTATTTGTTCTACACATAATTTATCACAGTTACATTTAAGTTTATATACACCAGCATTTTCAAAAGAATGGGGATTTTTTGGAGAAGATATTTAGTTCTAGTGTTAATATGTTTGATTAAATTATTATTAGCCTTAAATGCAATTTTTACATTATTTATATTATTGTTCAGAGTTTTAGTTTTAATTTATTGCTTATAAATAATTACTCTCCTATTAAAATAAATTATTTCTCTGTAAAACGACCAATTTGTATAATTTTTTTCAGTGTATTCTTCTATTTAATTTTTTATATTCAGTTGCATTTTACATTTTGCCTGTAATATACTTGATGATGAATTTTTAATTTAAAACCTGTCGTATAATACACTTATAATACTTCAGGCGACGCATTCATTCATTTATTTAATTACATATTCGTACCAAATATACCCAAAAACCCCCATTTTACCCTCTTAAAGGCCGAATTTTCAAAAATCATTTCTTATTTCACGGTGAAAGTAGAGGAACAGTAGTTCCGAATTTTAAGTGCGTACGTTGAGTAGTTTTTAAGATACAGCGATCAGTTAGTCAATGGTATTTGGAAATGCTTAAAATCTGTGCGTGATTTTTAAATCACATATAATACCCACTTATAATAGTACCTACTTATTTAGCGGTATTGTCTTGACTGGACGAGACCAAAAAAAAGAATTATTGAATTACAGTAGAAGTCTCTTATTATAGGAACACGGATGATTGACACAATCGCGTTATTTAAAAAAAATGTATAAGGACGGTACGGTCGCATATTAAAACAATCGTATATTAAAACCATTCGTTTATTAGAAACAATCGGTTAATTGACACGTTTCACCTCGGTCCCAAAGTATTCCTAATAAACGGCTCTACACTGTATTTCTTATTAATTCATATTATAAATACATTTAACATAATAGGTACGAGTGTATGGCACGGCGTATACATTATATTTATATATTTTTTTTAGTACGTTTAATAATTGCTTATATTGCGTTTTGGGATTTCAATTGTTTTATTGACTGACCTATGCACTACAATAATATTATGTTATAGACACGGTTAATAGTATATTGATTAATAGATGTGATTTTCAGTGCGTTTTCTTTTTTTTCTTTTTTAGTGAATTTTACATAGACAGTGTTTTCGCGGTCTTTTCCCGACGGTTTTTTGTCCCGTGACAAATTAATTTAATTAATTAACTATCCATGCGTCGCCTAATGAAACTGTCCAGCAAAAAAAAAATGTTGCCCACAACTGCGTTGCCTATCTACAATAAAATAGTCCGTTTAACGAACTAATACACTGTCTGTGTGGCTATGTTTTGTTGATTTCTATAATATTCTGTAATAATATAATGTTCGCAACAACGCTATACATTGTTATAACATTTTAGTAGAACTTTTTAAATATACTTGAATACTATTCGTATTATTTAATATTTAATACCATACTCACATACTTAATATTATTATCTCCCTATTCAAAATCACTTAAAAATACGTTGAAAATAATTTATAAGTAGTTATCTACTTGCCATTTCGAGTGCATTGATGTCATCGGTGTCAATAAACATAATTGCATCTCTCGAATAAACTCAAATAATAAAATTAAACGAACACAATGTATATTTGTAGATATACCAATATATTTTTATACACGTATATTCGGCCAATATATTACTTCAAAAAGTTCAAATACAGTACTAAATCATCGTCTGCTATATACCTCCTACACATATTTTTAGTCTAAAATAAAAGGTTTTTAATAAGGTAGATACTAGTAGATACTTATCAGTAGCATAAGCAAAATTATTTTTCAGGTTGGTGTTTTTATTTTGTGTTTAAATGTAATTTTGTAACTTTAATTATGTGCATGTAACACACATAACATATAATACTTAATAATTATCAATGCGTAACACAACATATATCTTGTAGAAATCTAGTCATAACTGCATATAGTAAAAATTATAATTTTTGGCATAAATATAGTCAAAAGGGAGTATTGGACACTAAAACATCCCCCTCGCTACGCTACTGATACTTATAACTAACCATAATCCTTGAAAGATCGAAAAATTAACACAGCCACCTATTAGAAATTTATTTTCAAATGCGTATACGTTTATCAGACTCGGCGTTTAAACATTTTAATTTATTATTCATGTAAACACAAATTGTTATAAAAGTAAATTATATCTACAACTTCAGCAACTGACTATAAATACATTAGGTATATTATTTATTAATTCATAAAATTATAAACGAGTGTTCAGCGAGGATTTCTTAATTGCTATTCCGGTGTTAATAAACATATTTAAATCCTGTTTTATTTAAATAATTCGTAAAATTATGTCTGTATAGCGATAAATTCGAATAAAGTATGAACCGTGGGGAATGTTAAATGATGCTAAAATAGGTCAGTTTTTAAACAATAAATACGTAATATTTAGTATTTAAATTAGTAAAATACATTTAACGTAATATACCTATACTGCAAACATATAAATAATGGCAACATATTTGACGAAATTAATTAAAAAATACTATTAATAAATTAATTAGTTTTTATATTTATTTGATGTATTATCTATATTTCGTCCATATTCGTTAATTTAATTATTTTTTAAAGCACAAATGCATACAAAAACATTTTTCAAATTCGACCGGGTTTCCTCTGAAATTCGTAATATTTAATATGGACTCTAGAGTGCCTATTGTGTTTATAACTTGAGACACCTTTAATTTAATCTTTATATTCAATCCTATTCTTAAATATATTTACAGTGTGTAGTACTCAACATATTGCTCTAAGCTGATGATATTGAGATTTTTACTGAATAAAATCCGTAGAGTACAATATTACTTAATCTAATGCAAAACGAGAAAAACCAATTTTGTTTCTGGGTCTCCCGCATTGGGGTTTCCTTCAAACTCAACAAATGAAAAAAAAAACAAACATACCACACAAAAACTTTCTCTAGGTTTCATACACCTATTTATAAGTCATTACCCTTGTATACTTAATGATTCTATACTTCAAAGAATAATACATATTAAGTATTATCTCGACGTCCACTTTTGTCCAACACTCACCTTTGAACACCGTATCAATATTTCCATAGGTAGAGCCTTAAAAGGTTATTTACTTTATTAGGTACAACACTAAACTTTTATCCTCACCCAGCTGTCTCCGATCATTATACATTTCCTTAGTCCTACCTCTACTGGAATATGACGTTAGTGCGTACCATATTATGGTAAACATTTTAAAAGTATTCAGAATATATATTGAAAACATACACAAAATGAATATGTATAAATGCGAAAAAAAAACGCAAGGTTAAGTTTGGATAACTTAAGGAAACTACAGATAATATACCATGATAGGTGACATGATTATACATTATATTTTGATGTTGAATATTTTGAAAAAATATTTTAAATTAAGTAGGTACCATCGTGTAGAAATTACGCATCTTTAAAATTAATTTAGTTACTTTCACCTGCATTCATAATGTATAATCTTTGTACTCTGTAAGCTTATCCTGTTTTCAGGATTTCCTGTTTGTACATTTTGTATATAACATAAAATGAAAACTCCTCGAAAACATAATGTCTCTGTCATTTTCGGATGTAACTTTTGTGACGGACGGTGACCGGTTTTTCTTATAGTACCTACTCGTGAGTACATACGGTTCATTTATTAAAATTCCTTGTTGAAATAAATTGCATTTTCATTTATTTAAAAAAGAACGCGAGCGTGTGAATTTCGTATCCGGCGATGATGCATATATTCGTGTTCACGGCGGCGAGAAGAAAGTAATAGTAAATTTGGTGAACCGGATAATAGATTTTATTGTAATTAGGTATTTGCAATACGATCACGGATCTTAGAAATCGATTTCGAGGCAAATGTGATCGAATTTTCAAGCTATTCTGAGTCTTTTGTAGCTATAATTATTAAACGGGTACATTCAACTGTATCGATTATCCATTATTGTCGTAGGTACTTATTAGAATTGTGTGTTTGAATGACAATCAAATTTCTATATTGACGGGTTTTTAACGTCGTTGATTGGCCTAGCCTTTGGAGGAAGATACAAAGTTCATATTCCATTAGCCTTTTCTTTTTGATATGTTTATTATAATCATTTCATGTTTTCATTACTCTGTGGTATAATATGGTTTACTTTTATAATTCATTGATTAAGTTTCATATAATTAGAGACTACTGTTCCTAATAAAAAAAATTCTATAACACGGTATAATCATTAAACTATAGGCCAATATGTGTATCCTTTACGAGATGACTCTCGGGATATTATTTCCGGGACACACACTTTTTTAAATAAAAACTTGTATTAATTTCCTAATTTTCAAATCGCTCCGCTTCAAATAAGTTTCCTGATCAATCATATGTTCACTTAGATAAAGAAAAACTAGGAAATCTTGATTCCGTTTCGAATCCACCTTCGGAAAATTAGTGCTGATTGCATTACGGATGAAAAATTAAATGACCTTGGGTATAAAATCCCAACATTTCACCCCTTTACTTTTCTCATCCCTTATCACTTACACTTCAACTTCCCCATTTATCCACATACTACTCAAACTCACTTTCTTCTCACTCCTTTAACTCTTGATACAATTATACAGGTTTTTTTTTATTTACTCTTTCATTTATTTATAAAAACAATAATTGGGTAAAGTTATCGAAATAATAAGCACACCGTGTAACATAGGCAGTGTGTTCTACTCCTATTTTTTCTGAAATTTTGGTAACTCTACAATAAATTTATAAAGAGAAAAGTTATCTCGTGCTAAACGAGGTTTCTTTAAACAAACATATATATATACCTATATATTATTATAGACATACAATACATACTATTGATAATGACACGGAACTACTTAAACATTTATTTAAAAGCGAATGCGTCCATTTTTTTTTTCTTCAAACATTTCAAATTACCTATAACACAGCCTCTTGAACATATGCAATGATGTCTCAGGTCCTTTAAAACAAATTCGATTTCTTTTTTTGGATTGCGCACATAGCCTATTTAAAATAGTTTTATTTGAATATTAATAACGAACACTTCTATAGTTCCATTCATGGCCTCAGACTATTCTTCTATTTAATATATTATCACAAATATTCCTGTTTGACATCACTAACCCAAACAACAATATTTTTGAAAACTGAACCCTAATTCTTTTTATCAAATCACCGTAAATAATGTCCACATATAATTTCCTTTAATCAAATTGTATTGATATTCGCATATAGGTACTGAGGGATAATAAAGGAACCCGAATAGCCCTATTATAAACGCTCCCGACAAAGGAACGACGACCGATGACCGGCGTTTATGAAATTTGTTTTTGGTTTTTCTTCGCAGTAACTATTTTATTTGACAATATTTTACCAACATAAAAACAAGAAATTCTACCTGGAAAATACTGCCTCGTTTATTTTTTGTGTTTAAATTATTGTTTTAATCTAAACGCCAAAATTGCTCGTAACATAAACGTGGAGACAGAGTGACACTAAGTGAGGGAATGACGTGTTAGAGGAAAAGAAAGAAAAAAGGAGATTATAGTGATATATATAATACTCGAGCAAGATCCTATTTCAACCACTTAAAGTAAACAAAAATCCCCTCAAGGTATTTTTTTCATCGTACTTTGAAAGCTAGAAATATTGTAACAGCAAAAAGAAAATCCATTTGGTTTAGATAATAATATATCTAATTCAATTAAATATAGTATTAATTATAAATTATTATTCAAAGATTATTAACTTATTAGCTTTTAGATTCTGGGCGTAGATTTTAGTTTTACTATGTGTGTGTGTGTGTGTGTGTGTGTGTGTGTGCGTGTTTTCTATCAACAATTTTGTTCTAATCATAAAATAACATACAAAACAACATAAAATAATGTCAAACATGTTTCAGGACCGTAATATTTCAAACAATTTAGAGGATTTTATTAGAATATTTGTCAACATGGGCTTTTGTCAATTTAATACTGAATAAATATTATGAAATAAATTACCACTATGTAAGTTATAATACATACTACTCCTATGTAAAATATATATTTACCTCTTCCCAAACAATTAGAAATGGGTAGATACCTGTTTCATTTTTATTTTAAAAGCCTGTAAGAATTATCTAGTTACATTAATTTATCATTACGTAAGTCTCAACTTTAGATTATTCAAAAGTAATAAATAAAATAATTGTATTGAATAAAAAAAAAACCAATTTACCGTGGTATTATTATTTTAGTGGTATTCGAGTAGATATATATTTATAGGTAATTCCGGAGGGGGAAAAATGAGTTGGTGCTGTAAATTATTTATTAACAAAAAAAATTTGTCAACGTTAGAAGATTAAAAACTAAAAAATAATATTAATAGAAACACAAGTAGGTACCAGCATAAAATGTTTGAATATTTTACAAAATATTATTTAAATACTAAATACCTACTATTTTTATTAAATAAATCAGCAAACAATTAAATTATTATTATAATATCGAACATTTTACCCGATTGCAAATGTAAAAAGTAATAATAATAGTAACATTAGCCGAATATATTATATAAAAAGATTATACTTTAAAAATAATTCCGATATCGTGGATGGATCACCGTTGTTGATTGGAATTTTGGAAGATAAGATATAATATTATAGGGAACCTATTTAATTTATACCAGTACGTAACGAGAAATCATTACAAACGATAAACGATTCTGAGCGAAGAATGGTTCCATTTTTAATTTTGTATGTAAATTGTGGCCCAAGTATATTTTCTACATACGCAAATTGCGTCCTGGGTATATTTCATACATACGTATTGCGGCCGGCTGTATTTTGTATGTGCGCCTAAATACTTAAATTTACAATTTTTGAAATGTACAATGTACATAATTTATAGCAAGGATATACCGATTTCCTATCGGCTGTACAATTTAAAGTTTAGTTATAATCTACAATGTAGATAATAATATGTTCACTAATATGTAATATCACTAGCAGCTGTACGAAAGAAACGAACGCTCGTGGTTTAGGTTTTTCGTTAACTTTTATTTTCACGAACTCATCTTTGATTTTCACAATGGTAAAATATTTGCATAATTTCTTTTATACTGTTTTGGTAGTATATCCTTATACTCGTACAGAGTGTATAATAAAAATGATACGATGCGAACAAAACATACAATTCACGTTTACGAGGGTTTGCTAAAACTTACAATATACCATGTGACACGCGGATAAGCTGGTCTCCGATTTACAAGTGTACACAATACGTCTGTGCGGGGGTGCACGGGAAAACCTACGTGGTGTGACGGTATTATGTAGTGCCGGATGCGCACTGGCGGTGTCACTGGTGGGTCGACTTGCTGTCACCGTATGCCACGGTATTAGGTGATACCGTAGCCAGTGATAACGTCGATGAGCGGTCCGTGGCTCCTCTGATGGCTGGTAGGACGGACGGTCCACTGTCCTGCTGCTGACGTTGGCTGGTTCTGCGCAGATTCCCTTGCTATGACGACGATTGGATAGCGCCGGATACTTCCGTTGTGGTCATCACAACGGGACTGTATTTTTGGTGTACAGGCCTAAATACCTAGTCCCAACTACAATACTATGCTACGTGGTATGCGTAACCTATTGCAGGTGGATCTTATTTGCTCATTCGCCGTTTGGACGGTCCCAGAAGCTTGGAAAGTTTTCGTTCGGAAATCGAGGGTACGCATGCTGTAGCGTGCGTTGTTGGCCGTACAACCAAGCGGAAACCTTGATATCAATTACGATGTTTTATTATATTGTATCGGATTTCTGGAGTCTCTAAATTATTATAATAGATATGAGTAATGAGCCTCTTGATGTTGTTGTATACAAATGATAGTATTTTGTAACTGATGTGCGCATTAATTAATAATGCGCACTGAACGTAAAACAGGTTGGTATGCATCGCGCTCTAACGGCATGCGTTTCGGTAGTGCTGCAGCGATTAGCATAGAAGAAAACCATTACGGTGCGCTAGGTGTATTTGGCATACATTTTGTCTCGTTATGCAGCCAATGTGCATTTGATCGTAGCTTTGTGGGTATTTTGTTAAATTTAATAAAAAAGAACGTTAAGTAAAGCTAATTAATTACACACATTTTTACCTGACACATATTATTACTCATTGTTAATAATACATTTTTAAAGAAACACAAAAAAAAGCAAAACCAATATTTTTAACCATACAATAATACAAATTATATTTGTACAATTCTAATTACATACATACAATTATACATACATATATTATATATATATTAATACAATTATATTGTCAGTCCTAAACCTGTAAAATGGGAAAGAAAATATTAGTTTTGCGAAAAAAGCCATAATTTACGTATCAATAAAAAATATTTTAGCATATATTATACAAAATATAGCCAAGCCACAATTTACGTATGTTTTTAAAATATACCAGGGCTGCAATTTACGTAATATATGACCATGATTATTTTCGGAGACGCAATTTACCGGCTCCGCAAAATAAGAGGATTTTTTTTTTTGATGGCTGCGAAACGTAGATTTTTTCTAAAAAAAATGCCATACAAAAAAGTTACAGCCATGTTAATTTTTGAATTTTTAAATAACTTTGAAAAAGCAAAAGATTATATGGATTGAAAGAATAATGAATGAAGCTGTACTAGATAGAATAAAGAAATATAGAGTATTGTGACATACTATAAAAATAAGAATTGAAAAATTAAAGGAAATCTACTACGTCATGATAGTCTATCTAAAAGTGTAACAGAAAGCGACGTTCAAGATCATATTGGAAGAGGAAGACTAAGGATGGAGTACATAAAGCAAATCATGATAGACATGATGAAAAATAGCTACAAGGAGTAAAAGGAACTGAGCAACAATAGGGACGCATTGAGGTCTGCAGCAAACTAATCAAACGATTTAAGACGTAAAGAAGAGAAATAATTTTGATTCTTTAAATTTTGTTATTTTTGATATGCTTTATTGTGTGGTTGTAAAACGGAAGCAAAATATGCGACCATGATGATTTCTTATCAAAATAATTGTAAAAATACCCACATCCCAAAATTTATAATTATACGTTTGTTTAATTACGATTGCTATGCAACTTTTTATGATAGTGCACTAAGTTTCCGAATATTAGAAACGCACATCAAGGGTGTATTGGTCATAGTAGTTAACTTTTATCAGATGAGTGCGATTGACAATAAATTATTATCAGTTGATCTGTAATCATTTAATAATTTAAATATTATTTATATTTCAGTATATCTATATAAGTCAGTGCGAAATTGTTGTACCTACGTAATGATTGGTTCGATTTTGACAAAGAAATAAAACTCTTAAACTTTGAAAATTTGGTTTCATTAAAATTCGTATGCGAAAAAAAGGTTTAACCATAAAGATTTCGCGACATTTGGATTTATGACTAGACATTTTAAACATTTCAATGACCGTTTAACCGCCGTTTACACGACGCACATACAACTAGTTTATAATAAACGTTTAATAATAATAATAATTATTAATATTATTGGCGTCATTATAACAATATGAACTTTATTATGGAACGCAAATTACTATTGTTATAACTTCCGTGGTCGTTATTTAAGTTTCCTATCGCACGTGGCACACTAAACCTAATACTCTAAAGGCTATTTTAAGTTTTACGTATGAATTACTAATTATAATATTCTGGTAAGGTTGGTAAGTACATTATTTACAAAATTACATTACCTATAAATACTGTATTATCGTATGAAATGTGTGTTAAATATTAAACGCAGTAATAACCCCTCTTTTTATCATTGTTGGTAAACAGTGCGACCTCTGTATTGCTTCATGTACTCGTGTTCGCTGACGAATATGAAGCTTTATATGAACATACAATCTAGTATTGATTGTGACAGATTGCAAGCTAGACTGGTTGGTGGTTGGTTGGGGGAGTGGTCTTGACCAGCTTCGAAATGCTAAGTAATGATTTTCACTCCTACAGAAAATTACACTAAATTTCCCTGCCCAATTAATTGGTCAGTCATCAAATTTCCCGGTGTATCTTATATATTCATGGCCTTGGTTTTCGCCTTGCACGCACTTTAAACCCCCGTTTGCACGTCCAAGAAACATGTTGCAAGGCTCAAAAGCTTCTTGGATTTCTTCAGAGAACCACGTACATTTTTAGGCAACCTGTACCTTTAAGATCGTTATTTTGCTCCTTAATGAGGCCTATTCTTGATTATGGTTCCGTATTATAGGATCCTTCAACTGCTAGCAACCGCTAAGCTATCAAACGGGTGCAAAGGAAGTTCTTGCATTTTGTAGCTTTTCTCCTAAACATAATTTGCCCCCCACATGACTACACGCCTATTAGTCGGCTGCTTAATCTGAGCAGTCTTTCAGATTGTCTTCAAGCAGTTAATCTTTCTTTCCTTGTTAAACTTTTATGTGGTCACGTTGTTTATCCTACCCTATTAGCTGATATCAACTTTAGAGTGCCTTCCCGTCAACTTAAAAATTCTACTCCTTTCTACTTACCTCTCTCCACACCTAAATATTTATCAAATTCTTCTCTTAACCGTCTGACACGTTTAGCCAGTGAGAACCCTTACTTTGGCTACTAAACTCTCTTAATTATATTCAACATTTGCACCTGTAACTTAGATATTGTTTGGCACATTACTTATTCTGCCCTTCTAGCCCAAACCGTTTTCTAATTAAATAAAATGAAATAAAATAATTTTTATATTGTTTATATGAAGCTCTATAAGTATAACTTATATAACTACAATACAATTATAAACTCATAGGCCATAAATAAATATTTTATAAGATGTATATCATCATCACCATTCACTATCATCATATAGCTTCATAACTGCGCGAAATTTAGTCGCAACTGTTAGAGCTCTGCAACTTCTATAGTTCTGGATCATTTCTTCCCAATCCGCAGCTTCCAATCTCTCTAAGTTTTGCCATATGCCATCTATCCACCGTTTTTTTTTTTTTGGTCTTTTGTTTCTTTGATTTCCACTTAATAGCTACTCTAGCTTTGTTTGTTACCTTTTTTTGCCTTACGTTTTTGCCCTGTTCAAACCACTTTAATCTTTGACTCTTCACATAACTATAGTAATTACGGGTATTTTTTCATTTTTCTTGTCTCCGCGTTCTTTCATCTTCGCCAACAGTTCAACACGGTATCATATTATATGGGTCCGCATATTTTTCTTTGCTAGACATAACAATAATAATTGACATAATTGCTATTCCATAACATTTGTCTTTTCTTCATTCACTACGATAGAAATTGTTTTGGATTCGTTTATGAGCATTGTTGTATTTTATATTGCTGACTCTTTATCTTCTCCAAGTACATTCAGGTCATCCACAAAACCTAAAACGTCTAGCGTAATTTCACCTAATCCTGATCCAGTATTTAAGTATATCTTCGTACGCTGTGCATCACTTTTTCTAGAACGATGTTGAATAGTAGTACCAAGTAGTACAATATCACCTTATTTAAGGCAAATCAAAACCTATATATCATAACCACATAACCACATATAATATATATTTATATATTATAATTTAATAATTTATAACATGCACAATTCAATGCAATAGTCTCCATTTTACAGGGAAAATTCGATGTATGAAAATATGATATATCTATATCATACCTAGTTAAAATTAAATAATTTAGTATTATCATGATATAGTAGGGTAAAGCGTTTGAAGTATTTGCACACCTATTTATTTTGCACAGTAGTAAAAAAGAGCCAGTTAGTAAATTTGTTTGATGTTACAACAAAGGAAAATCTATAATTTTATGTTACATATTTTTGCATGTTTAGGTATTTTTGAGTCATTTTTAGGATTTTTAAGAGGGTTTTTTTTAAGTTTTTTCATCATTTCTTAAAAAAATAATATTTATAAAAACGATAGGTGATCGTTAATAAAATCATAAATTAATGTATTAAAAATTTTATTATTTTTTCTATTAGAAAAATAAATGTCAAAAAGTAGTCGATCAATATAGGTACTAATGTATACTTAATTTAATCAACAAAAAATAAAGTAAAAATTTCGTTTAGAAGAAAAATTGTTTTTTTTTTCATTTAGTCCAGGTATAGTTTATAATTAAATTAGGTAGGTAATTGTTTTTCTTATTTCAGATAATTTTTAAATAACTTATATTTTTTAACGAAACCACTAGAAAAAAAATATGTAGAAACTATTTTTAGTGTTTATTTTAGAGTCTTAAAGTGGATTTTATTTATTTTTTTTAATTGCTACACCCTACATTACGTCCTTTGCAACTCTGCTCTAGTGTTATCACTAGTTTCATAAGTAATACATTTTAAATTCCATTCTACGCACCAGAATATATAGAAACAAATACATGAATAATTATACGTATATGAAAATTAATAAAAAAAATTACTTTAAACCATTTTAGATTTATAAATATAATTTTGTTTTTTTTCTCTAATATGAAAGCGATAACACGATGATGTTTCATAGATCCACATAAAACAGTAATTACTGTACAGCTAATCTTATCGATGTTCCATTATAATATAGGTATATGAACACATTCAAGTAGACTTCAAGAGATTTCGGATGAAAAGCGATGAAACTAACCTGACCTATTATAGGTAGGTTCCATATAGTATGGATTTTACGGTAATGGGCTTTTATTTGTTGTTTGTGAATTCGCGTTCGCGGGTTAGTAAAGGAAACCTCGAAAAGTTTTGTAAAACCCTTCCATCGGTTAGAAGTTGAACATAGGTATATGTGTCAGTAGGTAGGTATACCTTATAGTGGTCATGCATTTTACCAGATATAATTCATCTAACAAACATTTTACCTATACATTATAATTTATAATTTATAGGTATTATATTAAATAATACATGGCAGTTTTATAAATGAATGGAATCATGTACCTTACTATTATCTACCTGCATAAACAATATATAATAAAATAATAAAGTAAAAACAAAATTATTAAATGGATAATACTCGTAAATAAATAAATAAATAAATAAATAAATGCGTCTCCTGGAGTATTATGATGTGTGTGTTGTACGGCCGGTCTCGAATTAAAAATTCAAGGTCCGTTTCAGTGCCCCCCCCCTTCCCCCAAGTCCGGATTTTGAATTTCTTACAACGTCAATCGTTTGTACTACGTTTGTACCCGTTAGTCCTACGTTTGTGCTAGCCCTCGTTCCCGAGATTTCATTTGGGGGTCACTGTTCTGAAAAGCCGACTATTATATTGTGGCATTCAAATAGTTTTACTGTTGATATTTGATTATTATTTGACCTTAAATCAAAATAATTTCAAATGTAAACATACATCAGTTTATAATACTATTATTAATGTTGTCTTCTTAAAACACCCACTGCCTATAATAATACATTTAATTATAATTAATTTATAAACAGTTATATGATCTGTGGTGACCGCAAATATATTTGGCAATCTAACGAGAATACCGCGATAATTTCAAAGGTATATTGGACGTCAAGTGTGATAACGCACACGGTGAAGTAGTGAACGAGACGGAACGGCGCCCGGGAACAACGATGACAAAACCCGTTGGAAGAGCGGGTAGCGAGAGACGGCGACAAACTGAAGCCCAAATCTGCTGATAAACTGTATGAAGCACAGCACACACATCAGTTATATCTATCAATTCGACTATTCTTTAATTTTTGTTAGTAAGTTGAAAATAATTTTATCGTGTATAATATTTCGTATAATACAATTGTTTACATGTTGAGGGTATACGGCGTATGCCTAGTTACTATTTGGTGAATTATTAAATTAGGGTACCTAATATATTATGAACTGCGATGAAAGCCAGGGTCGGTTTAAAGCGTAGACGGCATCGCCATCGTCATTTGTATAAAAGTGGAAAGTTTTAATCCGGCTGTAGAATTAAAAATAATATTGATTTTAATTTTTTTTATAGTAGTAAAAACATTAAAAGAAAAACAAACATCAGGTAATATAATTATTGCTTAAAAACCTAAGCAAAATATCTAATTATGTATACAAAAATATGCAACATAAAAATACAGATTTTTCTTTGTCGTAACATGAAACAAGTTTCTTTCAAACTGGCATTTTTTACGGCGGCGCAAAACAAATATACAAATTCTAAAAGTCCTCTATTAAATAATAATAAATTCTAATCATCAATGAATACTAAGCGGCTATCATATCTAAGTAGGTAGCTAATATAAATTATATTTTCTCATAGTCCTACCTTCTGGCCTACAACACAAATAGCAATTTAAAGCATAATGATTATGCCGAAGAATATAGAAATAGGACAAATTATACAGAGTGATCAATGTATCGTAAGATACTCGTTATCTCGAAAAGTATTAAATTTTTCTGGAATTTGTTTTCTAAAATATTTAAGAAACAAGCTGCTCTACAATTTTATATTTATGTTATTTGTCACCCTTATTTTTGGGGGTAAAAATACTACATAATTTTAATTTTCGAATGGCAATCTATATTAAAATTTCCATAAATAGATGGATTATTATTTAAAATAAATTTAAGTGTTGACATTTTTGATTTCCGTCAATCCGTTGACAAGATATTCCATTTTTTAGTATGAGTTGAGGGAGAATGGTGGTGCATTATTAACATGCCGTACGCCGTACCACCACATAAATGATACTTCACTACTCTCCTTCAACCCAAACTTAAAAATGGAATATCTCATCAATGTGTTCTAAAAAATAAGTTTCGGAAAAAGTTAATACTTTCCGAGATAATGAGTGTCTTATGATAGATTTATCACTCAATATAGGACACCTGTAAGTTGTCAAATTAATGAATTCCAGGGAATAACATTTTTATCAAAAAAATATTTATGAACTTATAATTTATATTAGTATAGGTAGGTACCAATCATAAATTTCTATGATTATAATCAGTTCTAAAATGAACGCTTATGTTTGTTTTTTATTTTTTTTATCAACCCGTAGGTTGGAATTGATCTACGAAACTCCATCATTTCTCCATTCTAGTTGATTGCTCGACTCCTCTTTAAATTTCTTATAATTGTTGACTCTTACGTAGTTTTTAATTTGTCCTTATTTATGTAATAAATAATAACCCAACAAAAACCTAATCGCAAAAATAGACGTCCTAGGATAATGGGGAAGGTGCAGCAACAGTTATAGATAATTTGATGTAAACTCTAAGCAACGATAAACTATTGCTTATGAAAAAATGATTCTGATCGGAGTTCAGTTGATATTGATGCTTTGTCAAATATATATAAGTCATTTTATAGTAAAAAAATTAAATAGGCTTTATATATTTTCTTTAATAATATTTATTTAATATTGTACCGATTTTCCCAATTTTTCTACTTTTTTCCCGGTTTTCCGAAAACTCCTGAGAAAATCATAATAATATACTAATACATTTCGTACATTTTCCAGTTTTGTTTTTCGGTTTTTCGCATTTGATGAGAAAAATCCCGAGAAAATCGAAAAATAACCTCTTTAAAGTACCTTCCTATTGAAACTTCCTTCCTAAAAAAAAATAAACATCTTTGTAAAACCATAAGCTTCTTCGTTCCACTCAGAATCTAAAAGGGCCAAGTTCTAGACCCCTCCCGAAAAATTCAATATAGTGATATCTTTATTGTGATCAAGACTACTCTTTCTTTAGTCCATAACTTCACTTTACTCCTATTTTCATGAGCTACACTGGTCTTTTATTTTTATTGTTTAACACTAGGCTACGTTCTGAATTTTTCTTTTCCTCCCGGGTTCTTTTCGGAATATTTCCAATCACTAGCGTAAATCTTATGTGAGTACTCGTGAAAAACATCAGTTATGTACGAATTCGTTTTTTTTTTTGTATTTCAATGAAAAATTTAGAATCCGGAAATTTCCGTAAATACTTACATTTAGATCTTTCGAAATATCTTTCAATCACAACTATGATAGTTACCTCTGACATAGGGATATACTATTTCAAAGATGTTTTTATTTATTTCGTGTTAGAAAACATTTCTGGTGTACTTCTAGAATTAGGAAATGTGCATAATATTTTAAAANGTTTAACCTACTAATTTTATTAAAAATGCACAAATATGTAATTTTCTAATAAATAGTTAAGATAGGTACTCTAAAATTTCTAAAAAATCAGTTGAGTTACGGAGCCCTTCGTATTGCCCCTTAATTCGATCACTTGGCAAAAATCTCCTCACGATATTTTGATCGAAGCCTTAGAATTCAACCGATTTTTCAAGACATCGCGTGCAAAAATCAAGCACGAATGAAGCTCGTTACACAAAAGCATGTTCCAACGTGGCCACTACTACGGGCAACGGCGCACAAAATATACTGAATGTCGGCTGGTGCCTGACGGATAAAAACGCTTCATTAACGGACCCAATTCGAGCACATCATTTTACACGCCCGGACACAATTCGTACAAAATTTAAAAACAATATTATTTTCGGACCCAACTCGGATGCAGCCTTTAAATCATTCCTTCCAAGAAACACGATTAATATTATCGTTTTCGTTAAATTTAATTATTATTATCTGAGGGGGAGTGCTTATAAATTGTCACCTGTGGGCGTCATATGACTTACCACGGCTCTGGTGGCAACTGTATATAATATATTATTTATGCTCGTAATAGGAAAGATAAAGCACTCGTTAGGGTCAGTGATTCATTTATAGTACTTAAGTACAATAGTATGTGCATGTTTTTATAATCATCGAAACACCATGTATCTACATCGAACAGTCGGTTTAGTTATACAACCATAACACGGGTATACTCTTTATTTTATTTACAAATAAGTGCGGTATGCGCGTCGCCCACACTCTCATAAACATTTTACTTGTATATGACATCCGCCGATTATAGTAACAATATTTATAATTGCATCGTTTAATATTATTCCACTGATAAGGTACCACATTATTTAAAACAAATCAAAACCTTATAACTTAGCTCTTTATTTATTGAAATGTTATAGAGAGAGGTAATTCTGAGGTGTACAATACATTATACCTACATTGCTATACATTATCTATTGTGTTACTTCTCTGTCTTACCTTTTGAGAAATTGTAATCGAATAAATATTTTTATGTGCGGTCCGCGTAGTAAACTATTCAATATATTTAGCCGGATTTATACTTTGTGTTCGACACGCCAGCATTGCTTTCAATGATTATATGTATCATTATTTATTATATAATGTATATATATTGCATTAAAAAAAAACGATAGCAGCAGTGGGAAAATATTATTACTTACCTATCCTTTATTGATGTCGGTTAAACTGAAAACAAAAACAAGTAGATCTCATAAACTCTGAGCACACGACAGTGTGTCGGCCAAAATTCAACAATGCCAGTCATATGTCTTTACATGAATCAATTTACCTGGTTTCTCTAACACTCATATAATTTCTGCATCCGTATAGATGGGCTTTTAAAATTTGAAACATAAATTAAGCATACCATAAGTTGTTTAGGACACTGAACAAATTAAAGCTCTTATTAATGCTAAGCCTTTTCAAAAGAATTCAAAGAAAGAGAATTTTAAAATTTGTAATGATTGATCATCACAATGTTATAAAATACTTCTCGTATAAGTATAACGAAACGAATAAACATGAAATTTGGTTCAAAGGTAGAATTTATGTCCTGTAAGTAAAAAGAAAAATCTAAAAATTTGAATTTTCTTAAAATTATTGATACTTTGGGGAAGATAGGGGTTGACAAGAGCGTATTTTTTAATTTTTATAAAACCTGTAAAATATTGTGTATCAATTTTTATTTTTATAAGAGTGCTCATGTAATGTCATAAAATGCATGTCGTCCTTGCTTGATAGGACAAGCATTAGTCTTTATCAAAATATGACGACGAGTCATGACAGCTGGTCTGGATCGAAAGCGGGTCGTTAAACTCGGGGCTTGTTGGATGTTGTGGGGACACATTGATGTTAGTTTACGTCTGATAAATGGATCCATTAGTATTTAATACTATTAAGTAAGCCAGATAATTGACGATAGTTTCATTATATATAAACTTAAGATAAAGTTCTCACATGACCTAATGATGACTCAAAACAGATTTCGATAAAGTTTGAAGTCATCAGCCGAGAACTGAGCTTGTGCATCAGTATCAAATTCCCTTTTTTTTGGCTTACACCAATTATTAAAGTCATGGATTAAGTTTGTAAAATGGCTTTATTAGACGTTGGTAACTTAGTATTCTCGTGTAGACAAGTTTACGTGACTCTGTCCAAGGTAACAAGCTTCCGGGTAGTTTACGTAAATGACTTTGATCCCTGTCAGACAAAAACCAAGGATAGTATCATTTTTAAATATAAACATCTACGATATTTGTATAGGTCAGACTTAGTGGTCGAATTAGGAAAGGGCTCCGTAACTCATCTGATTTTTTAGACATTTTAGAGTACCTATCTTAACTATTTATAAGAAAATACATATTTGTGCATTTTTAATAAAATTAGTAGGTTAAACATAAATAAAAAAAATTATTACATTACAACAAACCATTTTTTTGCCAATAATTGTAATTTATTAGTAACCTTGTGTTAAACTTTTGAGCATTTTCACTGGGCTAATACAATTTTAATTAGTTACAATCAAATAAGAGCCTCGACAATTTTAAATGTCTATAAATAACTCAACAGTTGATAGAATGTTTTAAAATTGCACCATGTCTCATTTGTTTTCATTATAAATTGGAGCAAGTCCTGTGGTAGAAAAGTTATCTACTAAAAAAAAACAAATAGATAAATATCTTTGTAAAACTATGAGTTTCTTTGCTTTATTCAGAATTTTAAACCAGAATTTAAGCATTAAAAGACTGCAATATGGATATTTTTTCTTATGTACAATTCATTTTTAAAATATTATGCACATTTCCTAATTCTAGAAGTACACCAGAAATGTTTTCTAACATGAAATAAATAAAAACATCTTTGAAATAGTATGTCCCTATGTCAGAGATAACTATCATAGTTGTGCTTGATAAAATTAACTTTATTAATACCTAATTAATACATAAAATTGTCTTAAATTTGTTTGTAGAAACAAATGAAAACATATTTTCAAATGAAGAGGTCATGGATGAACTTCTATGAAGCCTAAAAAATCTAGACATATTACTATGAAATTGAAATATGTACAAAAATAATTATAGTTTAATGTAATTTGTAATATAGAATAAGCCTCCTTTCCTAAATACATACAAGTAATGTAAAAACAAATAATCGATGTAGGATATTTGTTTTAAATGTACATTTGTACAAAATGTTATTTTAGGTTATTTACATAAATTATTATATTGAAAATACACTTCAATGTATAATACCAAACACAAATATTTTAAGTTACTAAAATGAAAACCAAAATATAGGTGTAGACCTCATTACACAAACATTTAAACTCATATACAAAATAGTATACAATTTTTTATTTAGAATTTGAAATATTTAGAATATTATTATTTTTAAATCTACAAAACAATGGTAAATACAATAAATCAATCAGATTAACAAGACAATAATATGAAAGCTAAATAATAAATATTTTAGTTTACATTATGTGTTTTTTTATTTTATTTATAACAATAATTATATATTATAATATAAATATAAACATATTATATTGTAAAGTTCAAGTGAAAAATATATATTTTTTATATAAAAGATATAAAATTAATTAAACACCGATTCCATTAAATTTAATTTGAAATTAAAAAATATGATTAACAGAAAGTAAAAGAATAATTAAGAAATTGGAAGTGTTTAAATGTTACTAATTAAATGTGTAAGGAAGTTGATGAAGGAAAATGGAAGTTCGCTATATCAAGGTACACAATCAAAGTATTAAAAATAATTATTAACTATAATTTATATCAATATTTTAATAATCTAAATGCAGTAGCACACGCATTATTATAGGGCAATAGGTAGATTGAACGCTAAATTATTTAAAATTAGTGGGTGGTTACTAGTTTGCCAATAGGCAGTTCAAATTTTATGTTAGAACCAAATGTATATACCATTTATAATATTTATTACTAAACAATATGTTATATTGGTTAATGTCTTTACTAACAATTATATTTTAATATTGTTTAACTAATTTAAATGTATATTAATATTATCAGTTATAACTATTGTAGGTTTTAAAAAAAACAGCATTTGGAGATTTAAAGGAGCCCAGTTTAGATTATTGATTCTTAATAAGTAGAAATTTTCAAAGCATACAAAAAATAGAAATGTTATTAGTCAATTTAAAAGTAAAATATCCACATACAAATACATTTTTCATAGTATTAGAAACTATCAAAACACAATTCCATATTAAGTAATAATAAAATAATTATTACATGCTATTAATCTCATATGGGTAATATTTTTTTTTACTATGGTATAAATTGACTAGACAATAATAACACAGACAGACGTGTAACATATTATTATGCTATTTATAATATGTTGATTTCAATTTATGCCACTATTAATTTCTGACTTTTTAGAGTAGCTTTCTCTGGTCGAGCTGTAACACAAAAATATTATTTAAATTAATGAGTGCATAAAACTAATAATGTATATCTTAAAATAAGTATTTAAAACAATAATATAAATAATGTTAAAAATCACTTTTAAGACTAATAATAATTTAATCAAACATATAAACAATAGAACTAAAAATCCCCATTCTTTTGAAAATGATGATATATATAAACTTAAATGTAACTGTAATAAATTATATATAGGTAACATAAAAAGAAATTTTAAAATATCATACAAAAAATACATTCCTCAAATAAAATTTAAAAAAACTTTAACTTAAATTCCACTAAACATGTTTTAGAAAAATAACTATAATATAAGCTTTGATATTAATTCAGACTTAGAGATATTAAATATCCAAAATAACATTTACATTAATTCAGTTTTAGAAGAATTACATAAATACAATAAAATAAAGAAGAATAATTTTAATATTTTAAATGTTCAAATTCAATTTTAAAAATAATATCTGACACAAATACATTTTAGATAATAAATAATAACCAAATAATTTATATTTCTTAATATATCTGTCTAATAATAACCCATTTTAAATAATCTATCCTACTAAAATTAATTATTTCTATATAAACCGACCAATTTTTATCATTTTGTTTTTCTGTGTATTCCTTTATTTACTTTTTCATATTCAATCACATTTTAGTTTTTGATTTTATGATTTACCTAATGATGAATTTTTTATTCCAAACCAGTTGTACAATACACATATAATACTCCAGGGACACATTTATTTATTTATTTATATATTTATTCACTATAAATATTTTTTTATTATTTTTAAAAATATGTAAAACAATTTTAATAAGTTTAGATTAGCCTGGATGAGGGGGAAGTTGAAAATTTTGTTCATTGACCCAAATTTTTAAGTTATACCACTAATAACCAGTCTAAATTACTATATGAATGCAACTTAATTTGTTTTATTATTTCTTTATTTTCAGTATTGTTTGTTAAATATACAGTGTTACCCTTATGCTAATAAGTATCATTATTATTTTTTTTTTTTGTAAGATTATTCTAAAAATGTTAATGTAACATATATTCATATTCAATCAATAGTTTTTTAACAATAGCTGTTTTAATTTTTAAAAAATTGAAGTGAAAACAATAAATTTTCAATAAAAGATAAGGAATTACTGTGCCAATAGTGATTGCTGATTCCTTATCACATGTGTTATTCTATTTAAAACTCATTATTTTCACAGAAATTTTCTAAAAATTAAAACGGCTATTGCTAAAAAACTATTAATTGGGTATGAGTGTAAGTTATATTAAAATTTTTTGAATAATCTTTTACAAACCTGCTATTTTGAAAATTTTAAAAAGCGATAAAATATAATCATTTATTTCCAATAATTTAGGAATGTAAATTAAATTAAATTTTTCTGTACATATGTCCACACACACAAGATTTGATTGACAAAATTATTAGCATAAGGAAAACACTATAGAACGTCCTGTATTTACTTGGACAAGACCCTGGAGTGAATATAATATCATCAACAGCAAAACCTCCATTTGTTGCTTGGCCTTCCATAATAATATGAAATGGTTTATTAGATTCAACAGTAACTTGAGCTGGCATCCATGAAGGTCTTGTAGTATCCATATTTTTGGCTTCTAAACTCCATATCTATATTTTAAAAAAAAAAAAAAGAATGTTTAAGCAATTCATTATCTATTTTTAACTAGTGAAATAAAGGCATTCATTTTTACTTTTTCTGCTGGTGTTTCCCCTGAACTATTATCCTGTCTCATAATTTGCAACAATGCTGACTCCCCTGCTCCAAAAGCAGCATACCAAAATGAAAAGCATAGTTGTGGCTCATCAGTCACTGGTATAACCGGTGATATTAATCTTACCATATTATTACCCAAAATTTGATTAAATAAATCATAATATATATATCCATCTGAAATAATATTTTATTTAACCAATATTAATAAAATATAACTCAACAGAGCATTAATAATTCAGTATTATGCTTCTTCTAACCAGGAGCCCCGAAAGTTTTATCTGGTAAATTAGCAGGTCTTCTGTTTACTGTAGCCATTCTCCACGAAGCTGGGGATTTGTCTGTACCATTTGACCAGTCACACATATCACGTTCAAATCTACATTCGCCAGGTCTTACTTTTGCTCCTGCTGGAATAGCTATAAATTTATAATAATTCACATATTAATTAAATTCAATCACAATATAAATTTAGATAAAAGGATAATCATACTTGTACATGCTCCACCAAAAAATGTAATATCATCAAATGCTATAAAACCATTAGCTCTACTGGAACCCCATATACCTTTAAAAATGTTTGTCTTAGAAAATATTTATTCAAATGTAGGTGGAATTTTAATTAAATCAAATCTTTGTTATCATCAAATATCTTCCTTGAATAGATATATACAATATCTATTCAAGGAAGATAAAATTACTGTACTTCTTACCTTCAAATAAAATCTGAAAAAGTTTAAACATAAATATTATTATTCTTTTTCATATTTGTATTGAACTAATAATTGACTTACAGCATCATTAGGATCCTTTATAAGTGCTTGTGCATACTGCCAATCAGGACCTTGATGATTGTACAGCCTCCAAATGGGTTTCATTATGGTACCTCCTGTATTATCATTACTGCGTAGATATACACTCAGAGCACCTAAACTTGGTCCAGTAGTATCAATAAAAGGCTCATTCATTACAAACCTGTTTTCAAACAAAATAAAAAATAACCATCAAATATTATAAAGTAAAATAGTTTAATTAAATTTTACATAATAACATATAGTTACTACAAATAATTCTTTAAAAACTAATCATATTAAGGTTTACCAAAAAGATAAACAACGAGGAGTAGCAGTTGTTTTGAAATCTCTTGATGTAAACCATGCACGACTTCCAGGACGTTGTAAAGCAGTACGTGACAATGTCATCAAATAACCTGTGTTAAATTATTAAAAAATAAAAAGTTGAAATTTTAAAACAAAATATAACATTATATTAATATTGCATTTTATTTTTTACACAAAAATAACATACAGATGTTTAAAGTTTATGTTTGAAATATTATGCAATATCAATTTTAATGATTCATTAAAATTCCAACTTATAGTTTACCTTTTTCAGTACCCAATGTATGATCATGAGCTGTACTTCTTAGCGCCGCACCAGAGGTTCGTTCCCAATCAATATCATCTAAACGTTCTCTAGACCCAACATTACTCCAACCACATTCATCAACTTCAAATGTACAATCTCCAGAAGTAGCAGCTGCTATTTGAGGCGCAGCTAAGGCAATGAAAAATAATTAAAAATTGTTTGATTGTATACTTAATCCTTTAGGGTGTTAATAAATAACTTAATAAAAACAAATGATTATAGATGTATACATATTTTTTTATGTTTTTGCATAAGAAATCACATACTTGGGCAACTACCAGGTGTCAAAGAAATGTCGTCTACAGCAATATCACCAAGATTATTCTTGCCAATTTTGGCAGTAATGACTATTTTAAATGGATTAGCAGATGATACTGGTACCTCAGCTTGATACCATGAATTTCCTGCTTCACCAGTAAGTGACCATATTTCTCTATCATCTCCTTCTCTGGTATCACTTATGGATATAGTTAATGTTCCGATTCCATTACCATACATATGAGTCCAAAATCTAAGGCACAGTGGTGTATCTGATCCTATAATATAGGTAATCTATTCAATATTTACTAAAACTATAATATATTATTAACTTATTAGCATGATTTTATACCAGTTGGCTCAAATTCCATGCTTGACATACGAGCCATATCACCAGGTCTGCGTGGATAAGAAGAATCGATGAATGCATAACCTCCCTCCATGCCACCATAAATGAAACTTGATCGATCAGTTGCCGGTCCAGTAGATGGATTTTTACTACCTCTCCCCTAAATTAAAATGATAGTATATTCATTTACTTATATAGGTACATTTATGTTTGTCAGTATCTAATAGAGATGTTCCGGAAACCCGGCCATTGAGTCCTAACGGAGTACCCAATATTCTGTATCCAATGAGTACTCAGTACTCAACATTTATATAAATTATTACTCGGCTAATACTTGATACCCGGGTTATTAGTAAATAATGTACCCGGAACACCCTTCTGTATCTAATAGATTATTATTAAATTTTACAAGGTCTCTAAGACAAAGATCATATTACTATAGTAAATGTCTTATTTACAATTAAAAATAAAATTTATAAGTAATAGATTTTTTACCAATGACCAGTTGAAATCATCATCTTCATCGTTAATCCAACCACAGAATCCACCTTCAAATGTACAATGACCTTTACATTCCAATCCTTGCTTTATTGCTATGTTGTCTGCAGCGACATAACCACGAAATTTCCTAAACGGATCTGGTAAATCCTTAGCTACGCCTTCAAATACAACCTATACAAAACAAATATGTATTTAACAAATAATGTTTAAACATAACTTAATAATAGGTACACTTTAATTTTATTCATACTTGATGTTCTTTATTATAAGTGTAAAGCACTTCTGAATTCATCCAAATTTTATTGGTTGGGTCTTTAGTGCCCCATAATACTCTGAAAAATCCATCTGGCCGTCCATCTTTGTTGGTAGGTTGTAAAATAACTCTTAACCCAGCTGCACTCAACCCATCAATATTGAAGCTAAATATAAATATTTTATAGACGAAATATAAAATAACATAAAACATGAATTAGGTATTTACCTAAAAGAAATACATTTTCCTTCAGCTCCAGTACTACCAAGTACTGGGCTTTCAATGAATGCGTTTTGACCTTCTCTGATAGTAATGTCATCTACTCTAAGGACTGGTGCAGCTAATAGAGATGTTTCGAAAAATATATATCCTCCTAGAACAAAATATATTAAAAAAATATAACAATTTCAGTATAGAATAATAAAATTTACATGTATTATTATAACAATAATATAATAATTTCCAACCTCTTTCCGCATCTTCTCCTTGTCCAGCATCTGTTGGTGGTCCTCCTAACCAGTTTGATAAGGTTCCAGCTCCCAGTTCCCATTTCAAAACAGATCCATTTCGATTTACCCATTGGCACGTTTGTAATCCGGGATCAACACCAAAATCACAAATTTCTATAGATATTAGAAAATATTAAATAATTTATTATTAAGTATCAAAAAATAAAAGAATAATTCCGATAACCAAGCCCCATTATTATTGTTGTTCTAAAATAGAGATTAGAAATTTAATTGGATTTTAACTCTAATAAAATAATATGCTTAAGAAAGTTAAAGTAAGTGGCTAGTATATTTCGAATTTTGATGATAGATGGCAACTAGCATAGATAATAAGATTCATTATTATCTATAGCCACTGTCAGAGTGATAACCAAATAATTGATATCAGTAATATAACTGATATAAATGTAATTTTTAATTTTCTTCACTCATTCTGTACAGTGAGTAATTCTGTTTTCTGTGTTGAACAGAAACAAACACTTATAATGTAAGTTATTGTTATTCTCCATTAAAATTACACTTACGTACAAATTATTTTATTTTCTGAAAATTATTGACTAAACGTTTGTTTTGGCTATCGTTAAAGTAATGGTTTTGAATACAAAACCTTTACTTACGGTAGAGCACTACAGAAGCTTATACTTATACTTATAGTATCTTACTTACGGCATATACAAATAATTTTGATACCTACTACCTGCCATTCGGTATCCTTACTTAATACAATTTTCAATAAAACAAAATAGGTAGCTATATCAAGTCGGTTTTAAAGGTAGTTGGAAAAAAAAGACCAACGGAAAATAAGATCAAGGAAAAGAGTACACAAATTTAAAATCTTTAAATTAGTAAATTACAATTATGATTATTAATCATCAGTAACTCAATAGATACTGTAATTGATAATAATTATCCAGTTTATCCGTACCTTCCCAGTCAGATTTCCTTTCAGAAAAAGTACTATCATTTTTAATCGGAGCGAAATTGCTGGTAAAAATGTTGTACACAAAAAGAAAAGGACATAATATTTTTTTACTAATACCTAATTGTCGTACATTTTTCGTTTTTCCGACATTTTATTCCAGTTTATCCCAAATATTATGAAAACCACTTGAATAATCAAAAAATGACCCCTCTAAATAACCATGGAAACAAAATTTCTTTTCATAAAATAAGTTACACTTGATACATAGAGCAAGATTTCTGATAGAAAAGTTTGCACAACAAATTTAGGGGTATTTTGCGATTAAAATAGAGGGAGCGATGACTCGGGTCTCTAGATACATCAAAAATGCATTTGTTTTTTCTTTGTTTAGGTAAAATGGAAAAAAATGCAAACAAAATTGTTTCGACACACTTGTTTGAACTCGGAACCCCTAGGATGATAATAGACATAAATAATTATTAGATCATAGCAAATATGCTTTAAGGATAATATACAGTTATAATGTCCGCATAATGTCAGAACTTTAAAAAGCAATAATTTCGAAACTTAGTCAGTCCGCCTAATTTTGAATTCACCATCGTTCTTAAATCCACAATATGTAAAAAAAAAAAAAAATTGAAAATTTGTTCCACATAATTTTTTACTCAAACGATTTTCGTCAAAATTCCTTTGTAAAAAAAATTCTACACTAAACTCAAATTTTCTCTTTTTGACCACAAAGTAAGACTTAATGAACCTTCTATTAAATTTTCAAGCATTTCTGTTAAGTCTAACAATTTTACCACAGAGTACCTACAGAATAAAAATTACATACAAAACTCGCAAGATTAAAATATCTATAAATACCTCAAAAATGGCTTAATTTTTTTTTTAATTTTACCACGTCTAGAAAAAAGCAAATATGAGTTTTCCGTCCAAATTTCAAGTCACTACGAATATTTTAAACTGAATTACAACAAATAACAAAATTGAAAAATAATAAAAGCATTTTTTTCGTGGATTCCCCGTTTTTCTTACGCTTTATCCTAGTTTTTCCCAGATATTACGAAAAACTGCTTAGAAAATCAAAACATGACCTCATAAAAGTACCATCTGGACAACATTTCCTTTTAGAAATGATGCTACTTGTATGAGTAAGATGTAAGATTGAATTTTTGTACACAGGATAAAAAAAAAAAAATAAACGTCTTAGTAAAACCAATATATTCTTCGCTACACTCAGAATCTAAAATCCAAAAAAAAATAAATTTTATAATTTAAGTCCTCCATTATAAACCCCTCTCCCTTGAAAGAATTGGCCAATGTGTATACCGTTCTACAATTTTGCCCATAGCTCATTTCCATCTATATATGCATTTTTTTTTATCCAATTACTCTATTATTATTTTTTCTTCTATTAACAACTATAAAAACTAATTATTTAAAATTATAATGTCAAATTATCAATTCATTTGGTTTGTGTCTTTTTGATGAAAATACATTAAAATATAAATTAACTTTCTTTCTTCTAGTCTATGGACACGTTTTTTCCAAGTAAATTGGCTCCGATGTATAAGTATAGCATCTCTTCTGAAACCTCAAGTCATCTAAATCGTACTTTAAAAAGGTAATTTTTTTGATTTTCGACGCCATTTTTTTGAATAAACACTTAAGTGGAAAAAAACGTAGGAAAACGTACAATTTCATGATTTCATTATTTTATAAAAACACGGACGCCGTTTTCTACCAGAAAAAATGATTTAATCGAAAAATCACAAGATACCTTTTTTGTTGCCTTTTTGATTTACTTTCTTTCGGTATAATCGCCAAAACTTTTGAATCACTATTAAGCTTTTAAGAATTTTTTATTTTTGAAAATTTTTTGCTATAATTCGGTTATAAATACACCTAGAGACTTGAAACTTGGTAATAATACTTATATTGGACTTACCTAGACGTGGTAAGGGTACTTTTTTATTTTAAGAAATCCTAAGGATTAGTATTCTTAAAATTGACCCTTTTGTGACAACATAATTTAATAATATTTATTCACACTGCAAGCAAATCTGATTTTAATGTACAGTATCATCAATGATTGATAATGATAATAAATTGTAAATTACTTATTTAAAGATTTTAAATTTTTGTTCTTTTTTTCTTAATCTTTTTTCAGTGATTCGACTTTAATAGGTAGATAGGTACGCACCTGAGTAAGTACGTAAGTACCTTATACCTAACTTACATTATTTCTTAAATTGAATATAGACAGCATAGTAGGTAGGTACCTAGGTAATAAGAATAACTATGTGTAACTTATAATAATAACTAAATGAATAACTTGGTTAGTACCTATCAATTTGAATAAAGTTTGTAAAATTTGTTAAAAATACCGTTTACTATAATTTACCTGTTCCAGTTCCTTGTCGTTTCACTCTGATCTGAAAATAAATCATAAATAATAAATTAATAATATACCTATTTCAGAATTAATTTTTTTTATTTAAAATTATTTTTCAATGTAGGTACTCTTCATCGGAAAAAAAATATAATTAATAATAAATAAGTAGGTATTAACCTATTAAATTTAGGTACTTTATTATCACCAAGGTTCAGAATTTCATATGCTAAAGAACAATGAAATATGTGTAACTTTGAGTAGCCCTTATTTTGCCAATTTCAAAATTTCCTCTGAACACTCGCCTATCATGTGACGTATAATAATAAAACAAAGTTTGAGGCCATTTGGACAATATTTAATAAAGGCATACGACGTTTTAATATTTAATAACAAAAAGACTGTACCTATGAAATCAGTCAAAATAGTGTGTAAACGACCATAAATCGGAATATGTATAGGATTATCGATTCCTAGATTGGAATATGCAACGTCAAAGAGAATAGATTTATATGTACTTAAAATTCACAAAAAACGTCATAAACGCCCTAAATAAATCACTTAAAAAATATTTAAAATAATAGTAAAAATAGAGAGGTTTAAAAGGTTCCCGTCTATTTTTTCTGATTTATTAAAAATAATTTTTTCACACTAAAAAAACGATTATTACAAAGTAGTTTTCTTCAAATATGTACGTGTTATACAAAGACAAAAGCTTAGTGTTAATTATTTGTCAATGTTAGAAAATTGTATTTAATAGGGTTAGAACCATTAGAGTGGGGATTCTAAAACTTCTTTATCACTTTTGCTTTTTTGAATATTTTTAAGTGCTTTTTTAACGATTTAAGCGCTTTTTTGTAATATTAAGTACATATAAATTCATTCCCTACAGTAATATGTATTAAAATTTAATAAGTACTTATTTTGTTGTTATTTTGAAGGTGTGGGAGCATAGCTCAATTTGCAAATAATTTGTATATCCCCTCACCCAATAGAAATTCCTAAGAACGCCACCATTCAAAATAATAATGTGATGTGTTTTTGAAATGTAATTTAATTTTTAAATGTAGATATTAACATAGTTTTTATTTGGTGGGTAGTAGGTACTATGTGAATATAATTTTTTCACAGAACAGAAATACTCGACATTTTAACAGAAGGTTTATTATAGGTTTTACTTAGTGTAAAAAAAAAGCCAGTATTTTAATTTTTTTTTTTTTTATAAGGGTTTTAATATCGTATTTTGACGAAAATAGTAAATATTACGGCCTCTTAAATCATATATAAACGAACTTCACTCAGAATTGTTTTCCGTTATCAATGGTTTATCGTTGCTTACAGTTATAAATTACATAACTTTATGTATTCTACTTTCTCAACTTCCCACTTATAACAGTGACACGTCCATCAGCAGTATCACCTCTTTTTGTTTATTATAATTTATTATAATATAAGTAAGCGTAAAAAATATTATGTAAATAGTTTTACAAAGATGTTTAATTTTTTTTTTTTTTTTGTTCCGTGGACAACTTTTATACCAGAAATATTGCTCCGATTTTTGTGTATAGCACCTTTTCTGAAAGGAAATCGGTGTGAGGAGGTACAATAAGGTCATTTTTCGATTTTCTCGAGAGTTTTTTCATCAAATGCGAAAAACCGGGAAAATCGGTACAACATTGAACAAATATAAACTAAAGAAAATATATAAAGCCTATTTAATCATTTTACTGTAATATGACATATATATTGTTGACAAAGCATCACTATCAACTGAACTCCACTCCAATTGTTTTTTCGTAAGCAATGGTTTATCGTTGCTTACAGGTATACAGATATACATTAAATTACTTATAACAGTGGCTGCACCCGACCCTATTATCCTAGGGCGTCTTCTTTTAACATGTTTTTATTCATTTCTATTTAAACACATTAGTAAAATTATTATGGACAAGGATACAAAATACAAATAAAATACAATTAATGTTACTATTATATTATTTATTGTTTATTTTAAAGAAAAGAATGTCAGTTTTCGAACGAAGCGAGTTGGTTTGACAAATTAATGAATTATTTTTTCCTTGGTGATTCCTTGATTTTCCGAACATTCGGGACATTCTTCGCTATTTTATGCCACTTTAAGCCCTAAATATAAATGTCCGAACATAAAATATTTTACAAAACTGAATAATGCGACATTTGAAAACCTAATTAGGTTTAAGGTAATTAATAATGTCTATTGTACATAAAATAACGGTGTTGTTTATAATGAATCCATTCTATTTCTACTCAATATTTATTTTTAAAAAAAAAATAGTTTTGGTCAAGTTTAACTAACAAATTTTTATTTTACGGTAAGTTTTAGGCCATATCAAGTTTAAAAAAAAAAAAAAAACTATAAAGATTTGAATAATTCGTAAACGCTGAATAGCTCATCAGAACAGTTTAGCATTTATGGTATTAGGGGGGCGATATAAGGGGTGTTAACCCCCTCCCCTGAACGCCAGCAGAACCTAAAAATAAGTCGGAAATATTTGTAAGTAAGTAAATAAATGCATTAATTTATACATTTAAAATGTATGTCATATATGGTTGTATGTCATTGTAAAAACTTTTTGGAAAATTGCTCACAAACAGAAAAATATACATAGTAAAACCAATAGTTACTCATTTCTTATGATGTTTCAAATAAAAAAATTTTGGACTTTGTCATCTAACTTTTATTAATTATTATTATTTTTATTTTTGTTATTCATTTAATCATTATTATAATCATTATTTATTTAACGTGAAAAAAATAAATTGAATTTTTAAATTGCACTGTTTTACTGCATTTTTACAATATTTCTGCAGTATTCTCATTTAATATAAGTTGAAATGACATCAAACGTAGGTTTTAAGTTGAATTGACCAAAGCAAAAGCAAGTATTCAGGAGTAAAAACTTTTCACCTCCCCTTGTATGGTAATGACCTGAAGACGTCCATGCTTACCTAAGTAATTGAACTTCTCAGCCTCCCCCATTAAAATTCTATATCCTACACCTATGCTACTATTCATATGTTATTTATTTAATTTTTAGTAAAAAATAGTTTTTAAAAAACGGACATACTTCGCACATGGGTGCAGCCATTGTTTCAGGTAAAAAGTTGGTAAGGTGGATACTGACAGGAATATCTGTAAGCGACGATAAATCATTGCTAACGAACAAACGATTCTGAGCGGATTTTAGTTGATAGTCTTGCTTCGTCAACAATATAAGTATATGACACATTATGGTGTAATGATTACAACAATGTGCGTTTTCATGACAACAATGATTGTTTAAAAAAGATTATTAAAAAAAATAAAAACTTAATAATAACAAAAAATAAATAAAAATGGTTACCAATAGCAACCTTATTTTTAATTTTTCAACATTTTTTAACCTAAACAACCAGGTTTTCCTCGTTATCTCGAATATTAATAAGATTTCAAAAAATGGTCTTTCTGAAGTACCGCCCGGAGAACATTTCCTTTCAGAAAAGGTGCTGTACTTGATAATCGGAGTAGGCATTCTGGTAGAAAGTGTTCACATAAAAAAATAATAATAATAAAAAATAAACATGATTGTAAAACCAATAAATTCCTCCTCGCTCCGTTCAGAATCTAAAATAAAAACATTATTAAGATAAAATAGTTATTTTAATTATGTATAATTGTCTATAAAACTTAAACCTAATTATATCTCGAATTTATAATATTTGGTTGACTATTTTATTGTTTTATTTTTAGATTTGGACACAAATTTTTTTCTATTGGCATACCAACATCTAATGTTTTTTGATTTCTCCCACCCCTATTACCCGGACCATAAAGTCTGCAACATATTGGATGTACCCCTTGGTTTTTATCTTAAAACAGCCCTTGGATACAAGAAATGACACCTTCTGCATATTTAGTACAATATTAATTAAGCGAAAATCAAATTTGTTATCTATTAAATAAGTTTTATTCTTTTCATGCAATAAATAGCTATGTATGGCCTATGAGTAATGAGTACAAAAGTTCTAAAATAACTAAAATATTTGGTTATATTGTACTACCAACATAATGTTTTTAAAAATATTGTTTTAAACACAATGAAATTCACTCAGTGTGTGATTTTTTTACACTATACAAATTGCATTGTCAATGCCAAACATATATAAAACAGGTGACTACCTAATTAGGTAATTATTTAATTTAAAAAACAAAACCAAGGTTTGTCAAAAAATTAAATCAAATAAAATAAAATAAAAAATAGTTTACAAGATAAAAAAATAATTATAAATCTATGTACCATAAAAATCGATGTAATTGAATATTTGTAGATATGCGAGGCGCCAATAAATTCTATACCTATACCTAAGTAAGTCTATATCTCAAAATAACTATTATTCAGATACTTTTCTAACGGATACTGATAGATTCTGAGTAAACTAAGTGAGACGGGGGATCTGTTAGTTTTGCTATGATGTTATAGTATGAATTTTTTTCCGTCTATGAACAACATCCAGAAATCTTGCTTCAATCAAAACATTACAAAGAAATCTTTTTTGTTGCATTTTGGCTCTATTTGGTAATTTAAAATATCATTTTTTGAAATACTCATTAATATTCGATAAAATGAGAAAAAACTGGTTCTTTAGGTTAAAAAGGATTAAAAGATTTAAAAAAAATAATGTTGCCATTGACAACTATTTTTGTTTAATTTTTGTTGATATTAAGATTATATTATTTTAATCTTTAATCTATTAAACAATCGTTGTAGTTGTGAAAATGCACATTGTGAAAAAATCAATAATATTAACCGATCTCCGCTCAGAATATATATTTTCGTTAATATTCGTATATTATATAGGTATAGCATATATCACACTAAAAAAAAAAAGGGAAACCGTCAAATGGTTGATCATTGCGTACAGATATAAATTAAATTCTTCTCTATATCCTACTTTTCACACTTCCCACCTACAACTGTGGTCACACTCGTCCTCAGTATTACCTCTAAATATATATTTTGTTTTAAATCGTACACAATATTAAAAATTAACTTTTGATTAATGATAATAGGCACCCAGTTGAAAAAAAAAAGATTAATAATAATATTAGTAACTATATTATTTTAATGAAATGGATATTTTTTCTAAAAATTATAATGTATACACCGAATTATTATTTTGTTTTTATTTAGTTTAACATGACTAGTTAAAACTGTTAGATACTGTTACCGTTGGATAGATATAGGTATTATATTATTATTCAGTTTCTGTGCGAAAAAAAAATGAATTTATCCAAAATACAACACGTGTGTAACCGTAAAGTGAAACTAATTTTCAATGATTTTCACTGTGCACGGATTTATTATTTGTTCGTCATGATCGTTCTTTTGTTTTTGATTTTTGGAAAAAATTATTATACGACAATAGTACCTACAACAATATACATTTCAGAATACTACGTATATATGTATGTATGTATGTATGTATGTATGTATGTATGTATGAATACATATTTGGTTTATCTAACTACAAAATAAAAATATATATATACTTACAGATGTTTCCGAGTTGAGGGGAAATTCTGTTATAGCACTGGACAAGCATTCTAAAATCGAATAACTTGTTATGTACAATATCAACCATGATTTCATTTTTCCTGAAAGATAATAAATTGTATTATAAATCCACGTTTCGATTAATATAATAATTACACGTTTTTTTTTTCTTACAAAAATAAAATTTAATACATTTTTAATTTGTATAATTTTGAAAATCAAACGTTTTATTTATACCTATATTAAGTTTCTAATGTGTAAAATATTGCTTGCGTGAGCATTTAATAATAAAAATAAAAAGTAAAATTAAATTGAATATCAATATTAATTATCAATAATAATAATAATAACAATTGTAAGTATATTAATTGTCACAATAAAGTACACAAATATAAATACAGATAAATTATAGGTATGAGAACACTCCAAATAGCAAAGCTTATGACTGGAGGATTGAGTACCAATGTTAAGTTACAAAAGAAAATTAAACATTAAAACATTAAAACTTAATATCATTACACAGGTTTATTTTTTTTTACCTGTAGTTTACTCAATGATTCACTTTATCTTATCTTAACAGTGTTTTCTAAAACTGTGTTGTTACACTACTATTATTATTATTTTATAAAAATGTATAGGTATCGAAATAAAATTAATTTATAAATTTGTAATTTACATAAATATGTAAAAAAAATTATAACAAATTATTGATATAAGAATTATGTAGGCAGGGATTTTTTTTTTTTTTTAAATAAATCAATTAAAAAAATATAAAACGTCTAATACATTTAAAATACAAAAAAAATCTTTATTTTACTATTTGTAATAATACACTGTTAGTAATAACACCATTAAATTGAACTCGTTTTTATTGATTTACCGCCAAATTTTGTTTTAACTGAATTATAATATACGATACGAATAAAGCACTATGTGGGTAAATCAACCGTCGTTGACTACTTTCCACGTTAAACTGAAGACTCACGAACTAGAATGGTCGCGAACTAGAAAGGGTACCGTTAAACAGCTCAATGTCTACTATATAGGAACTATGGACATTACGTAATAAAAACAGAGTGGGTGTCTGGTAAAATTAAAAAACGAAAAAACTATTATTTTTATATTTTATGTATTTCGCATGATAAAATGTTGTCAACTTGATTGATATTAGCTTATATTATATTTTCGGTCGAACAAGTGTAGTAATACAAAAATAAGGCGGGGAGTGCCTAGTTATATAAAATCGATTCACACGTATAAATTAATTATAAATTTGATTACCTTTCTTCTTCAGGCGGCAAATTGATCTGTTGAATTTGATATAGGTGATCGTAGTAAATAAAAAGATTTCAATATGATAACTGTTTCTTTTTTATTAATTTTTTTAAAAATATAAAACACTGTTCTAGGTTCCCGTGCTTTTGTAAGAATCTCTGCGTAGTCTTTTACACTCGCTTGTGATCATCTGTCCAAAAGCAACGGGAACAATACATACACTGTGTTTATTGGAAGTGGCCGGCCTCCTTATAACTGGAGAAATATGTGTGTGTGCGTGTGTAAATATGTTATCTTAATTTGGTTAATACTAAAAACTTAATCTAATAATTAATAGCTACAAATTATTATAATTATTTTACAATATTGATTATATAATTTATTTTAATTATATATGATAGCTTAAGTATTATCTCCTTACGATGAGTAAATATCGCACTAAAATATATGTTATTTGATAATAAAAAAGAATGGAATCGGATGTAAATGTTTTACTATGATTCCTGTTATTAATTGTTTGATTTATTAACATTACATAATATTTTATTTTACATAATGTATGATAGCTTAAATAGCATATCATTACACAAGTACGCATAAACTTGTGAACAAAATAACTTACACCATTAGTTATTAAGTAGGTACCTGGTACCTGGTAGGTACCGTTTTTACCGGGGTTGCCCGAGTGCGTCCCGAAATGATCCTTTTCCAATGTCCCGAGTACGTCCGGAATATAGGATCATCCGAGTGAGTCCCAATAAAAAAAGATCATTTTTTAAACGTAGCCCTAATGCATATCAGTTCATTTAATGTTACTCAGGGTGCACCACAAGGAGGTGAACTGATCCAAACCCCAAAAATATTAGATTATTTTATTATCTATTATTGATTATTGATTATACCCATTTTGATTGATTGAGTGTTATAAAATAGATACAGAATACATAGTCTTAAGACTAATAGTATTTAAAATTGTTTGCACATGAAAACATGACAATTTTTACATTTTTTTTTGAAAATGTTGTATATTAAGACACTAATTCGGTACCAAGTTACGGAAAAAATTACGGCACTACACTCGTTCACTACCTAATATATAGTTACCTACTACACGACTACTAGCCGTACTCCATAATCTTATTGAGTTTTATTATCAAAGTTGATACAAAATGTTGTTTCCCCACAGATCAGTTTATCAATAATTATTAAGTTTATCAGTTCATAAAATGATATGAATAGGTACCTATTATACTGCAGCATCGATACGACTGCTTACGCAGTCAGATAATTCAAATAACATTTCGATAAGGCCGCGGACGCATCGGGCTATAAAAAAGGTAAAAATTAAATTCCCGTTTTTACTTTACAATCCCGTCGACAAAAGTATAGGTTGGACAAAATTAAAATTAACTTTTAATAACGAATCTAGATTAAATTAGCATTTAGCAGTACCTGTTTTTTTGTTTTATTTTTCGTCTAGTAGGTATAGATGTATGTACACTTTTTAATAACTACCTACAGCAAATTTGTATTGCTAAGTATCTACTCAATTCATTAATTTTCTCCTATTCGCCGTAGATTACCGTAGACACAATTTGTCCATAGAAAACTAATTTAGACAAAATTTCATAAATGATGATTTTTTTATAAAACTTTCTTACCGGCATTCAATGTCGTAATGCATTTTATAATACTTACACTCGACAATATGTAGGTTCTTTAGGCCTCGGTTAGATTAAGTAGGTAATCTAGGCAAAACATCTAGATGTATATAGTTAATAATACTACTATATTTAAATTGCGATTAATTGTATTAACTGTTTGCCTAAGTATAAGTAATTTAGACACTTTTTGATCGTTTGTAATAATTCATTTTGCCTTGACCTAAACTGACAGTAAGTAGGTACGTAATACTATTTTGATTATTTAATAGTTCATTTAACTCATCTATGTAGGGCGTACTGGCGTAGGTAAATAAATTATAAAATTTATTATTATACAGATTTAATAATTAAAAAAATTAAAAAATAATTTTACCACACAATTTAAAAGGATTTATAAAGTTTTTCCATTTTATTCCGTACACTTTATTATTATTTATGATGTATGGGTATTTTACATCAAGTACATAGGTATGTACTACAATATTATATTTTCTAATCTAAGAACACAGCATGTAGACATGCAACATTTCTGCACTACCTACTTTAAAAATTAACGCCTAAATTTTGGTGCCAAAATTTAATTTTAATTTAAAAAAAAAATTTGGTTAATAATGAGAACAGGTACACCTAGATAGTTAAAAATAATGTATGAATATTACATATTCTGTTAACTGAACTTTACAGAAAAAAAAAAATGTTTTGCAACGGATTAGTGAAATAATAAATATAAAATATGGTGGGTAGGTATTATATATTATTACAATAACAATATTCATATGTGTAATATCGTGTTATAGCATATCCCAAAAATATAGGTAGTCTTTTGTAGGTATATTATTTTTCACTTTTCGCAGAGTACAATTTTGACACGCTTTTCAAAATATTATGTACATATATAATATTATTTAGATCACTAAGTATTTATGCAATTTTCACCGTTACTCGGCACTTTCGATAACCGTGAAAATTATTTGTGTTATTATTATCTGTAGGTACGTGCGTTTGATCACATATGATTATAATATTATATATAGGTACCAACTTATCGCATAATATTTCACGGTCTTGTTTTGAATATATTTTTACATTTGTTTACATCTTTTTCACTGTTGTTATTATTACTAACTGTACCCGTACGGCCTCGTCCGTGCCAAATTAAATGGCCATAATAGTCGCAACCACCCATCCCCCAACCGGTATATCCAGTAGCGGATTTTCAACATTTTTCTAGGAGAGGTCCTGAAAAACCATGTGTATTTAAAAGGTATCTCTATTAATAGGTACCTCGTTTTTAGACATTTTATTGAAATTATACCAGTGTCTGGGGGGGGTCCAGACCCCTTGGACCCTCCTCCGTAAATCCGCCATCGGGTCAAATCCCTCTACAGGTATGGCATAATATCTACTTTTTCCTCTATGATTTTAGTTACACCTACATAATAGTAATTTTAAAATGTTTTAAAAAATTTATTTAATCTCATTTATATTTATACACCCATATCGCTCACTCACGAGTGTTTTGCATATTATATATAATAGCTTGTTTGTTTTTCAATCGAATAACCAGTGTGAACCAGAAATAAACAAATAAAACTCAATTTTCGAATTCAGTACAAAGACTAAAAATCAAATGTCAACTACCCTTCAGAGGTTGAATTCCGGGATAAAATTAGCCTATGTCCATGTGTCTTCTAGGTCAGACACGGATCCAGAGCAAATATCTGGGGGGGGGGGCCAACAATTTTTTTACAAGAATATACAATTAAAATATAATATAATGCATTATGTATATTATTTTCTCATACAATTATCATACAAAAATCGGAGAAATAATATGTCTGGGGGGAACTGGGCCCCAAAGTCCTCCTAGATCCGTCCCTGCTCGAATGCGTTAAGTCGTTTTGACGCGATTGATTTACAAACACACACATACTTTCACAATGATTAGTAGACAGATATAACATATTCAAATAGGACTTACACGTACACATCAGTTCACAGGTCCGTCGCCAATACCAAATAGAAAAAAATTAAAAATAGGTACCTACACGTAATGATAATTTACTTAAATTTTAAAATGCAAAGTCGAATTTTCTCAACAACAACAATAGTTTGCAATAACGAGTGGTAAACTATGGTACAGTTTGGCCTTTTTTTGTGAATGATTTCTAATCGTTTAACTCAGTTTAAGGTCCATTATTATCGAGAAACGCTCACGAGTCTACAGCGTTAGATGTGCTGAAGGCCGTAGTTTTATTTCCATGATTTTACGTCTTATATTATATTCACTATAGGTATACCTATATATTATACTCGATACTCGTATATTATATTCGAATAGAAATTATATAGGTATTTTCGTAATGCGAAGTCACTATAATAAGAATTAGTTAAACTCACACCAAGGAAGATCAAGGTTTCGTGATCAATTGTAGGTAGGTATATAATTATTATTGTACTGGGTACCCCATTAACTGTAAAGTCAATAGCGTGAAATAAAATACTGCGTGAACTCAGACGCAACCACTAAAACGAGTTTAATTTTATTACGCGTACATAAAATAATGCTTTGTGTATAGGTATCGAATTTAATAAAACTAAGTACCTACAAGTGTATATTATATATATATATTATACAAGCTATACAGACCTTGAAATACAATAAAAGAAAATCATTTTACTTGTATTAGGTATTTTTATAAATATTAGCTATTAACAGATACCTACTACTCGTATACAATGTATAAGCAATCCAAGAAATGTAATAATATTCAGTAAAAAACTCCTACATACGAGGATAATATGAACAGTGTAATCTATTTAAATAGCTTCACTCGATATTTCGAAAAATGAGTCCATGTGAAAATCGCAAAAAAAAAAAAATCACGAAATGTTAAATATATCAGCGAAAAATGAAAAATTATTTTTGTTAGTAGGTATGCCTATAACAAGTAATAATAATATTAGATATCAATAATGTAATTTTGTACTTTTGCGTTTTGGATCACGAAATAAAGATAAGCTGCGGTTGAACCTAATTTTGAACTTTAAACGAAATGAAAATAAATCAGTATATTCGCGATAGAAAGCAAATATAGAAGCGTTGTAGTTACTTTTACTAACGGGGTCACTGTCTATGCTCATAATAACTGATAATAATTGATAATAATCAATTTCACATTTTCACAATGAAAATTATTAATTTCATTTGTTTTTTTTTATGAATAATTGAATTTATTTTATTCGATTTCATAATACCTCATCAAATAGAAAAAAAAAAAATGTTTACTTCAGTTGTTGAGCTAACTGCTATTTTAAGTTTTATTGGAGACTAAGCGACCATTTATTGAGGGTACGCAAATAATGAAATGTAACCACATTGTTTTATATATTTGTACATGTGGTGGACTGGATGTGTTTGTCATTTTTTTTTATGGCTTTATATTATAATATTTAATTCAAGGTGGATATATAAGATGGACCAGCTCGGAAAAAAATGACACATAAATCACTCCAACTATTTCAACCACTAAAGCACGCTGTTATCAATTGATATCCCATATTACTGCATAATAATATAGAAACCAAGTGATTAAACTTAATTTTGCGTTTTTTAAACATAATAATATGTTTATTTAACTTTATTTGACACATTACAACGTGACTCATATTAATTAAGAACAAATAACACAAAGAATTCTTAATTGTAATTTTTTTTTATTATATCAAGACAATATTTTAAGAGGAAAAATACTAAAATTAAAAATTCCTACGTAAAGTCATATTATTATAAAAGAACAAATATGCATAATTATATTTTATTTTAAACATAATTATTTTTTAATAAAAATTAAATTAGTGGATATTTTTTTTAATCGCTTTTCAGCGACTACATGCAAAAATTATTTTTGGTGTCAAGTAAAACTTGGTAATATGTATAGAAAGTTAAAGTGAAAAACGGGAAAATGTAAAAATTGTCAGTAGGTATTAGTAAAAATATATTACGGTCTTAACGGTATTAACGAATTCCGCTCAGAATCGCTTTTCGTTACTAATGGTTAATCGTTATGTACAGATAAACATTAAATTTCCCCTCTACGTTCCCAATTTCTCACCTACAACAGTGGCCCACCCACGTTATGTTTAGTATGTCTGTCTTTTTATTTCTGACATCACACCGGGAACAAAACATTCGTTGTTTTTACTAATTTTAAATATCAATAAGCTAAGTAAAATATACAAATTTTTGGTTGAATAAGTAATAACAATTTATAATATTCCTCGACAGCCGTTAATGTTGAATAATTGAAAATGTTCACTATTTTCAGTACCTACCTATTAAAATACTTAGCTGGTGTAATAAAAACAGGTCACCTATTGCAAACAGCGCACTCTACCGGGATTATCATCGGTAATCAAATACATAATAGTGCAAAACAGTTATTTATTATATTATTCATGAATAATACAATGAAGTATTATGAAGTATATCTACCTGGTATGTGTCAATAGGTAACTATTGCTTGAACAATTTGATATGATTATTATTAGGAGATAGTATTCGTAATTACTTTTGGTAATAAGTAAAGACCGGATTTAATTGATACTGCAATTTTTTTCAATTTTCGACGTTTACGAAATTGTTTACAATTTTTTAACGTTTTTAAATCATAGGCGTTTACCGTTCGCTTGGAGAGCCCAGCGAGCGATATGCGTCTAAATATGTATAAATATGATGGTAATTTAATTCAACGTAGTAGTACAGCGATTCGCGTACGTTTACCTGTTGGTACCTTAGTACCTATTTCTTTGATCAGTTTGACCGCACAGTGAACGTATTTGACGTAATGTCTAAAACAAAATCAACTTTAAAAAGTAAAATTTCGAATTGGATTGCTCCTTGCAGTGAACATAAAGAAGTATTTTCATCAGATGGAAATTGTCTCGTATTTAACAAATCTGTGTCTACTGAAAAAAAAATATCTATTAGATCATCATTCCAAAACAATAAGTTTTGTATTTTATGCTCATACTACACGTAATATACTACACATTGTTTCAAAAATGAATGTATATTTTTTTCAGTTCAACTAGTTACCTATTGACACATACCTGGTAGATATTTACACTATATTATGTATTTAAATGTATTAATAAATATACCATAATTTATCTTTATAGGGGTTTCATTTTAAATGCACTTTTACAGAAAAAAAAAAAAATGTTCAGAAAAGCACTATAACATTTGTTCGTATCATTGATGACATGTTACTATTATCAAATTATTGTACGGTTCTAAAAGTTAATATTTTAAGGAAAATTTAGTATTTTCTTTTGATAAGTTTGACAGATTATATATATAATTTGTGGTATTAACAACTATTGTTTTAAACATATAAATATACAATTTTTGCCGTAAAAAATAAAATAACCAAAAAATAATTCTTGACGTAAATAAAATATATTTTAATAATATAATTATATTATGTATTTATATGTATTAATAAATATAGCATATTTTTTCTTTAAAGGTGTATCATTTTATATGCGCTTTTACAATAAAAAAATAGAAAATGTCCATAATTGTAGTCAATTTATTATTAAAATACATACAAATAATACAATTTCTGGTCCAGATCGGGTAGGAACCTGCAATTTTAACTGCAGTAATGTTTTCAATTAATTAATCATAGGCGGGCCAGTAAAAGTGATTACACCTTATTAATCCACCTTGATTTAATTATTGTTATTAAAGATTTAGGTTTCACGATAACACTGTTTAAAACGATGTTTCTTTAATATTTCATCTTAGATCATTTGCTATGGATAGAGCTATTGCACGATAAACGCGTATTACGAGTTGAAGACATCAATATTAACGAGTACTAAGAGAACTGTAACCTATTGCGCATGCCTATTAATACTCGTCGCATATTCATCGTATAATAATTATAAAACCATCAGACAGTGATGGTAGGTACGTCACACATGATTACGTAAATTTGACCAATTGCGCGTGATATAAATTTTGCGCTTGCGCATTAATCCAACTCCCCGTAGTTATGTTTGCTTCAAATATTCAGTCATTCGTTTTGTCCATAGTGTATGATCTAAGTATTCCGTGGTGCAATCAGTGATGCCACCACCGATTACATTACAGCTGAATTAAGGAACATATGGTATGTTTATTATTTGGGTGAAATAATATAAATATAAGATAAAGTATCACTCACAAAATCTATGGTACCACTTGAATCAGTACCAACTGTAATAAAAAATAATGAAAATGTACATAAACAACCACATCACGATTTAATAATTAAAATCAAAACCAAATCACCAACTGTACAACGATTAAATTTTAATCCTTGATTCCTTATCACTGTTTAACCACGGAACTTCCTGTACAACTACTGACATTGAGTAATGTTAAAAAATGTAGTAGTTACTCAATGACAACTGGCCCTAATACTGATAAGTTAAGTGCTGATAAGAGGCGATGTCTCTAGATGCTAGTGAAGTTTATTTATCAAAAAAATATAGCATAATAACTTAAAAGAAAAATTGGTATTACTAAAATATAACAACGTAAAAATGACATCCGGTCATCTAACCTAAATAGGTACCTAATATAGTAATATATAATATAATACTCAATACTCATGGTGACATAGCAGTCCACTTGTTAAAATTAAGTTGACGACTACTCATTAATAAGTAATTTTTTGTGTTAACGATGTTTATCATTAGCAGAGAAATCATAATACAAGTTGTTACTTGTTGGTTAAGTACCTACTAAGTTGTTATAACATTTTTTCACGATCCAAGATGTTCGAATTCATTTGGTAAGTAATAACTAGGCTTAGACACAATTTAACTAATAACTAAATAACATAAGTTATAATTAAGGTATAATTCTAGCTTAGCTGCCACTCGATTTTTATGGTTTTTTTTTTCAAAATGTTGTTTTTGCGTGTACATTAAAAATATAAAAAAAAAAAGTCTGACATACTTTTTTTGAAAGTTTTGGGGGAAAACTTCATGAAGTTTGGGTTTTGCGGTTTCGTGAATTTCTTAGATAGAATTTAACATTTTCAAAAATTTTTTTTTCCAAAATATGTAGGTATTTTTTAATGCTTAATCCATCAATGTAATCAAAACTTACCTATCATATTTATTTTTATAGTTTTTGTACATAAACCTTAAAAATAGTATTTTTGGAATTAATCCAAAATGTGGTCAAAAATAGACATTTTTTATTATTATTATTATTTGTAGTTATTGATATTTTGATAACAAAGTTTTTATTAAAGTCAAAATAAGTCTATCTGGCCTAGTTTAAAGTTACTACAAATATTGAAACGCGCGTTAGGTAAGGTCAGGTTAGGTTAAGCATCTATGTGCTTACTCTGACAATTTTAATCGAAAATAACCCTAGAGAGTGAACGCATTGAGTCTCTAGTTCCACTTAAAATGCTTTTTCAATTTATGCTGTTCCCTACCTGACGTGGTTTTGCATAACAAATCAAGGGTTATTTTCAATTAAAATAGTTCGAGTAAGCGCAGCGAAACACGGCACATTTGAATATTTGTAACTCTAAAACGAAGCAAGATACTTATTCTGACTTCAATAAAAAAAAACTTTGTTATCATAATATCAAAATACCAAAAATGCTATTTTTGAAGGTTTATGTATAAAAACTATGAAAATAAGTATGATAGGTAAATTTTGATTAAACCGATGGATTGAGCATTAAAAAAAAACTACATATTTTGGGAAAAAAAATTTTGAAAATATTAAATTCTATCTAAGAAATTCACAAAACGCAAAACCCAAACTTCATGAAATTTTCTCCCAAAACTTTCAAACAAAGTACGTCCGACTTTTTAATGTGTATTCAAAACCATACACTTTGAAAAAAAAAAAATTGTGTGAGAGCTAAAGCAGAATTGTTCCAACATAAATATTTATTTTGACAAATTGAATGTTATTAATGTATTAAAAATATTTTCTGTTTAATTTAGATGACCTTTGAAAAGTTTAGTGAGCAGCTTTGAGTAAAAATATATGCAAGTACAATAAATCCTTTAGATAAATCAAACATGGTCAAAAATAAAACCATTATCAAATTGTTTGAGAAAGCGGGCAATGTTGGTTCACAACCGAACTTAGTAAGAATAATTAAAGCCAAATATGATGCAATGAATTTTGATGAATTTAAAATTTTATTTATGGAAGCATTGTGTTCTGTTTTTATTTCGGATACGCCTATGTATTGTTCAGTTGTCAACAATATGATCAAGTTTGCTGCCCATAGTTTATCAGTGCTAAGCAAAGACAACATTAAGGATGAGCATGGTGGTATGATTTTGTTAACAGATTTTTTTTCGAATATGTGTTCGTAAATCAAAATGCAACAATAAAATAATTAGGTGGCGATTTTGTCTGTTTTTTGATTATCTGTTTAATTTTATGTCCACTGACACTGCATTGTCAGTTGAACTGTGCGAATTCACAACGTCAATCATACTGTGTCGATTAACAGATAAAGCAGCAGAAGTTCGAGTACAAGCTGTACATGCTTTACACTGGTTGCAATTACCTGACTATAAAAAGTGTAAAATAGTTAAGCAATTCTTATTTCATATGACTTGTGATCCATGCGTTGAAGTTAGAGCATCCATTGCCAAACAAATTGTCATGTTTAATGTTGTTGTCGACAAAATGTTAGAATACACTTTGTCTGATAGGAATAAAAGTGTTAAGAAAGAAGCTTACAATCGGTTAATAGAGTACCCATTTGATCGTTTATCATCCCAACAAAGACAAATTATAGTGGAATATGGATTAAAAGACCCTGATAGTATTAAGTATTAAGTATTAAGTATTTAATCAAAAAGCAACTATTGGAAAAATGGTTGAAGAACTGCAACAATGATTTTGAAATACTTTTAAAGCACATGGATTTAGAAAATGTATCAGTATGTGAACAAATTATAAATATATTGTTTGAGTCCATTTATGATAGTCAAGTTTTGGAATTGACAAATAAGTATTTGAATTCCAAGTCTCGACTAATTAATTTTAATAAATTGACAATGGAAAAGATTTTTCTATGGAAATGTACTAGTAAATATTTAACTATTGAAAAAAAAATAGCATTGGCTAATGCAGAGGGTCATGAATATATTGAAGTTTTATTACCAGATATGGTCATATTTTCTAATTATATACGAGAATATTATTTTATTTACAATACCAGGGGTGACAAAGAATTTATACTGATGCAATTATTGGATTTAGCTAGTATATTTGCTATGGACGATGTTGGTGCAACAAGTTTAAATATACTTTGTCATGATTTAATATTAGACAGCAAGACATCTGTCACACAACCATACAACCTGTCATACAACCTCTAACAGTATTATTAAATTTAACTTTTAAAAATGGACCAGATATTTTAAATTACACCAAACAAATCTTAAATGAAATTCAAACACAGATAATTGATATATTACCTTTAATGAATAAAGTAGGTACACTAATGTTTTTAGAAAATCAAATAGAAATGAAAACCACACAGATCAACAATATTTTAAAAACTGATTCTAATTCAAAACAATTAAGGATGTTAATAATAAAACTGAATAAAATGAAAAGTGAATACAATAATATAAATAATTTATTGACAGACAATGATAAAAAACTAGTAAAAGAGGCAGTCAAAATTTTACTTAAAAGCTTTGAATTAGTCTTTCAAGTACAACAAATGATAAAAGTTTCGAATGAACGGTCTCTGATGACAGATATTATTCAGAACATGATAGTTGATTACTTGAAGTGTTTAATAGTTGATATACGAATGAATGCCATCCGCGCCCTTACTCCATACCTAATGGTCAATAATTTAAATGCAGCTAAATTTCACATAAACACTATTTTTTTTGAAATATCAAGTCCTATGACCGATATGCATTTGATGCTTCAGATATTATTTGAATTATTTTTGACTTATGGTTTAAAAAGTTTTGATATCAGTGATGACATAGATGCAGACTTAATATGTGATGATGACTTCACAGGTGAAAATATCTTACCATTACTAGCAGACTCTGTTGATTTTGAAATTGATGACAGTAGTTATAAAACTGTAATAGTTGAAAGTTTTTGCAATTTAATAGTTTTCCAAGAATTTAAGTCAATATATGTAATATCCAAATTTCTAATAATTTGGTTCAAAGGTTTAACAAGTGAAACATTTAATGTCTACCAAACTCTTATGAAATTTTTTACTACTTATATGTTTCATATTCCTTCTAGCAGTAGTACAATAGCCAAGTGTTATGTTCCAGTACTCAAACAGATAGCCAAACATAAACTGATAAACAAATTATCTATTGATTTAAATGAAATGAATACCACATTACTAAACCTGTGTCAAGGAACCATATTCAGAGATGAAAATAAGCAATTAATGCTCATAGTGAATTGGCTGGTTATATATTAGATTATTTATTGGATGAAGATCAACCATATACAAAACTACTAGTAAATTCTCTGTGTAACCTAAAAATTAATTTTGAATGTAATAACGAACTTGTTAACAAATTAAATCAAGTAATCAACCATTTTAAGTGTATCAAAGATGGCAAAACCAATATTAAAAAATTAAGACAAAAATTCAGTTCAATTTTGCTGAAAGAGAAATCTGAAGATCATGGGAATTTGTTTTCAAAAGAAAATATTAAGTATATATCCCTGATTTACAATGAAGATGATGATAATGATGATGATGAAGATGAAGAAAATGAACACCAATATAGAAATCTGTCCTCAATGAAATGTATGTCAGAAGATATTAAGAAAAGTTTCAATATGAAAAATCAGGAACAATCATCTTCTTTAAATGAATGATTAATTATTTTTGAAATCATGATTTTATGTTAGTAAATACAAAAATGTTTGTATAAAATATTTTTATTTATTTTTTTCCTAAGTTTGTATCAAATTTATCAAATGTTATTAAACATTTATGAGAGTTAAATTTGTAATAAATACATTTTTACTTGGAAAGTTAATTAAAAACATGCAATTTCACACTCCTCTCCTAATAAAATATAAATAAAACTTGAATAAAAACAGTTACCGACACGCATTGCACAATGGATAGACCACTGAGAAGTTGGAAAGGTACGATGTATAGGGTAATTTAACTTATTGGTTTTTCCCATTTATTATGAAACACCATAGGAAAATCAAAAAATAACCTCCCAAAAGTAACAACTCAGTCTGATTTCTTTTCAGAAAAATTGATACACTTGAAAATCTGAGAAAAATTTCTGGTAGAAAAGTTGTTCACAGATAAAAAAAATTAATAAAAATCATTTTAAAACGGATACATTCCTTGCTCTGTTTGGAATCTAAAATTTGATCTTAAAAATGACAAATAAATAAAATTATTTTATTATTTTAAAACAATTAATATAATTTTTTTAGATTTTAAGCATTGTAAAAGATTATTTTATTTATTATTTAATAAGGATTCAATACATTGACATTTGCCTGATAATTAATTAATAAAACATTAAAAAGATTTATATTTACACCTAACCTGATAATGTCATCAATAAATCTATTATTAGTGGTACTAAGTTATAGAAATAAATTAAAAGTGAGAGTACAATATTCTCATGAGTCATGATATTTTGAATTATTTTATTCAAAACAATTGTGCTGCTGTCCCAAAAAAGCATCATACATCAAATTTTTAAATTTATGCCATTGATTTTAATAGTATAGAGTAAAATGACCTATTAAAAGTACAAAGTTATTTGTGCTTCTACGTTTTTTTAAGGTATTTTAATTTTTAAGCAAGATATGTGTGTGTGAAATACGACAATTTAAAAACTTAGTTTATACCTATCTCATTATAGGTACATTATAGGTAATTACCTTCATGATTATTATACGAAATATCAGAATATAAAAATAATTCATTTTTTCCCACTACATATTTTAGAATATTTATATTGTATCATAAGTTTAATAAATGCAATGCCTTATTATATTTGCAAATTGTAATTATTACAAACAACTAGTTTTCATATGAATAACAATTTTGTAGTTCAGTAGTATCTGAAATATTTGTATAAAAGAGGTATATTTTTTTTTATTCATATTATAACTGGCTTGACATGTTATAAATATTCACTTTACATGCAATGAAGTGTAGGTACATAACTATAAATAACTAATAAGTATAATAGTATTTATGTATATTGCATACACATAATATATTTGTACAATACAAAATTGATTATATTGTTCAGAATGTGAATATTTAATTATTTTTAATTTATGTAGGTACCTATCTAAGTAAATTTGTGTAATAGTTATCACATATAATTATTTAATATGTATATATGTGCAAACTGAACAATTAATTGATGAAGCATGTTTTGAGTACTGCAGTCATTGTAGAGACCTAAATACCTAATGTATACCTGATGTAAGTATCTTACCTATAATAAATATTCATAAAACTAATGATCGCGTGTTTATTACTTTCTACAATAAAGATCAATACAAAATGAAATAACAGCGACCTTTATATTTTATGTATATAATTTGCATTTATTTTTAAATATTTTACTGAAAGCTCTATACATTTTACACCTACCTTGCTACCTAATAAATCCACAAAGCAATAAAATACTTGCACTGGTATAAAGAAATTCCACATAGGTAATGAAGTATATAAAGGAACACTAAACACTGCTCTTATATTTATATTGCTTAACACATGGCCAGTTTCTGAATAAGACATAACACAGACTTGGCCACAATGTACCTAGATACCACTACTTTAATAGGCTGAATATTTTTTTTTATGGAGAGGTTGTTTGGGATTTAGCCCTGTTATTATGGTTAGATTTTTATTGGAGATATCATTCCTTATGGCTGGCTCCAGTAGAGACGTTGAAACAATTTCGAATTTGTATAAGTTAATGAATAAAATTTGTTGTTAATATTGGGATATTTTGTCAACATCGCTGAATGAGTGAGCTACTGGGTCAAATAATTAACTTCTGTCTCATCATAATATAGGTTTGCGCTGCAACTTAATTAATATTATAATTAACAATAGTATTCCCATTGGACCAAGCAGTTTTTATAATTATGAGGGGAATAAAGGTTGGAAAACAGAAAAATGTACAAAATTAAGTGCTAAAATGCTTTTATTACTTTCAGTTTTGTTTCAATAGTGTAATTTATTTCAAAATGTTCGTAGAGATTTGAAACTTGAATAGAAAACTTATATTTGCCTTTTCTAAACGTAGTAATATTCTCAAAATTGAGCGCTTTTTGAACTATTTGTAGGTATTTGACATTTTTTAATTTTTTTAGTTATAGTTTGATAGGTATGATATGAATGCAATTGTTTGACCGAACAGAAATGCTTGAAGATCTAACAAAAGATTCAAGTTAGTCAATAAGAAAAAATTTTAGTTTAATGTAGTATTTTTTTTATACAAATTTTAATATTAAATGTTGACGAAAATCGTAAATATTACGACCTTTTAAAACATATATAAGTGTATAACCGAACTCCACTCAGAATCGTTTTTCGTTAGCAGTGGTTAATCGTTGTATACAGTAAACTCTCCTCTAAATCCTACCTTCTCAACTTCTCACCTACAACAGTGGCCCACCAATCGTGTTAAGTATGTCGGTCTCTTTTTCACTTTATTTACACTATAAAACGGTAGATCATATGCCAAACTTCACATTTCTACATTAACGAGAAGTGTGTGCCTTATAATTTTGATGATAACTGAGTGAGCCAGTCAATAACAATAATTCAAACTTTTGGAATTCTTACCTTTTAAAATGACTTAATATTTAGGGTTTCATTTTTTTACAGTATCCTGAGTTCAATCCATGTTTCAAATTTTTAAATTTCATCTTTAGAGGTAAACAAAAGATATAAGTGTGAATTAATCTGGGTGAATTGGTTCATGTAAAGAAACAATGGCTTACTTGCTGGAACTTGCAGAGTGCTCAGATAAAACACATGCTTGTAATATTATTGTATTATGTAGTCATATATTTTAACATAATATTTTATATCATTATGTAAACACGTAAACTTACAAAATTGTACCTATTAGAATTATTATTATAAAAAAATGAAAAATACGTTGTGCGTAAAATTGCACTATAAAATACCTAAGTACCTACCTGCCTACATCAGCTGTAAAGTTACAATCGGAATACATTTCATTATAAATTATTTTATATTCTATTTTTTTTTATTTTTACACTTACGTTGATAACCATCGTATTATATTCTAAATTGTTAAAATACTCGTAATTACCCGGGTACACTGTATAATTTATTCTGGCATTGAATGGCGAATTGTGTATAACAGCTCTGCGGTATAATAAGCAATAACAATAATAGGAATTGTATTGTTTTGAAAATTCCGTAGTATTATAATATTATAGTTATGTGGCTTTATATAATGTGTTTTACAATTATTGTATTTTATTATGTCAGTATAAATATTAAAACAAATGCCTATATTATGAGTATAATAATTGCATAATATTTTATCGTATGTTAGAGGTGGGTCGGTAGCGGCCGAATGAATCAAAATGATTTGTTCATCGGTCGAGAAGGCCAAATAACGTTCAGAAATTATTCGGTCGAATCGGTCTTACGTCTTTTAACGATTTTGAAAAAAAACTGTTTCACGAATTAGTGTTACTGACTGAAACCGAATTGGAATTTGGATCTTTAGTGCGCGTGGTAACGGGTAATCGGTAAAAAAAGACCAAAGAAAAAAAGAACAACAATTTTAAAATTTTAAATAATATACCTATTAATTAACTATGTAAAATTAAAAAAATGTTTATTTAATATTATTTTTAAAAATATATTTCTTATGAAAACTGTTGGTTTTTTTTAATTGTTTTTAAAATGTTTTTAATTAAAGTCACTAAAGTGTCAGTGTCCTAGTGTTATAATATAAATTATAATGATATAATTTTTTAAAATTTTTCAATGTAATAATTTATAATCAATTATTATATTCAAAGTTTTAAAATTGTGTTTTTTTTTTCCGGGATTCGAAGTAACGCTGTAGATACATCAACGAGAATACTAGTAGGTACATAATACTATGTAGTAGGTAACTTAGTTTATGATATAAATACAGCTGCAGCTTATCAGATAATGTATTATTATATTTAATGATAACACTACTTGTTATCCCTCTTGGAGTGATGGAGTAATCGAATTTAATTTTCAATATTACGGTCTATGGTTATGCAACATCGAGTAGATCGGGCTGCTTCATAATTAATTAATCTGTCACCGATTCAAAAGAAAATAGATTCACCTGATAATAGGTACAATTTTAGACGCATGATTAATACGACTTGAAACGAGAGAAAATTCCTACCTCTACATTGTATGTATTTTTGTTTTTACAAAGTGATTAAAAATCTTAACTTGTGATTATATTTTATTACGCGAGTGCAAATCCAACGACAGTAACAATATAATATCAAGTGCAGTCCAGTCATCCAAGACTTAGAGTGGGAGGGGGCGCAAAGGAACTCGGTCCTTCTGTCTGCGCTTAAAAGGCTCTTTAACTCTTTAACATAATCTTCAAAAGGTACGCTGAAGATTTAATTGAATAAAACAAAAAACATCGAGGGAATCCCATTTTTACCATTACCTATGGAAATAGAATAATAATTATTCCAATTTAATTTCTTAATTATTTTATTATAAATATTTATAAAATACCTGCAAGGGCCAGCCCGGCACGTACAGGCTTTGTGCTGGGTTCTTTAAATTTAAATCCTGACCGAGCCGAGATTTTTTTTTTTTTACGAGGACACTGCGTGAAACAAATAATGACCATGTCGTCATGAATAATTTAAAAATTAAATTATTTGCTTATTTTATCATTTTCAAGGGTAATCATAAAATATATTTTATTACATATAATTCTATATGATCTTATCTTGGGAAGTGAATAGCGTGGCTTCCCACGTCGCCGACTCCTATTTTGCCAACATCCCATTTTGCCGGCAAATAAATCGGTTGTATTACTATTTTGAATTGAAATATTATTGTTGCAATGCAACTATTATTACTGAATAATTTCCAGTACCGCAATCGCGTCATGAACGTAGGTAAATATACATTTAGTATTATCGGAAAATACAATAACTATTGACAATAACAATAGTTAATCAACGATTCGATAAATGTTCAAAATCATTTTTCTCGTTATTTTCATAATTTAATTTTAGTACAGTTTTGCAGTTTAGTACAATGACAATTTAAGACAACCCAGTGTAAACCCTGCAAAAATGACAACGAAAACGTGTTGTTTTAACACGAGCTGTAGTGGGATGAAGTTACTTAGAGTACTTGAGTAACGTACGTCGCAGGTAAATATTAACAAAATAAAATGTCGGCAAAATGCGAATGAACCGCGAATAATGATTGATAATAATCATAACGCGTTCTTTGCTGTTAATTCGGTTATTTTTCAGGCACCCCAGTCTTAGGACACTGAGTAAACCCGAGCCGGGACACGTGCATAAGAAAAACCGTACCGAGCCGAATTATCTTACAACCTCGTCGGACCAGTTATTCTCGGCCGGTGCGGCGGCCGTCTACTGCAGAAGCCGTCTTTAGGTACATTTATTCTACACTATTTAAAATTATATTTTAATTTCGTCACGAGGGCGCCTATCATTCGACATTCAGTGGACGTTAAGTCTCAAGGAAAGTGTGATTTATGCGCCGGTCGATATTGTTTAGACAATGGACAAAATTATACCTACGTAGTATATTATTTTATACATTGTGTTTTGCGTAAGTATGCGTAAGTAAACAAAATCAAAAGTAAGTAATAACCGTTTCCGTTGGAACGCGGAATGATCGTATTGTAACGTCATCGGTTTGTCGTCCGGGACAAGGCGGTACGCATTTATGCCGCGGTTTTCTGTTTCGTGTCCGGACTTAAGGCCCGGGCGCGGACGTCAATAACACCATTGTAATAATATAGCTCTGCGGATTAATAATAATTACCTGTTTCGAATTGCGGCTACTTATAATGATTGTTGGCACTTATTTGGTATACGCGGTTCCGAACGGAGCAAGGCGCCCGGTATGGGTGCAGACTGTTGAGGTACAGTTAGGTACGGTAGGTTTACACTCTCGTAGGTCGACTCGAACGAATATGAAACGCGCGCGCCGAACACAAATCACATTATTGTTACTGTGGACGGGCACCTACGTAACGTTACGATATTTTTCACCCGCGGGATGTAAACGAACGGTAATAATTAAATCGCGCGTATCGTAATAACAATAATATTCATACTATATAACGCGTCCGACGTCCGCGATTAAACAAGACTGGCCGACTGGGCCGCCGGCAATGGAATCGTGTCCGCGGTACAACGGTCCGTGGTGCCGGGTCAGTGTTTGTTGACCTTGCGGTTACCACGGTTACGTGCTTCCGCGAATCACGGGGTACCTAACCCACCCAACCTAACCGTACAGGTGTACGGTTCAATGAACCCTTAAATATATATATATATATATATATATAAATATATATGTATATATATATAAATGTGCACGCGTAGTGCGCTGAACGGGGGAGAAGTGAGTATGTACCTACCTGGTAGTTAAAAGCATAGGTATAATAATAATGAGCGTTTATCATGGTGTGTAATATGATACGGAATGAATATACCATTTCGGAAGTATTGTTTGACACGAAATCCATTCACGAAAAACGATTCTGAACGAAGTTCGGTTATACATGTTTTAAAAGGCCGTGATATTTACGATTTTCGTTAAAATTTTATATCAACATTTCCATTGAAAAATTAAAAAAAAACATTAACTTCAATTTTTTCTTGTCGACAACTAAATACAACTTATAACAAACCTCTTGTTAAATTTTCAAGCATTTCAGTTTGGTCCAACAATTTTATCTACACCTATCGAACAAATAAAATTACGTAAAAAACTTGCACGGTTAAAATGTCTATATAAATAACTCGAAATTGGCTCAAATGATTTGAAAATTTCACCACATCTATAAAAAGCAAATATAAAAGTTTCCTGTACAAATTTCAAATCCTTGTGAACATTTTAAATTGAATTTACAGTAAAAAAAATAAAATTGAAAATAATAAAAGTACATTATTTTCGTACAATTTTCCGTTTTTTCTACGTTTTTTCCAGATTATTATGAAAACCGTTTGGAAAATCAAGTACTGAAAGTACCATTCCAGTAGAATCACCTTTCAGAAAAGGTGCTACACTTGATAATCGGTGCATAATTTCTGGTAGAATTTTTGAAGACAGAATAAAAAATAAATAATAAACATCATTGTAAAACCAATACATTGCATATAAAATAAAATCAGTTTGTATATAGAAGACTAGTCAGTATAGGCAATGTCTATATTTTTTTTATATTTCCACGTGCTTTGTAGAGTCAGAAAACCCCTCCTACTTTAAATATGGCGTAGTCGCTAATAATATTTCGCCCGAATTAACCATATTTTTTTTATAGAATATTTGCATTTCTTACTTTAAAATTAATTTAGGTATAACGATATACTTATAACCAAATATGGTTAATGCAATTTGATTTTGTTAATTGAATTTCTTAGACCTGGGGGTGCAGATACTCGAAAGTACTATTCTTAGTACTTACCTATACCTATCGACTAGTGCTAAACATAAAACCTGGATTAAAACAAACGTTACAATTCGTTTAATCAGGATTAAAACTAATTAAACCCGCCAACTTGTAGGATTATTTATTTCAATCAGTTTTCTGAATTAGGCTTTACAATGTCTAACACTATTCAAAACACCTTAAATATTTCGATTATTATTTAATTAGACACCTAATTAATTATTTCGTATAAAGATACAAGTTTTTTTTAACAGAGTTTCATCCAAGTTTGTGAGTTAGTTCAGATTTTACACAGTGAAAGAAAAAAAAGTTTTTTTGCAGTTCGGTTTTACTCAGTTATTGAAAAAACTACACGAAAAAACAAAAAGGATTTTCTTACTCAACAACAAGATTAAAAATGCAACAAAAAAGGTCTCGTTGTTTTTTTATTGGAGTAATATTTCTGGTGAAAAAAATAGTTTACAAAAATTAAAAACAATGAATTTGGTAACGTCACGGCGTGCCGTAAATATTTATAGTTTTACCTATAATTTTGTTTCCAGTTTTCCCCAATTATTTTGAAAACTCCTGAGGAAAATCAAAACATTACCTTTCAGAAAAGCTGCTACACTTAAATACTTGATACACCGGAGTAATTTATTTCAAAAAGTTGTAATATTGCAGACAGCAAAAAAATGCAAAAAATAAACTTCAATAGATCCGATGGTAAGTATGTCCATTCGTATGTGAATAAGTCGATGAAAAAAAAAAAATGCTACTCGACCTCGGGAAAATACAATCAATGTGAGTACATTGTGATCGGGGACCGGTACCTAGTACACAAATAGTTGAATATTAACGTGCGACGTCGACGTGAACTATATTATTATTTATTAGGATTATTATTGTGGTACCTGTACGTACGTCGTCGGCTTTTGACGTCACGATTAATGATTGTACGCGTGAACCCGATAATTGACCGACACCGCTGTCCAAAAGCTGTCATCGCTCCGCTATTCGATTTTATCAATAATAAATGTGTGTACCTATATATAGGTTTTCCAAGTGTTGTGCGTGTACAACGACCTCAAAAGTTGCTACATTGTCGATTAAAAAAGAGGTTTGACCGAATGCTTTGTTATTTACGAATTATTCGTAAACTCGTCTGTGCATTAGGCATACACTTGGGATCCCAGATTTATTATTTTAAATACGGGTCATTTCTTCAAATCATACTTGAAATTTATATAATATGTTACAACTAACAATAGGGGGGGGGGAGGAAAAGAGTGGTTAAGACGTAGCCCTCAAATACAGAGCGTAACTCAAAAGTTATTCAATCAAATTAAACAATTTATTTTTACTTTTTAGATAGTTTTTTGTACTTGAATAATGGCGAGACCAAACTGACATAAGTTAACATAATTAATAGGGTAGGATACAGTTCCGTATTTAAGGGCAAGCTTCATAAGGTGCAGCCTAGGAGCCCGCACCACAAAAAGACCAACAAAAAATAAATTAAATTAAATTAAAAAAATTAGTATACACGAAAACATTTATACACTGTCCACCTCACCAAACGCCATTCGAAATTGATTTATTTTTTTCAAATTCATAAAACCCCCTCCAAAAAAAATCCTGGTTGAGCCTCTGACTGTTTGCAAAGTAAAAGATATAGACATCCATATCGTAGACCGTAGTTCCAACTTATTTTATAGATCGAATTTGTTTTTAAGGATATATTTTGTTTTTTTTCATATAAATCAGATCTTTTTTCACTACAATGAATAAAAGTTTATAGCTTCTTTAAATTGCTGAATACTTTTGCTGCTTCTTTGTAAGAACCTAAAGCTGATAGCACTACTGAATTCAGTCGATAAGCATAATATATCATGTAAGACGTTGGGATCGGGGAAATACAATATTGATAAATGAGAATTAGATAAGAAATTAGATCTATTCCTGCCAGCACTCAATTTGCAGTTATTGAAATTTAATATTATAATGGAAGTGTATAAATATGAAAAATAAAAATTAAATATTCATTGTAATTTATATAGAAATCTAAAAGTTCGTTCAGAATCTAAAAATATAAATAATTTGGAATTAACTTATCTAATAGTATATTTCTACAATACAGAATGCTTTTATTATTAATACTTAAACTATTATTATTATAAATAAACGTAATATATTTTAGATTCTGGTGGAGCGAAGAATGTATTGGTTTTACAAAGATGTTAATTTTTTTTTCTTATGTAAACACTTTTTCTACCAGAAAGCTTATTCCGATTTATACAATGTAACACTTTTTCTGAAAGAAAATTTTCTTGGAGTGGTTCTTTAAAAAGGTCATTTTTTTGATTTTCCCTACAGTTTTCCCAATAAAAGGGAGAGTACTAAAATGTACTAAATATATTAGTAAAATTTGACGATTTTTTTTCCCCTGTGAACAACTTTTCTACCAGCAATTTTGCTCGGATTTACAATTATAGCACTTTTTCTGAAAGGAAATATGACTAGGGAGATACTTTAATGAGGTAATTTTATGACTTTTCCCAGGAGTTTTCCCAATAAATAAGAAAAACAGGAAAACGGGTACAATATTAAACAAATATTATTAAAGAAAATATATAATGCATATGTAATCATTTTAGCATAATATGACTAATATATAGTTGACAAAGCAATACTATCAATCGAACTCTTGGTTAGTAATAGTTAATCATTGCGTACAGATATTATCTTGGAAAGTATAAACTTTTTCCGGGACTTGTTTTCTAGAAAATTCAAAAAACAAGTTACTCTTTATATTATTTTTGTTACCTTTATTTTTGGGAGTCAAACCATTACCTAATTTTGATTTTCAAGCGGCAACCTACATTGAAAATTCCATAAACAGATGGAATATTAATTGAAGTACATTTAAGTGTTAAAATTTTTGATTTCTGTCAAGCTCGTTTACGAGATATTGTACTTTTAAGTATGGGTTGGAGGAGTGTAGTGGTGCATTATTAGCACGCCGCGCGTCGTACCGCCACATAAATGATACTCCACTACTCTTCTCCAACTCAAACTTAAAAGTGGAATATCTCGTAAACGGCTAGACAAAAATCAAAAGTGTCAGCACTAAAATGTATTTTAATTAATATTCCATCTATTTATGGAATCTTTATTATAGGTTGTTATTTAATAATCAAAAATAGGCAGTGTTTTATCTCCAAAAATAAGGGTGGCAAAAAGAAAACATAAATATAAAATTGCAGAGCAGCTTATTTCTTAAATGCTCTAGAAAACAAATTCCGGAAAAAGTTAATGCTTTTCGAGATAATGAGTGTACCTACTCAAATGGAACACCTCGTATATTGTTGACATAGCATCACTACCAACTAAATTTCACTCAGAATCGTATTTTTAGAAAACAATGGTTTATCGTTGTTTACAGATACAAATTAATTTCCTTCTATATCCTACCTTCCCAACTTTTCACCAACAATAATGGCTGCACCCGTCCCCATTAACTTAGAACGACTTTTTTTAGTTTTTTTTTTTAAAAATATTCTTAATGCACCATATGTCCATAGTTATTGATGTTTTTATCTTCGTCTTCGTTGGTAATTATCACGGATAAATTAAAATACTATATTTAGTTCTCAATATTATCAATGACAATTCGTTATTATAATTTTATATTTCATATCCAAAAATTGCGGAATCCAATGGAAGCGTACACGTTAGATACCCGACCTATTTTCAATGCGTTTTAGAGGGTTATCGTAGTGCAGTATTTGCGATAATTTCACGGTTCACGACTATGGTGTATGACGTGTTTAGCCTAACATAACGGGCACATTCTATAAAAAGTGGTCAAGCCATGGCCTGCACCGACCATAGAACTCATTTCTTCCTTGACAACTCTCTTTTCTCTATTACATGCTGTCTCTCATCTATTCTCTTACTTTCAACCCATGTTTCTCCAATACCATTCAAGCATGCAGTTTTAAAACACCCGTGTTCTATAAACGATTAAAACTTCAAAACAGCATCAGCATCATCAATTATATTATAACCTTTGCTAAATAAAATGTATTTTTGGTATTTCTGTAAAAGATAAAGGTATTGTAATTGCAATAGTACATAGTTAGTTTAATTCAAAAAATTCTAATTCATATTCAAATAAAAATGTATAAAATTGAAAAATATATAGAATTTTCATAGAATGGTATTTTGATTCAATTTGTTTTAGTGATTTTCTAATAATATTTAATTCTGAATCTATAGTATCAATACCACACATGTAAGCTAAAGCAAATTAATTATGAATATTAAATTAGAATTAATTATAAATAACAATGAATAGGTAATCGTAAAAAATCGTACCTAGTCGTAAAACACCAGCCATATTCTTAAGGGTAACAATACTGCAACAGCCAATTGTACATACTACATAGGAATATACGAATAATACAGATTTACAGATAATAACAATACGTCGCTGTCGGGCTAATTAATAACAAGACAGCATAATATTCCAAAAGTATCTGAAAATATAATGATTTCCCTACATACAATAAATCGTATTTTCTTTATCATACTTCGTTAGTAATCTAAAACCGTGGTTCATAGAATTTTCAACAAAATTATTAATAACGTATATTAGTATTTATTAATAATTCCTAATTACTTATTATTTTCGTATTTAGCCGCTGACTAACACACTATGAGACTTGAATGCATAGTGCATAGTTTTCAACCCATCTAAAACGTTGTTTAAGCCATACATCATGACTCATTAATTGTACATTCTTATCATGATATATGAGATAATTTGTAATAGCCGATTATGATTTATTTTAAATTTAAATTTTGGTGTGGGCCACGGGCGGGAATCCAAGACTTTTCAAGGTGGGCCCGGGCCCACCCCTGCAATAGAGCGTAATCACAACAAACTTCAAACTTCCATAAGTCATAACTTTCTTAATAATGGTTCCCGAAAAAAAACGACTTGTAACTTGTTAAGTACAATTTATAAAGATCCTTGTGTTAAATATTCAAGTATTTATCTGTCATATATTTTTATATTCCAAATTTCCACCGTCCAAATTTTTACAGATTTCAAAATTTTATATTTCAGATTTGTACTGTCCAGGTTTATACCGTTCAAGTGTTTACATTCCAAGTTTTTAAGCGCTCCCATATAAACAGATAAGGCACCACAAATTTTTAACTATCAATAACTATTTTAAACATGTTTTATAATATACATTACAGACATATTGTGCGTAGGTCTAAAATAATTAAACACGCGTACCAATAATTAATAATATTAATAATAATAATAATAATAATAAATTTATGGGTACATAAGTCGGATTGGATAAAGACGACCCACCTCAATGTTTTCTGTTGACCTTTTTTATTTTGCTTTTTTGATTTTTGCTTGAATGCAAATAGGTTTATTATATGTTTTCAGTTATATTGAGAACAAACATTAAGTAGGCTGGAGCACACCTAGTTTTCAAACGTTTTTGACCAATAAGCGGTGAGAAATTAGATATATAAGCATTGACCGATGTCCGATTAAAATGTTTAAAGTATTTATATATTTATTGACAAATTGTCTAAGTTTTTCATGAAGCTGATTTTCGATGTTCTGTTTCGAAAACTTTCGAAATTAGATTAATTATTTTTTAAAATTTCGTGAAAATAGTGAATGCCGAATTAAATTTGTATTTATTTTAGGGATACCAAATTGATACTTTATCTAAAATTGACTTCTCAAAAACCTAAACAATTTGTAAACAAATCTAAACATACTTTAAAAATTATAATCTTAGGATGTGTGTCTAATTTCCCACTCCTTAATGGTCTATAATGAGTATAATATATGAAAATTAATTTGTTCATTTTGTGATGGTTTCCGATGTTTCGACTTAATAATATGTACATGCGCGTTTAAGTGTTTTTATTATAATTATATTTACATTCTACAAATAAAAAGACGTTCTAGGATGATGGGGACAGGTGCAGCCACTGTTATAGATAATTCAATGCATATCTGTAAGCAAAAATAAACCATTGCTTACGAAAAAACGATTTAGAGCAGAGTTCAGTTGATAGTAATGTTTTTTAACAATATATATATATATATCATTTTATAGTAAATATTATAATATTAAATTTTATAGTAATTAAATAGACTTTTTATATTTTCTTTAATAATACTTTTTTTACAATGTTGAATCGATTTTTCCAGTTTTTCTACGTTTTTTCCGGTTTTTTCATGTTTTATGCCGGTTTTTCACATTTGCTGGGAAAACTCCTGAGAAAACCGAAAAATGACCTCTCAAAAGTACCTCTGTACTGTAATTTCCTTTTAGAAACATTAAAAGTTAAAGCAAAATTGCTGGTAGAAAAGTTGTCCGCTGAAAAAAAAATTGTTAACATTATACAAATATATTCCACACATTTTCCCTTTTTTTTTCGGTTTTTTACATTTGATAAGAAAATTCTTGCGAAAATCGAAAAATTAATTTTAAATTTAACTTTCCACACCAATTTCCTTTTAGAAAAGTTGCTGCGCGTAAAAATCGGAGCAAGTCTTCTGGTAGAAAAGTTGTCTACAGAAAAAAAAAATAAACATCTTTGTAAAACCATAAGCTTATTCGCTTCACTCAGAATCTAACATTTAAAATATATAGGTTACAAAATTCGATACTTAAGTACCTAAGTACCTTAAGTACTTCGACCTACTTAAGTACCACTTAAGTAATATTAAAAATATACACAGTGAATTTCAGGATACCACCTACGGTTGAGCAATAACCAAATCCTTTTTCGTCCGTATTCTGATTCGTCAGTCGTATCAGTGTTAATCATCGTGTTTTTGTTAGTAAAATATTGTAATTATTATGAAATTGACTCGAAGCCAAAAGAATAAATATCTATTATAATCATAAACAAAGATTTAATTAAATTTTAGGGGGAGAGGACTATTTAAAAAAAAAAAAGATCATTACTTGTATTAAATATACATACCCATTCGTTATCACATATAAAAACTTAATAAACCATAAACGCTCATTCTAATTTCGGGTTAAATGTCATTTTTGGGAGGCTAGATAAATTTTTTTTATTTTTAATAATTTTTGGGGGCTAAGACCCCCTAGCTCCTAATCTCTACTTTATTTAAAATATAATGGTTATTTATACATATTAGATAATAAATATAAAAATACTGGCTGTTAGAGACGTAATAAAGACCAATATGTTCAATGAGAACCCCGTTTTCATTTAATGAACAAAGAAACTGATTCGTTATTTGACGTAGGTACGTATTATTATTCTATAATAGTAAAGCTAACTCTTAAGCGTATAACACAATCACTATATTGTTATTATTCTGTTGTCTACTAAAGTAGTTCCCCTTCATAAACAATTAATACAACAGGGTATATTATATAATCTATAGTATAGTATACTATACTATTATGGCTTTGGCGTTTTGATTTGTATGTATAAATTACGAGGTGTGACTGTTAAATAACGAGACTGGTTACGAAAAAGTGTTTTACGAGTATTATAAAAGTTATTCTACATTCAAATGCTCCCCTTCAATATACTCCCCTCCCCTCGCCACATACCGTTTCATTCGTTTCTTCCATTGCTCGAGGCAGTGCAGGAAGTCTGTTTTCGTAAGACCATCCAGGAGTTCCGCCGATTTTTGTTTCACCTCTTCCATTGACTCAAACCGGATTCCTTTTAAGGCAGACTTTATCTTCAGAAACAAGTAAAAGTCGCAGGGTGCCAAGTCGGGTGAGTAAGACGCGTGTTTGAGTACTGGAGTGCCTTAAGCAGCCAAATAACGCTTCACGCTTTATCCTGGTGCAAGATCCACGAATTGTTTTTCCACAATATCGACCGTTTCTTACGAACTCATTCGCACAATGTTGCCAAAACTGTCAAATAGTAATAATGGTTCACAGTTTAACCCTCTGGAACCCATTCATTCATCACGATGCCGTTGATATCGAAGAAAACGGTTTTGAATTTGGATTACGACTGAATTGGATTCCGGTGCACTCTCGACCTTCAGAAAATAATTTATGCTACTATAGGCCTCTTTTAACAACTTATAGCACTCAGTTGGAGTTTTGTTTAGTTTAACGAGAACATTTTACGTTTATCCGTTGCTCATGTTTTTCGTCACACATGGTTTTCGGCACGAGAGAAGAACACGTTCGTTTTAAATCACTACTGCACAAATACTATAATAGTGACGAAAACGTGTTTTGGTACATGCATAGATAAGATATCTAGGTACCTAACGCATTACTCGTTTTTTAATAGCCACACCTCGTATGACTTATAAAATCAATAAAAACCATCGTTGCGCGGATGGATATCCAGATTCTAGATTTAAAAAAAAATACAACTGATGATAGTACTTTGTACCCATTTTATGTAATATTATAGTCATAAGGGTGCACAGCAGGCACGTAGCAAGGAGAGGTCCATAGAGTCTGGAACCCCTCCCCCGAAATTTAAGCTTCTCACCAAAAAATCAGATTATCGATACGCAAGTCCTCTTAGTAGAGGAATCAATGGTTTCTTAAATCAAACCTTACACAAATATCACTGGCACAAATGGATAAATATTTTTTCTTTGGAGGGGACTTAAGTCTACATAATAATGATTATGAGGTATTATTAGTATTTACTTGATGAGGACTTGATTTTAGGGAGTTTAGCTCAGTTGTTTGGGGCCTAATCTCCCAAATCCACTGTCTTCTATTTACACAAATACAAAAATATCAAGAGTTGAAAATGTTGAAAAATTCATATGAAATAAATTAATTTTTTTTTAAAATGCCGGAAAATCTCGGAGATGGCAGCTGCCTCTCCTGTCTACCTCGTTCCAAGCACGTATTTAAGATCAATTTTCGGGGGGGGGGGGGNAAATTATTATATTATAAACTTTATGATAATAGTATACAGTACAAAATATAATATTATTAAATTATTAAATCAACCTTGCGTGGCATTTTGGAAAAAGTATTGATTATTTCTTCAATATTTATTGAGATACTCCGGTGGACTGACAATAAAGCTAAACCTGTTAGACGATCATCGCTGCAGCTATTCCTCAAATAGTTTTTTAATCGTCTTAAAGTTGAAAAAGTACGTTCTGCTGACGAAGTCGACACTGGGAGTGTTGCAAGTATGGATAGTAAACATCAAATGTTTGGATAAAGGTCCTTCGACATAGCGCTTAGAGTATCGATTGTAGATTTTGGAAGTTATTTATCGGGTACTGATTTCCATTTTTCCATCCACACCTTCAATTCTGACTCAAAAGTGTCATAAGTCGGTAAAAAGCTTTTGTAAAAATCAATGAAATTTTTTAACTCATTGCTACTTGCATTTAATTTAATAAGATAACATGGAAATGGAAACATGGAAAATTTCGGGGAGTGTTTGAACCCTTAAAACCCCCCCTGGATACGGGCTTGCCTCGTTCGCACGCATGTAATTGTAGACTACACTAATGCAGTAGTAGTATAATAAGAGCTGTACCCATCATGCAATGGTGTGAATGATTTTTACGATTTTCATTGAAATTCGAACCAACTTAAAAAAGGTTCTTAAAAAAATTACTAAATTACGCTCAATATTTTTCACCATTAAATTATTTTTTAGATTCTTAGCGGAGTGAGGAATGTATTGGTTTTACAATGATGTTTGTTTTTTATAATTTTTATTTTTCTATGGACAAATTTTTACCAGTAATTTTACTCCGAATTTCAATTATAGTAGATTTTTTTTTAAAGGAAATCTGACAGGGGTAGTACTTTGGGAAGGCAATTTATTGATTTTCCTAGGAGTTTTCCCAATAAATGGGAAAACCGGGAGAACGGAAAAACAAGTGCAATATTAAACAAATATTATTAAAGAAAATATAGAATGCAAATGCAATTATTTTACCACAATATGACACATGTATTATTGACAAAACAAAACACCAAACTCCGCTCAAAATTGTTTTTCGTTAGAAATTGTTAATTGTTGCGTACAGTATACATTCAATTGTCCCTTTTCCTTACTTCTCACCTACAACAATGACCTACCCACGTGCGATGTATGTTCGCCTTTTTCTATTTTTCAATCGCGTAAGTTCTCGCAAACAATTTCCAAAATAATAAAACCGAACATTTTGGGTTGAACAATAAATACTCTGTATACTTGTATTTTTTTGATTTGTAGTGAATTAAAATAAATAACACAAAATGCAAACAATTGCGATAAGAAATGTATACGGTTTATAGTATAGTATAGTATATATAGTACAGTACACTAAGTTGTTATTATAAATATACATTGTAGCAGTCTAACAGTTAATAATAGGTTAGATTAAAACCCGGTACCTACATTCTGATCAAAATCGTCAACTTGACTTTTGTGATAATAAACGAAATAATATATGAATAAGAAATTGATGTTAAAATAAATATAATAGTTATTTATCAGTTTTATTTTAGGCTCACATGATTAATGGAAAAACCAATAAATTTTCCGTTACACTCAGAAACTAGACAATATATAAAAAAAATTAAGTACCGGTTACAGTTTACTGTTGTTCAGTGTTCGCGCCTTAGCGTAATTTTCGTTTTATTAATCTGAACACACTGGGAGTGCCAAAAAAAATGTCATCAACCACATCTCCCATCCGTGAGTCATCTTTTTCAATAATATAATCCTTATAATAACTCGTCCATTTCGTTTTCTATTTTTCTGATTATTTCGTCGACAGCGATACGATAGCAGCTACAGCACTTTTGAATTTGACATCACGACTTCCGACTACGATTTAAGATAGTAAGATCATTTTTTAAATTGGGCTTCCGACCAAATTATATTGATATTTTGTTTTTATAAACTACAATTGATTTACATTGGTTTTTAGTACTATAATAGGCATGGGCATTGATAACTTAATTTTAACATTTTCTCGTTGCTCACAATTATATTGGTTAAACTGGATCGTATATCGGTGTAGATACCTTCCGGCCGGTATTTTAATATTATATTGTATTTTGTACAGAGTTTAGAAGTTCGAGTATTTTGTAGTTTTGATTTCTGATTTTTGTGTTCGTTTGTCCATTAAGGTCATTATATAAAAGTACTTCGATTATAATGATTTATAATTGATAATAAAAATATTATACATATAATTACAGTTGAGATTCCACGTTTTCCCATCCGACATCGTTGGACTGCCACGAGTGTAATCTCGGCGTGTAATGGCGACCGACGTCAAGAAGTAAGTAACCACCGTACTAGTAATAATGCGAATTCGTAGTATTTATCGTGTGCCAAATATATAAATGTATATCACGATGACGATAGTCGTGGTTTTTTGTATCATTATCAATTAATACGATATTTTAATAGATATGTAGGTATCTATATAACAGTCATTTCCTACCAACATCATTTAAAGTAGGTATCTCGGTTATTGAATGAATAAATATGAGAATATTTTATTCACCAATTATTAAAAGATAAATGTAATTTTTCTATTAAAGTGTCAATCATCAAATAACAATGTTCATCTCTAAATATACTACATGGAAAAATCTGATCACCCCCCAAAAGGGGTTTTTGTGAAAAAAGTCATGTTAGCAAAAAAAACTAAATATTAAAAGTTTCTTCGATTTTTTTAAATTTATTTTAGAATTAAATTCTTTTAAGTACCTAATACATATCTTTTGTTAATTTCCAATGTCTATTTTAATTCATATTTTGTCTGCTTTACATTTTGTAAATTAAATTTCCAGCTCATTAGAAACTTTTATTTTTTACATTGTACTACTTAATCATATGAACTTTTATGACAAACAAACACATAATATAATATTATATAGATAGGTGTTGTTTTTTTAAATCAATGTACTTAACTAGGTTATTAAAATAAAATTCTTTATTTATATAAAAATTTAAACTTAACTGATTGAAATCAATAATCTTATACATCTTTTGGTTGAAGTCTAGATTTTGGGTCTGAGAAAAATGTCAAAATTGGTCTACCAAATAACATAAAATAGTTAAATTACCTATGTAATATTATATATGATAATTCACTCTTCACATTTGCACTTATTCATATATAGGAAATAGATAAAAAAAAAAAAAAAAATCATGTCTTCACAAATTATAATAGGTACCTACCTACAAATTTAAAATTTCATTACGATATATAAAAAAATGTATGATTATGTACGGACTGAAAATGGTAAAATCAAAAATCTGATCGATAGAGTGTTGTTTTCAAGGATGGTATGTAAACAAAAAATCTATGTAACATTTTTTTCTCAGACCCAAAAGCCATACTTCATCTCTTTCTCCACTCAAAAACTAAAATATTTAGTTTTTAATTAGCTTTATTAAGGAACAATTAAGTTCCTTATAGGTATTATATCTTTTTGTTTGTTTTATAATTTTAGACCTGAATGCTGGCTATCTACTAACTTTTATTTAAACGTAATGAAGTACATGGTTTATAATTTACTAAGAATTTCATTTGATATTGCTGCATATATCTTGCTCCAATTTAGTACATTATTTCAATGTATATCTGAAAAACTTAAGATAGCAGGAAATGCAATCAATTTAGCAGGGTCACCTGTTAAACAAAGGTAATAATCATACATTTTTTAAAATAAATATTATTAAAACATTTTTTAATAATCAAATATAAACTTTTTAAATTACTATAAATCTCATATTCAGTATTTGATTTCTTAAAATAAACTTTCACAACAATTTATGCAATCAAGTAAATATTAGGTATTTTACATACTTAAAATTTAAAAATGTTTATCTCATTTCTTTTAAAGTTTTAATGATACTTTATAACTTTAATTTTTACCAAATTTTATTATTGTCCCTCTCTATCCCCAGATTATATATTTTTTATTAATTTATTTGGTAGGTGTGAAGATTATTCTTCATTAGGTTATGTTATGGGTTCCAATAAAAATAAAGAACAAATTGAAATAAATAAATTTGTCACCAACCTTGTAAAGAATGAATCATGCATTGAGTAAGTTTTATACAAATAAATAACATATTTTATTGACAACAGTGGTGTAGTAAAGTTCACATAGATCCTCCACTGCTAAAACAGGAAAAACCTAGTCTTTGAACTTTTTGATTAGTTTTTAAACATTGTTTTTTTAATACTTAAAATAGGTATGCCTGCGTCTAATGAAGTATGTTACATCTACTTAATGAAATTTCTCATTTCACAAAGTGTACATACCATATACAATTTATTCGGTATAAATGCAATTTAGCTCCCTAGTGATTTTTTATAATTTTTTTGGTACTTATTTTGATAGTACTTTTAAAAAAGGCTTCCCAAACTTTCTTTGAAAAGTAATGCCAAACACAATTTTAAAATACTCAATTTCCTAATATCGTGTTTTTAAGTTTTAAACTACAAAACATTTAAATTTTTGTAAATGTTAGTATTTTCGTGATAAACAGCTTGATGAAATCAGAATTAATCTATTGTACTTGTTATTTATATTATTGTTAACAAACCTCACAAAACTTAATTATAAAGTTATTCCAAAAATTTACATATTAAAGTAACTTAAAATTGACTTTTTTTTCATTTAGTGTGCAATAACAGATATAACCACCAATTCTTTTTCCATCATGGATTTTTTTAAATTGACGTTATTAATGTTTGAAATTACTTTATAATTACGTCTAATGCAGTTTGCTAACAATAACATAAAAAGCAAATAGGTACTATAAGTTAATACTAGTTTCACCAATTGTAGATTATGATAATACTAACATTTACAAAAAAAAGTCCAAATTTTTTAATTTTTAATATTATAAAACTATTTTTTGAAAAATCAATTAATTCAAAGTTTTTTTTACCATAACTTTTAATGGAAGTTTGAGTGACTTTTTGAAAGTACCATCAAATTAAGCATGCAAAAACACATTTTGAAAAAAAAATCCCAAAAAATGGTTTGGGAGCTAAACTGTATTAATTTAATTTCTTCTAATTATAAAGTATTTACAAATTAGACATTGAAAATATGCTTTGTTAATTATATTTTTCTATTAGACTCAACCTTGGACTCGACTCTCAAAATTATAATCCTATCCATCAAAAGTATCTATTTACATATTTTCATTATATACTATTAAAAGTTTTATTATTATTATTATTTTATTTTTTTTAGAGCTGAATCCCAGCCTCAAGAAGAAACAAATACAAAGTAAACATTTAAATTAAATTTAAAAAAAAATTAAATGTATCTCGTGTAAAAAATGTGTAATAACAAGGAGTAATTAGTACATGTAGTCATCTAATTAGTTTTCTAAAATGTGGTTATAATTATAAAAAATAATATGAAATTATTAAGTATAATATTTATTTTAAGTTAATATATTTTAATGTAGACTTCTGAATTATAATATTAATCTGTATTTATTTATATGATCTCTATAATGGTTAATTTTGCCTCAATAATACTAATTAAATTTATTATATTATAGATCTATTTTAGAAACTGATGAAAATTTAGTTGAATCAATGTAAGAAAAATAATATAAAATAAATTTGAAAGTATAATTATGAATTATCTTGATTTTGTCTTTGTTAGTTCTAATCAAGAAATTAGAGAAGAAGGAATTCAAACAGATATTATATCTAATTCAGATACTAAAGAAATAGAAATTGAAATAGATTGTCAAGTCAATCCAGAAACGGAAGAAAAAGAAATTCAAACAGATTGGAGATCTAATTCAGGAACCGGAGAAGAAGGAATTGAAACAAAGTAAATATTAATTAATAGTATAATTTATTGTAATATTAACTACAACAGCTTACAGCTGTAAGTTTTGTCCAATTTTAATATCATCCAATATTGATTGTATCTTTTTTTACAATTAATATTTTTAATATTTGTATTGATAATATTGCAAAATTAGATAATTACCATGGAAATGTAATAGGTACAATAGTGGTTTATGTGGCTCAAAATAAGCGGAGGGATGCCTACTTTTATACTATTCTTATATTATGGCTTATATATGTAGGGGTGATTGGAGGTGGAGATGAGTTGAACTCCTATGGCCCTAAACCTTATTTTTATAATACAATTTTATATATATTATACATTTTGGTGTTTTATTTGTTGATATATTTAAATTTTTATATACATATAATGATATTTTTATTTAAAATATAAAACATCTTTACATAAGTACATAATTTATGCACATTCAGTTTATCAATAGGTTTTAACAGTATGTATTATATAATTATAATTAATTTATTATTAATTCTACTGTATAATGATACAGTAGAAATAAAAACAAATAAAAAAATTAATCTATTACTACATTACCTACTATAGTCTATAGACTATATTGACATATTATGATATAAAAATTTTAATTAAATTTACATTGACAATGTAAATCGATAATCTTTGTGTATAATTATAAGGGGGATGTATTATTTTGGACAAAATAAGTGGAGGGATAAAAAATGTAGATTATAATAAGTGATGGGATGTCATCCTTGTATTCCCTCCACTTTGACCACTGGTTTACAAATACAAATGCAATTAACAACTCTAGTTTTAAACTTTAATACATTTCACAAAATAGGCACACCAGGTAAAGATTTCTTGCACAGGGCTTCTAAAATAATGTCAATGAAGGTTTAACAAATTTGAATTTATGAATACTATAAATTAAATAGTTATAGTATTTCTGCAAACAATACCATACCATAAAACATTGAACAAATACATTTTTTTTTAAAAAATACATGTCATTGGCCACTTCACTATTGGTTTTCTTCATAATTATTTCTAAAATGTTGTAATATAAACTTTTTATAAAACGTCATATTAAAATGTTTTGCAATGAGTGACATTTCTTTCAGTTATCAACAATCATAACATTCAATGGTTCCTGACCAAAGTTTTTGACAACTACAATTTTAAATGATTCATTTTTTTTGAGACTAGACTTTTGACATGTGGTAGGTTTAATTGCTCATATATTTTTCCCTTTGCACTAATAGTTGAATCCTTTTAAGTAATTCACTCAAGATCTCATGTGGTGAACTCCCTCAATAGTCAACCACGTTTTCAGAAAACCATTTTTTACTGTTCATTTTTCTTTCTTTTGACTTTGGATTGGTTTCTAATGGAGTGGAATAGTATGAGTTATTATCATGATTATAGATGTATCCATGTGCCATTTTAGAGTTACCGAGCCAAATTAAAGACCCCTGAATCCTTGAAAAATATCCACTCAGTGCATGACCATCAAGTGCCACGTAAGATATAAGAATTTAGATGTACATTTTTGGATAAAATATAATGTAACTAACTTCATGGGATTTGGATGAAAGTTTTTAGACTACCCTAAATTTGGACCTACTACCCTAAAACCCATCAGGAATCCTATCTTTTTTTAATGTTGCCAAATTGAAATTGAACCTATCATTCATATATCCAATAGTTGATAATTTACAGAGCCATTAACATTATCTGGCCTACAAGCTTCTACCAATATTATTTATTGAGCAATTTGTACAATAATCAGTCACTATTAGTCACTATTGGACTTATAAAATGTGCCCTTCTTTAGTCATTTTATGTCAGAATGGCCATACCGTATAATAAACATATTTATAAATATACTTACATTAATTTTCTTCGTAATGTTTAAATTAAAACATTGTATAAAGCATAGGTGTCATTTCAAATAAAATTATTGGGTAGTAAACATCTTAAATAATATTTTCAATTTAAATATTATGTATAATTGTAAAACCAATACATTCCTAGATGTGTGACACATCTAGTTCTTGTTCCAACAGTGTATTCTCTAGTAGACTACTGCTATGTAAAACAGATGCCACTGCATCCACTTACTAAACCACTGATACTAAAACTACCTAAATAACCTTTATTGGATTTATTTTTAACTATTTATATTTGTAATATCCCATAATAGTATTAATAAAACATTCATGGATTTTTCATGAGTTTCTGTCATAGTTATATTACAAATTATTGTTTAATAATAATTATTAGAATTTACAGATTCCTGAGAAATTCCTACTTTTTTTTTTTTTTAAAGTTATTAATTTATGTGAACATGACGTGTCTGATTAATAAAAATATTATAATACATAATAATTAATATTTATCAACATATTCATGGCTTTTTTATATCAGATTATTGAACCATTATGGTATGTGTTTATAATTTATGATGAAATATACACACACTAACATGCATACATACATACAAACAGATAGCTAAAATCATAACTCCATAGATAATTGTTGACAAATTAAATTAAATTAAAATGAATATAAAACATAAAAACATATGTTTTTATTAATTTAAAAGAATGTTCACTTCTAAGAAAAATGATATAGATTTACTGTTTTTAGTGTGTCTACATTGAGTTATGACAAATTGATAAAAGATGAATGACACCATTGGGCTGAGTTGTACTTGCACATTTTACATTTGTAAAAGTTGCTCACTTCACACAATTATTTACCTACCTTTAATGTATATTTTCAAATTTAATCTTGTATATATGTGATTTAATGTGCCCTGAAGCCAATAGTGCAATTAGAATTTGTTTAATGTATTTAGGTTTTTTTATACCACTAACCATTATCAATCATTTATTGAAACATTACAAGGTGTAACCAAATTACTTTCTGAAAAAATAACTGTATTATTATGTTATATTACATTAGGTACCTATATTATGTATTGTTAATTTATTATGTTTATAGAAATAGAAATATGCAGAATTATATTAAATAGTAATAGACCTGTTTTCTTCTGTGCTGTTTTGACTACAAGTGGGTGTTTGATATTAAATAAAAACTAAACATTATACTGAATGTTAATCTAATACTAATATTGTCTTTTTACCATACAAAATTATATTATATTAATTATATTAGTGCTGGGCAATTTAACAATCTATTATTTTAATTTTTTTTAAAAGTTTTCTACCAGAAATCTTGCTTCAAATCTTAAGAGTAGCATCTTTTCTGAATGAAAATTTTATCTAGTTGGTAGGTAAGGTACAGATTTCTAGATATGACCATTTGTTGTGTTACTTTAAAACTTAATATCGCTCAACTATTAATATAGTGAAGATATTTACTTGTTTTTCATTTAATTTTTTTCAATATGAGTATTTCAACAATTAAAGTTGAAGCCACTTATTAAAACATTCCTAGATCATAATGAAATGTGTCAATTATACAATTGAACATTTAAAAGCATATTCTACTGATTATTTATTACATTTTATATTATGTAAAATATGTACTTATCTAATGATGTTTTTTTGCTTGAGTAACTTATCATGCCTTCATAAGAGTAATGCTGCCCACAGCCTTTTTCATCAGAATAGTGCTGAACTGCTTTCCTGAGAACACACACTATGAGCTTCCACAATTTCTTAATTTGATGGGGGTCTCTTGCTGATTTATTATTCTATAGCATCAGCATTAGCCTGTTCAAGTGTTTGAGATTTCAAAACTACATTACTTTGATATCTTCTATTACAATAACACACTTGATTTTCAATGTTTTAAATATACAGCTTGCCTGTACTGAGACATCACTGTTTCTAATAAGCAGCTTCTAAAAAAAATTATTTTACTCCTGCTTGAGGAGGAAAAGGAAGATGAATTATTAATAGAACATATTAAATTAAAGTAAAAAAGACAAAAAGTGGATAAACAGAAGGATACTTTCAAATTTTAATTATAAGCCTTCTGTTACAAAATTACATACAAATTTGGGTTTTGAGTGGAGCAAAGAAGCTTATGGTTTTACAAAAGTGTTTTTTTGTTTTCTGTGGACAACTTTTCTACAGAGATCTTGCTTCAAATTTTATGTGTAGCACCATTTCTGAAAGGAAATCTGTGTGAGAAAGTACTTTAAAGAGGTCATTTTTCGATTTTCTCAAGTTTTCTTATTAAATACAAAATACTAAAAAATGTACGAAATGTATTAGTATATTATTACAATTTTTTTTCTGTGGACAACTTTTTTTACCAGCTCAAACTTTAATGATAGTAATTTTTCTAAAAGAAAATTTCTTTAATGGGGTAGTTTTGAGAGGTAGGTTTTTGATTTTCTCAGGAGTTTTCTCAACAAATGTGGAAAAACGGGATCCACTTAATTTTTGAATTAGAATAATTAGAATTTTGTCATAATATGACATATGTATTGTTGGCAAAACTGCTATCAATTGAACTCGGAATCCATTTATTATTACTTACAGGTGCACATTAAATTAATTTCTTACAACAGTGGCTGCATCGACCCCATTATTCTAGGACTTACATTTTCTTCTTAGCATAAACTATTATGACTTATTATGACTTGTTATCAGTTATGGAAACAGAATTATCAAAAGAACCAAACAACTTAGTAAAAAAATTTAATTTTTGCATGGTTTCATGTGTGATGGTTGCGATACACTGCTCTTAGACTAGTGCTGTCACTGGTCACAGCAACTAGTTTCTGTAGTACTGCAAACCACTGCATAACTATGAGCATAAGAGATCAGTCTATAGAGATTGTGTATTACCAATGTGGTGGCAAGGAAACATACCATTAGGAAATCAATTTTTTTAATTTTCCAGCAACTTTCATAATAAATGAAAAACCATAAAACTAAAAATGACAAATTTACATTTAGCAATTTCATTATTTTTGATTTATTCTATTTTATATATCAACCAGAAATCACAGAAATTTTCAAGTGTAATTATTTTTTCTGAAAAAAAAATTGTGTTTAGTTGGTGAGTTTGAAAGTCGATTTTTGAGTTAGTGCAGCTATCTTGAGAATACAGCAAACCAGGAAAGTCGGAAATAACAATTTTATTATTATACATTTTGTGTTTTTGTTACAATATGGTTATAAATACTTATTAGTTTTAAAATTTTTATTCGTTTGACCTTTTCTAGACACGATCAAAAAATTTTGTTAATTTTTGAGCTCTTTATAGACATTTGATATTTTATTTAGAAGTTATAATTTGTATAAGTGGTTTTAAATCCCGTTTTTTAAAACAATTATAACTAAACTTCACCCATAATTTTTTTTTTTTGTAATGGTTTGTCATTGCCTACAGATAAAAATCAAATGACTATTTTTATCCTACCTTCCCAATTGTCCACCTATAACAGTGGCACACCCATCCCTAGTATCAGCTCTTTTTTTATTTTTGTTTAATAGAACTGTTAATATCAAAACCAATGCTGTTACTGAAGTAATGTGTAAAAGAATACTTACTAAAAGGACAGCAATTCATCTTATAAACAAATCTTTACACAAAAATGATGATTTACCAAAGAAAAAAGAGGATTTTAAATCAAAATGTGTCAAAGATGATTGGTAAGGGCATAATATAATAATTATGTTGTATAGCAGTGTCATTATAAAAGGAGGTAAAGAGGAGGGGGATAAATCACCTTATCTGGTTAATAAAATGTTGATCAATGTGTAATACAGTTAAAATAAAAAACAACATAAAATCATATATATATGAGTCTCAAGTGTGTAATATTCGTTTTCCAAGTGACCATGGTGATTATTGCCTTGAAATAGAGTTTGGTATGATGATTTGTAATAATATTTATTAATTAAGAATATTGCGGCTGTATCACTGTTTTGTTACCAGTTAGCAAAAGGCATGCATATGTGCGTTATTATTAAACCTAACAATTAATTGTAATTGTTATTTTTATTAGTAAATAAATGTACCTAAAATAGGACCTAATATGATTAGGTCCTATTTTGTTGATTTGTTTATTGTTTTAAAATTTAGAATATGATGAAATGCAATATTTATATTAAATAACCTATTTATTTATATTGTACTGTAACTATACATTTTCAAGAATAACAGCTTAAGCATAATATTTCTTACTTTACTAATAAAAATAAGTTGTATGTGATACTGATAAACATCTAGAAAGCTTGGTTTTTTCAATTTATTTGTGTGCTTCTTATTTTTCTACTTCTTATTCTTCTCCTTCACTTTCATCCCAGCTCTCGCACGTGCCATACACTGGCTGCCTTTGAGTGTCTTCAAATCAATCAACCACTTCAAAATTTAAAACTGAATTTATTATTATTATTTATAGATATGATGTATACAAATTGATAATATAATAATGATAAAATAAAATTATTTTTCTCCTCCTTTACCTTCATCCCAATTATTTGGGATGGATTACCCTATCCTAAACTTCACTTAATTTAATCTTCCACACTTCACATACAACAGATATCCTCATACCATTCTTCAACACATTTAAACATTTCTGTTTCGGTTATCTTCTCCTCCTTTTGATTATAATATTCTTACTGCTTCTTAGTATTAATAAATATCTAAATTTTAGGAATACACAGAATTACAGAGAATTTCCAGAAAAATATGATAACTGTGAAACTAGAAGAAATATGCCAATTAATGAAAAATCGTAAGTAACATTAATAAGATTTTAATAAGTTTAACCACACGAGTACCCACACCGAGTACTGAGGTTTTGATAATCTATTTAATGAATGTATATTTGTTATTCACAGTGGATATTATTATTAAAAAAAAAAAAAAAAAATATTAATGAAAATAATAATAATTATTTATTAACGCTACAATCACTATAATCATTTATACAACTATTTTTCAATTGGTTTTAATTTATGATCAGTATCAAATATTAAACAATTATTATAAAGAAAATATATAATGCCTATGTAATTATTTTATCATAATATGGCATATATATTGTTGATAAAGCTTCACTATCATCTAAACTCCACTCAGAATAGTTTTTAGTAAGCAATGGTTTATCATTACTTACAGATACATATCTGTATATCTCTATATCCTACCTCACTAACAACAGTGGCGGCACCCATCCTCATTATCTTAGGACAGTTTTTTCTTAAACTTTCTATGTTTTTACCCAATTTTTAAGAAAACTTTTCTGACAATTGACAATACTTTTTTTATATTCTAATTGAACTAAAAAATGTATTTGTTTTATTGAGTAAATAACTTGTCTATCACAAGTGTTACTTTAATCAAAAACTTTTATAATCACCTTCTTGTAGCATTCTTGATCTATTGGTACATTGGAGTTGTAATTTTTTTATTTTCTTTATAGTTCTCTTAATAAATTGAGAAACTAGCAATTTTTAATAATTGCTTAGTTATCTTGACAACAGGAGATAACTAAAACAAATAATAATCTGCTCAGAATTGTTTTTTGTTTGCAAAGGTTAATACAGATATAATTTTAATTAATCTGTTTAACCTACTTTTTAACATACCTCTTAAAATAGCTACACAACTATCAGTAGTATTAGTCTTTTTTTTAAATCTTGAGTGTTTTATATTAATAATTTTATTTAATTGATAAATCTATTTTCTTATAAAGAGTATAAACCATTAAAAAAAAAAAACAGGTATTAAATAGCTCATATAAGATATAAAATGTTATAGTATACTCTTAATAAAATTAATGTAATACCAAAAGTATTTTATTATAATAACTATTTTATATATTTGGTTTATTTTTAGATGGAATTTAATTAATGGAGATGTTTTTAATTTATCTTCTGAGTACTCTATTGCCCACTGTATTAGCAAAGATTTCCAAAGTTTTTCTTCTGCATTTAAGTATGAACTAATTGCCATCTTTTTTAATTTACAATTTTACTAAATGCTGTTTTTTTCACTTTTCAGTTACAAGTTTGGTAATATTGGTTTTTTAATGGATCAAAATATAGAAGTTGGTAATGTTTGTGAAATTGTACATGATACACAGTATATATTTTACTTAGTTGTAAAGAAATTTAAATCAAACCCAGTCTTATTAGATAATTTTGAAAAAGCATTTAATAATCTACTGGTTCAAATGAAGGCACATGGATTAAAAAAATTAGCAATTCAAAAATCTGGATTGGATTTCTATTTTACTCAGAAAGTGAAAGGGTTAATATGTAGAATATTTTCTAGATCTGATATTGAAGTCTATATATGTACAATGCCACCAGTGAGAGAAAAATTGTCTTTCTTTTTATAATGTTTGTTTAAATAATTACAATTTGATTTAAATTTATAGAAGATTCCATTACAAATTTGTCCTCCTGCAGCAAGAGTAAAATCAATTGAAAAAAACTTATGGGAAATGGAACCTCAAACTGATAGAATAATGTTCATTAATTTAGAACAAGTGTATTATGATTATTGGAAAGATGAAATCGTTGAAAATATAAATGCTTTATATTCATTCAAAGACAAGTAAAAATTTTATATTATATTATTATAAGATTTTTTACTAAACTAATACAATTTTAATCAATATTCTAATGTCAACCTCTAGCAGTTTCAATTTAATGCATTTTCAGCACAGAATTTTTCACTATAATTTGTTCTGTGATAATTACAAAACAGTTCATAATTTATAATATTTCATAAATTAAAACTTTAATTTAAAACAATAACTACCTATATTAATGTAATACAAAATTAAATAATAGATTTAATTTTTCAATATAAAACCTAAATCATATTTCCATATTCTCTGTATTAAACACTAAGTGTAAGTGTTTTGAATTTGTAGCACTATTATAGTTTTGTATATGTTAATAGTTTTAAAATTGAAAGAGATATAAATAACAAATAAAGAATCAATATCTTATCTTTGTTAAAATGGTTACATAGTTTATCTTTCTTGAATTTGAATTTGTATTTTTCAGGGGTGGTAATTTACTGTATACAATTATATATGGATATGATTAATACATTTTTTTTCTTCTGAAACATTGAGTATTCATTATATAGATTTTAACTAATATCCTTCAACTTTGTTTATAACTTTTTAATGTAATATGTACTAGATACCTATATAGATACAATATTGTATTGGTATTTTTAATCTTGAATTACTATTAAAGTGTTAACTGTTAACAAATAATTATATTAAATCAGAAAATGTCTAAATAAAAAATATTAAATAATTAAAAACAATACAGTTACATCTAGGTATATATCAAAGCTAAAACATAAATTAATTATTATAAATCACATCTATCTTGGTGACTTTATCTAAATTTAAAATTTAAATAAAACAATATATTTTGTGTTATTTTTAAAAATGTAATAAACAATTTTAATTACTTTATTAACAATTACATTATAACAAACTATATTCCATAGATGCTCTTCACCACAGTCGAAATAAAAACTTTATGTAAAATAACTTTTATATTTTTTTTTATATAATTAATGTTGAATTTTATTTTATTTTTTTAAATTAATATAATTTATTTTGTACATATATAGGTGTCCTACAGTGTTATCATTATGCTAATAACTATATTAATAGTATTATTAGTAGTATTAACTTTATCAAAATTCATTTTTTTTTAATCTGATTTTGTGTTATCTGGACACAAATGTAGATAATATTCAATTTTTGTAATAAAAATTTTAATGTAAAATACTTCTTAGTTATAGTGTCTTGGTAATAGGATGTTTAATTTTTAGAAAATTGGCGTGAAAACAAATAATTTTCAATAAGATAACATTTTAAAAAATAATGATTACAAACAGCACTGTAATTCTTTATTTTCTATTCAATGTTAATAGTTTTCCGCTTATTATCTAAAAATTAAACTGGTAATTACTAAGAAACTATTAATTAGATATGAATGTATGTAACATTAAAATTTTTAAAATAATATCTTTTATAGAATAGCTATTTTGAAAATTATTGAAAAGTGATAAAATAAAATTTTTTTTTCAATACCTGAGATAAAAATTAAAATGTAATTTTTCCTTTATTTGTCTCTTTCACAAAAAATCTGTTGAGTAAAAAACAAAAAAAATGTAAAAAAAAAAGTAAAAAAAAAAAAAAAAAAAAAATGAATATTGACATAATTATTAGCTAAGGATAACATTAGGACATTTTGTATAACAGAATTATAATACAATATTACATCAAAGGATTTATTTATAATCAGTAAAATTATAATTTAACTATTGATTACTTCTGATTAATTTTATACTGTATGGTTTATACATTTTATACACACAATGTGACATTCCAACCCTGATTTTTTTTTTTTATAATTTCCATATTTTTTTTTTTTATATAATCTATTACTGGATGTTTAAAGGTTACTTCAAGACATGCATATTAAACCAAGGGCACCTGGAGAAATATTGAGTTATAAAATTCACAATGAATTATTGATTTGCATACTGATCAGCCCTATTGAAAATAATCCTTTGTTTTATCAGTGTCTTGAAAAAACTTATAATAAGATGAAGTCACAAATGACTGGCTATAGATATTTAGCATTTCAAAAAAAACAAAATAATGGATGGATTTCACCTATTTGTTTTTCTCAATGTATAACATTGCTACAGCTCATTTTTAATGATAGTAAGGCTGAAATTTGGCTTTGTGGTGTTCAGGATAATTTAAGAAAATATCAGTTAAAACAATATCAAAAAACTGTAAACACAGCTATTAAAAACCAACATATAAAACCCTATAGCAAATCTAGATATATAAATAGAACACCAGATAAAACAAATTCAACTTTTAACAATGGAGATAATCAAAATGATATTTTGAACAATACAACCACTGATGTTACTCAATTTGCTGGACAAGCAACTGACTCCCTTGGAGCTGACACTTATGAAACAGGTAAATTTGTATTCAAATAATGATAACCAATATTTACTATGGTTTATGATTAACTATACTTCATACCATGGGCAAATAACATGTATTTTCTTATCTTTTTCAGAGTCCTGGAATTAATATTATTTAAAATACAATCTATTCTAATTATTGCTGAGAACTTAATTCATTCAAATGCATATTAAAAAATTACAAGTATTAAAAAAAATTAATTTCTAGCAAATGGTAAACTATCATTGTTTATTAAAACGTTTACATTGTTTGGCAAGTAAACTAAAAATATTAACTTATATACATTTAAATGTCTAATATGAAGTATGAGTTTGAGATTTTTTTTTTTTATTATTAGAAAGTTTAATTAATTAAAATGAAAAGAATAATTTTTAATTTAAAAAAAGCATTTTATTTTTTTTTTTACACATTAACCCAATTATAAAAATGTATGAGTGTTAACCATCTAATAGTTTTAATATTTTGATTTTATTATATTTTGTTCTTTCACATATTATGTAATGTTAAATTATTTTTTTCTGTCATAATATTAAGTTATTTCATTAAATATCTTGGAAATTATTACAATTTATTTTGTGTGTACATATATATTATAACATAATTTTAATGTAGTAATACATTAGAGTTAAATTATAGTCAATAAAATTAAAATTTGACTATTGGTTATTTTTGAATTTGATCTTAATTTAAAACGCCTACAGATTATAATGTCACTAGTTATTCAAGAGTAGAATTATGTAATATTATTATGTAGGTACATTGAAGTATCCTCCAGAACACACTATTTTATATTTATATGGTTAAAACAATAGTTGTTCATACCACAAATTATATATATAATCTGTCAAACTTATCAAAAGAAAATACTAAATTCTCCTTAAAATATTAATTCTTAGAACCGTACAATAATTTGATAATAGTAACATGTCATCAATGACATAAACAAATGTTATAGTGCTTTTCTGAACATTTTTTTTTTTCTGTAATAGTGCATTTAAAATGAAACCCCTATAAAGATAAATTATGGTATATTTATTAATACATTTAAATACATAATATAATGTAGATATCTACCAGGTATATGTCAATAGGTAATTATTGCTTGAACAATTTGATATGATTATTATTAGAAGGTAGTACTGGTAATTGCTTTTGGTGATAGGTAATAATAATACTTTTGTTAATAATATTATAAAATGTATATATAATATAATTATATTATTAAAATATATTTTTTATAGTCGAGAATTGTTTTTTGGTTATTATATTTTCTATAGCAAATATCATTTTAGTATTTAAATACAATTTTATAATGTATTTTGTAAGTTTTTATTAAAACTGTCAACTTTAAACCAAAATGCAATGTCTTCAAAAATTACTCTATTCATAACTATAATTTATTAAAAATGATTAAGTAATAACCGTATTCTAAAATATTTGTATGTATTTGATTATTATTTAGAATATTGATTATGGCTGTTTCCAAGCTATAAAGTATAAATAAGTGTCATTAATGTATTTGTTGGTGTGAATAAGTGTTCTCCACTTCTGAGGTTAACAAATTGGGTCTAAAGCTGGTTGTACGGATTATTAATATGAACTTACAAAATAAATTTTATAATTTTATTTTAATACTAGAAAGATGTATGCCTATAGAAAACATAATAACCAAGTGTCAGACCAAAAAATGAAATACATTTAAAAACACATTTGACTACAATAAAATATATTTTAATAATATTATTAACAAAAGTATTATTATTACTCATTATCAAAAGTAGTTACAAGTACTACCTGCTAATAATAATCACATGAAAATATCAAATTGTTCAAATAATAATTACCTATTGACACATACTAGGTAGGTACCTGCATTAAATTATTCATGAATAATATAATAAATAATAGTTTTATACTGTTATGTATTATATATATTAATAAATATAAGATAATTTACCTTTATAGATTTATCATTTTAAAAGCACTTTTACAATAAAAAAAAAAAAAATGTCCATTATTTTAATCATTGTCCTGTTAAAATACATACAAACAATACAATTTATGGTCCTCTTTCAGGGTAGGCAGCGAACCTAGCAGCAATTTTAACTGCAGTAGTGTTCTTAATCAACTGATAAGCCAAGTGTTTACACTTTATTAATCCACCTTGATTAGATGTATGTTTTATTTGGAGCAAGAGTGATATTATTATCAGTAACTTTTATATTTTATTATACACCAATAATATATGAGACTAAGAACCGTTAATAAAATATTGATGTTATCAATTTTGGTGATGTTAGTATTATCAATTGTTAATGTTCAATGTTTATGATAATACTCGGGAACGTTTAATAGTGCTACATAGTGATTGCACCGGCTCATAAATACATCCCCTATGAGGTTCTGTTTACAGTTTTAACTAAGATTAACAGATTCTTAAAAAATAACAATTACTGACTTGCTGTTAATAGCATGGAAAATGTACAAATTGCATATAATTTGTAATGTTTTTTGGCTTATCATAATATTTTCTTACACACAACGGTCGTCTCCATGCAGCCAGCATACAGAAAAAAGAAGTCATTTATCCGGATACAAAACACGTAAGTCAATAATATTGGATTAATATCTGGCTCTCGAGGGGAAAAAAGCAAAATGTAGAAAAATAACAAATACCTATATTTTTTGTGCCCGGTTTATTTTTTTAACTTTATTGTGATTAAAAGTACTGTTAAATAAATGAAACTACAACTTTACAAATCTAAAAATAAGAAATAACCAAATATTAAAATATGTTAATGTGGAATCACCATCTATAGCCACCTTAAGAATTTGTTCACATATCTATATGTTATTTTGTCCACAGTTATTTAAAATCGGTTGACAATGTAACCGTATATACAACTGGCTCAATACTTGGTTAATATTTCATAGCCTAATGAAAAATACTGTATGAGGTGTTATTTTTACTTTTTTAAAATTTAATTTTCACCTAATATGACCATCTTATGCTATCTTATGTTTGTAGTAATTGATGTGACTCAGTAAATTAATTAATGTAGATATATTCAATAATAACCATATGTGATATCAAATTAAAAATTATACTATTAATGAATAAAATACAAATGAGTGGCCATAACAGGGATACTGACCATAGATTATAACTCAACCCTGTATTTTATATCAATAACAAACTGCAAAGAAAAAAACATTGTTATTTTTTATAATTGATTCATTGCTTTCATTTTAAATTTGAATATTCAAATACTTATTCCAAATAAATAGTATACTTACACAGTTATAATATCCATTTTTTTTTTTTTTTTTTTTTTTTTAAACAATAGATTAAACTTAATGAATTTTTATTTTAAATGAACAAACTTATCCTATATATTAGAATAATTAGGGTTCAAAATTCAATTAGTATGATATTTTTTTTGTAGTAAATGGTAAAAAAGTCTCATTTAAAAATGTTAGATAGTCCCTATAATATCTAATATTTTTATCTTATTTTAGTGCTTTTTGATTATCCTGGATACCTGTTTTTTTGCCCCCTGTTACCTACTAGATGTAGTTTTACTAACAAATCTTGATTTATTTTTGATTAAAAGTCCAACATAATATCTCACTTGATTTGGCATGTAGAGCGAGCCATATTTTGAACTCTCACACATCCATCAGCCAAAAATATTGTTATGAAGGCTATACAGGTAGTTGAGATATCTGAAAAGTACCCCTTTTCAATTTATCATTTTATTTTTCCAATTGTTTTTTATTAATTTTGGGCAAAATATTATTTGCTTAGGTTTCAATCATCATTTTTAAAGTTTTCAAAACTAGATTTAACAATTTAAAACAGTGGTGATCAATCTTTTTTACAGAGGGCCATACGAAATAATAATGATTCTTAGCGAGCCAAGAATTTAAACTTTTACTTTTAAGTTAAAAGAATATTATATTTTACTGTAGGTACATCTTAATATGCGTTCTTTTATATATTTATTTATTTATAATGTACTGATTGTTATAAATAAGAAAAAAAATGTAAGTATAAACATAAATTTTTTTAATGTGAGAAAAAATTTTGAAATTTAAAGTTATTTTTTTTTATCAATTTTGATTTAATACTTTGGTGGATTGAAAAGGTGCTATACTCATAATATACTTTCTGGTAGAAAAAGTGTTATATAAAAATACAAAAAATAAACATCATCATAAAACCAATACATTCTTCGCCCCATTCAGAATCTAAAATAAAAGTCTATTTTTTTAGAATATTTTTTGCCCGTGTGTGAATGATTAAATGGTTATTAATTTATAATACTATTTCAATTATTGATATTGTTTTTTTTTTTTTTTCTAGAATTTGTATACAATGAAAATGAAATTGAAAAATTTGTTTGGTAAAGAAACTCACCTTTAGCAGCACATTATAGGGTAATATAAGTTTTATATTTTATATAAAATAGAATTCAGTACTTACATAATAAAATGGATAATGGAAAATTGAATAATGCCAACATGCGTTTGAAGAGAACCTCTGATGAAGAAGAACCACCTAGTAAACATCAGCGTTTATTTTTACAAAATAATGACCAACAACATTGTGTATTTGATGATTGTGAATTTGAAAATTCTGAAATTAACGAACAGAATTATGACAAAATTTCTGCAATGACCATTAACAAAAAACTACAAGTTCTAGAAGTTAGAGACAGACTTTCACGTATAAGTTCAACCAAACAATCTAAAATAATAAATGTGGATGACATTAAACCAATGAAAGGTACTTGTCTTGATATGTGTCCAGAAAAAGAACGTTTAATGCGTATTCATAGTAATATGGTTTCACAATTTGAATGTAAAACAATAGATTCAAAACTAGAACCAGTTTTTGAATTGATGGTCAAACAATATGCTAGAAGCTCAGCTGATCAAGCTAATCCATTATCCCATGAATTGAGACCAACACCAGTACTTGTTAAAACTATGAAACATATGCTTAAAAATATAATATACCCAATAGAATCCAAAGTCGAACAAGACTTACTCATTTGGTATGATTTTTGTTGGGATCGGTTGAGAGCGATACGCAAAGATATTGTTCAACAGAATTTACAAAATTTAAATGTTGTAACAATACTTGAACAAATTGGTCGGTTTCATATCGCATGTTATGATCTAATGTTGGGTTATTCTGGTTTTGATATCAAGTTGAACACTGAAAACTTGAACAATTGCATTCAGATGTTGATGCCTATGTATAGAGAATTGGAAGAAAAATGTCCAAATGAACCAGAATTTGTTTCCTATGAGTTACTTATGCACTTGGGGAATCCGCAATTTCATACTACTTACGATTTATTACCGATCCATATAAAACAAACACCAGAAGTAAGATTTTGTATTAAAGCGCACACTGTGTACTTACATTCAGGTAACTGTAGAGAATTTTTCAGATTACTAAAAAGTACAACATTTATGAATTGTAGTATTTTACAAAGGATTATTCCAAGTATTAGAAATAACAGTATAAAAATGATGAATATATCCTTTACAACTATGAAGAGAATTCATAAATTGGATATGAAATATATAATGGAACAATTGTGTTTTAATGATATCAAATCGGCCTACAAATTTTGTACTGATGTTCAGCTGAATTGTACCGAAAATTATGTAGAACTATCACGTAATGTATCTATACATATTCCTGAACACAAAAGACAGCAACAAGAGCTATTCATTGTGCAGAAAAGGCAAAATTTAACAACTTTAATCTCTAAAACAAAATATGTGTCTGGCGATTTCATAGTTGGTCCAGTTAAATCGAGCTTTAATAGTAATGGTCGTTTTATTGGTTATTCTAATTATGCTGACAATGACAATAATGATAATGACATTGATGATAATAACAATGATGATAATGACAATGATGATAATGATGATAATGACAATGATAATAATGACAATGATGACAATGATAATAATGACAATGATGAAAATGCAAATAATGATATTAAAAATGATGATAACAAAATTATAACAATTATTAATCTTAAGGATGGTCATTCAAATTCTCAAGAAAAAATGGAAATACAACCACCTCCGAGTACTACAATAGAGAAATTTTCATTTGAAAATCTAAGTAATTTGCATTCAATGACTCCAGCAGAAACACCAGCTTCGACAGTTTCTACATTCCAATTTAACTTACCTAAACCACCTATAAATCATTTGGTATCACAAGTTCAAACACCTAGTTCCAATTTTGAAATACCAGAAAAAATGCCAAAATCATTTACATTTAATGCTACTTTTGTTCAATCAAATTTACCCTCCACAGTAAATTCATTGGTGACTTGTAACTCACCAAGTCCTCTTATAACATACAATTATGATTTGACAAAACCTTCTGAAGATTTAATTCAACCGAGTCTTAATATGTCTTCTAATATTAATTCTGAAGAAAAAGTCCAATCTGAACAATTGACAAAAAAACAAATTAAAATTGATGAAAAAACAAATACAAACATTGGTCTTGCCAAAATCTATTTTGATAAATGGCAGAATAATGTAAACAATAGAAAATCAAAATGTATTGAAGAAGTCTTTGCACATAGTGGATTATTTAATTCAGAATGTATTTCTTCATTATCCTCTTCTCAATCATCAGAAATATCATTTAATTATGGTGAGAATGTTATTGTTGTTCAAGAAGAATCTGACTGGGTTCACAGACAATATCTTTTAGCAGAAAAGTATTTCTATATTTGGCTAAAAAAGGTTTTACGCAAGAGAAGAAAATATGAGATGGAAGCTGCTTATGGAATGCCATGGTCAATGTTTATGCTGGTACATGGTACACCAAAGGAAATATTGCAGAGTGGAAGAAAAAAAAAGATAGAAGAAAGAAACAAACACTTAAAAACTCCAATAAATCATCCATTAAGTTATAATAGAACTAAAGAAGATGACATAAGTTTTAATATTGCAAATATATTTGTTAAAAATGTTTTAGAGGCAAATAAAGCTAAATTAACTGGAAACAAGATATTTTGGAAATTAGCTGTGAATTATGGAAGTTGGCCAGAACCTTATTGTATTCAAGATAAAGTACAGGCAATTATTTATGGTAAAATGGGATTCAGTAATAAGCAAGTGCAATCTATATATACTGACTATAACATGTACTTTATAAAGTCAGTGCAAAGTTGCAGTGGATTACATGATTGGAAGAAAAGCGGTTTGAATGCTAGTCTTATTTTCACAAACACCAATAAAGAAAATATGGAAACATTGTTTAAACGCTTAGAATTGATTTTACACTCAACACCTAAGGCTATACCTTGTGTTTTAATATTTTCTTCTAGCTCAAATAAAGACATAATAAAAGATTATGAATCAGTTTTAGATGCATATCGTATAAATGATTATATAAACAACTACACTATCTACATCTGGGATGGACCAAAGACAATTCTAGAAGCTATAGAATTTTTTTCTTTAAATTATGTAGACCATACACCCAATATGCGTACAGAAAATTTATTTTATAATTTACTTAATTTCGCTCAATCATTCTATTTGAAAGTACGTAATTTATTACCAGAAGATAAACCAAATATTATTATTGAAAAGTACAATCAATATTTGGACATTTACATTGGTCACTTGGGTAGAAAAAATAAAGAAATAAGATACTTGGCACCAGAATTAATTCCTTACTATACTCGAAATCCTGAAAAATTTTCAATTTATCATTCCAACTTCAATATAAAATATTTTGAAGAATTATTGAACTTCGGTCACCTGTCATTGTACAAATCATGGCCCCCCCAAAATGTTGACAGTTTAATTGAATATATAAAGAATATGTGCCAGGTTACAAATCGTAGATGTTGGTGTTTAGACATATTACAAATGCTTCAGCTAAACAGAAAATCTGATTTAGAAGATTGTTTATTGAATGCCAATTGGTATGAAATAATCGAAATGTGGATTCAAGGAGCTTTAGATAAATGCTCTGCTAAACAAGATAATTTTACTGTATTTTACACTGGTGACCCTATTGCAGAAGTACTCAAAACTGTATTTCCAGATTGCTAAACATATCAAGTTGGACATTGGTAAATAAAAACCTATTTGTTGTATACCTATACGTGTTCATTTAATCATTTACCTAACTACATATAGTTTTTAAATATTATTAACAATAACTCTTTAAGTTCTTGGCTCTTTGAAATGTGACTTATTTTATGTAATTAAACATTTTTTTTTTATCAATATTCCTAAAAATCCTATTAAGTAAATACAAATATTTTATTTTATTTAATATACTCTATTGTCTTGTCTATATTATACTGGCATAAAACTAATTTATTAGGTATTTTATAAATTGTTTTTTTTTTTTTATGGACTGGAAAGAAACTTTTGAAGAATTGAATTAATGTAAATTATTGTTAATTTTAATAATTGAAGAACTTGCACCAACAACCAGATAAATTCACTTATTGTTTAATTCACTAAATTGTTCATGATGAATAAAAAATATAAATTTTTTTCTCATTGACAAAAACTATTTTAACATCTTTTAATTCTCTTAAAGTGCCTGAAAACATAATTGGTTTTACTAATTTATTTTTCCTGTATACACAAATGTTTGTTTTGACAATTTAAAATTGTATTTTTACCCGCAACAACTTTGTAAATTTCTTAAATTGTATCTATAAACTCTATTTATAAAATAATATATTCTGGAACTTTAAATATGAATGATAAAATCAAAAAAAAAGATATCCTAGGGTAATGAAGATGGGTGCAGCCATTATTATAGGTAATTTAATCTATACCTGTAAGCAAAGATAAATCATTGCTTACGAAAAAACGATTCTGAGGGGAGTTCAATTGATAATGATACTTTGTCAACAATATATGTCATTTTATGGTAAAATAATTGATTAAATCGTAGCAAATAGCTTGTAGAAAAGTTTGCACAGCAATTCGTAGAGGGGTATTTTACGATTAAAATAGTACAAGCAAGCGATGGCTAGGGTTTCTAGGTACACACAAAATGCATTTGTTTTTTCATTGTTTAGGTAAAACGAAAAAAATGCTTTTATTAACGTGTCACGGGCCACACAAATGATAATCAGTTAATAATGCACTACTACTCTCTTTCAAGTCCCAACCCAAATTTAATGGAATATCTTGTCAAATAATTGACAGAAATCAAAAATTTCAACACTAAAATTTATTTTAACTAATACTCTAATCTATTTATGGAATTTTTAATTTAAGTTGCCATTAGAAAATCAAAAGTAGTTAGTGGTTTTACTACCAAAAATAAGGATAATTAAAAATAACATAAATATAAATTTGTAGAGCAACTTGCTTCTTAAATGTTCTAGAACAGGGATTCTAAATTTATAGTACGCATACCACTATAGTGGTACTTGGATAATTCATATGTGATACACAAAGAAATTTATTGATAAGTGAAAACAAATTTTCTTTAGTTATAATGCAGTTTATTAATCCATAAATATTAATAAAAATAATAACTATATATAACTATTTAATTTTACTTTTGTGTATTAAAATATGGTTTTATAATTATGTAGATTTAATAATAAAAAGTTCCATAGGTAGATGTATAATAACGTACATACTTTTATTTTTTGATAGGTAAGTAAAAAAAAAAAGTTGAATAATCGTATCAAGTGGTATGTGTTAAATGTCAAAATATGTTAATAATTCGCGGATGTGAAAAGGTTAAGAACCGCTGGTCTAGAATACAAATTTCCAAAAAAATATATATTTTCCGAAATAATGAGTTTACCTGGTACATATATTATGTTAAATACCTATTGAGCATAGGTGTGCGCACGGAGTGGACAGCTGCATACCCGTGCATCCTTTAAATTTTAATGATTTATTTGCAAATATTATAGTTGTTAATTGTAGTTAAAATGTATATGTTAATAATCTAACAAAGGTACAAATAAAAAAATGTTTTGTATATTAAAGACTGATAACCTGACAGTCATTAACTTTGTTTTAAAAAGTTAGTTTGTACACTAGTGTTAAAGCGTCATCGTACTGTCGTGAAAGCGTTCTGGTGTACCAATAAAAGCAACTAGGTGAGAGGGTGGTTGGGGGAGCTAAGTCCCTCCAGTTTTCCAAATAGCTCCTAGTTACGACGAATATAGTTAAATATATTAATATTTTATAGTAATTATTTATACCTATTTGTATTTATGACTAAAATATTATATTTTAAAATTTAAGCAAATTTGTTTGTTTAAAGCTATAGCTCCCCTTCTAGAATTTTCACCCAAGTTGCACCAATGGGTGTACCTACTGGTATTTCATTTTAAAACCAACGTTTTTGGTGTAAAATACACGCACGATAACGGTGACACCAATGATTATCCGTGTGTTCCTAAATCAATTGTTAATCCAGCGTATTGCTCAGCAGATTGATAGAGTTTAGGAACACTCTTTTTGTTGTTCATTTGGAACATATTGGTTAATACCATTATCTAAGGTTACCAATAGGCAATAATCACCAATATTTTATCATCATCATTTTTCATTATTTTCATCAAGATATAGAATTATAAACTAAAAAAAATTTGATTTAGTGATTATAAAGTATATTATAGGTACCAGGTATACATACTAGGATTAAATGATGTACAAATCGAGTCAGCATTTAAATGTTTTATAAAAGTATTTCCAGTATACAAAAATCGTATTATTTGTCATTGCATTATACATAGTACATGTCGAGTGTTGGAATTGAAATTTGGAAACCCGTTAGCACATTAGACAATACATTTTTTTTGGTCAAGTATAGGTTAGTAAATTAGTTTTAATTTTGGTGCGTAAAATGTTTATCACGTGCACCTGGTTAAACACTAAAAGATTTTCTAAAAACGATTCACTGGGATTAACTTAATAATAGTTAAAAGAAAAAAAAATGTAAATTGTTGGCCTAATTTGCAATAGTTAAAATGCCAAAAATGTGATTTTGAGATTATCACTATATTCCATATTACAAGAGAACGCATACGGCTAGTACATGTAAACAATAACATTTTTCCTTCTGTCAAGTTTTGGTCCAGTTTTGCGATATGTGTTCTATTGTGGCTCGGAGTTTATATTTAACTATTAGAAAAAACCATCCCCACTAATATTGAACAATCATTTTTTCATAAAATCAGCTACCTGGTGAGTATGAATACTTTAAAGTACTAAAAGTAGTCATATGGAATTGTGACAATTAAAAAATATGATTATTTCATTAATATATAAAATATGCTTTTATGTATGATATTTATAATGTTTGTTTATAAACTATTTTGTATTATTGTTATTTTATTATATTTTATAATTGATCACTTATTCCAATTTTGTTGTAAGTTTATAATTGCACGTATTCACTTTAAATTGTGTATATTATTAATTTTACTTAACCATTATCGTTAACTAGACACTTCATATTTGTAATCACTTAATATAATACCCGCCAAAGTAATATAAGAATGTGTAAGTGATTAGACCATAGAGTAACAAAAACAACATATAATTTTTTTTTTGAAGCTCACAAGAACTTTCAGAAGAAAAAATAATTGTACATATACTTCCACATAAAATACCAATACTATTTTATTATACATTTACTATAATAACATTAAATTGTTGCTGAATCAAATTAAATAAATTAAAATATTAAAGCAAAATAATTTTATTAGTACATTTATATATTTAATCTAACATAGTACATATTGCAGTGGCACTGAAGTAATTTAAAAATACAGGAGCAAACAAGGCACTACTGTATTATATTTATCTTCTTTGAGTGTAATGTATTACATTACTCATAACTAGGCCTGTGAATTTGTAAGAAAGTGAATTTGTAAGAAAGTGAATTTTTTTAGCTGAAATTTTGGCTTTCTAAAGACATAATTCATATTATGTAACAAATTCAATTATGAAACTTTTTTTTCCATTTTTAATATCACTTTTTGGATTTTTTTAAGTCATATTATTATTTTTAGTTCATTTTACAGGTATTTTTAATTAAATTATACACATATTTTTTGTTTTACACAAGCTGTATATGAGTTAAGTAAAGATACTGATTAGATAGAATAAGGCAATATTGCAGAAATCAACTTATTCAACATTCTGTTGCAATCGGTGCCACTGTTGCATACATTTATTGATTATACACAACATTAAATACTATATATAATCAAGAATGGGCAAGATTCTTGAAAAAAAAAAGAATCTAGATACAAGATACATATACTAGATAGTGCCCTTCCTTGTATATAATGTTTACAGAACATTAAATTATTATGTTGTGTGTATGTATATCTATTATTATTCAATAAAAGAAAAACAAGCCATACTTCATACCGTGGGTGGGCAACTGTTGTAGGTGGATAGCTGATAATGCAGAACACAGTTATTTAATTTATATTCTGGAAAAAAAAATGTATTGTTTGATTCAGCTGGTTACTAGTGAAACTTTTCAAATTCATTATTTTAAGTTAATACTAATACCTGTGTATTAATTGTTAGTTTATGTTATTATTTAACTTATATTATTTTTTTAATGAGTAAACTATTAAATCTAAAGAATAATTTATTATAAAGTATATAACAATTCATTTAGACATACAAATTGTATTTTATCAATTTCCAAACCAATCCTACGATAAATAAACAAAAATTAGTAGATAAAAGAAATTAATTGAGTAAAGTAAGTTTACTAATTTTTGTTATCTAGTAACTTTGTCCTAATTTATTTTAAGGTTTTTAATAATTACTTGAATAGGTACACAAGTTTTTTTTTAAAAATGATTAATTTCTTGTAATTCAAATTCTAATGAGATCTAATGTTACTGATTATATATTTTACTAAGTTTTTTTTTTCTGTTTATGAACAACTTTTCTACCAGAAAACTTGTTCCAAAGTATAAATTGTAGCATATTTTTTGAAATAAAATTTTCTTTAGTTGGTGCACTGGGAAGGTAATTTTGATTTTCCATGAATTTTCAAAAATATCCGGAAAAACCTGAAAGAAAAATACAGGTAAAATGGCAAATATTTACACAATTTTTTCTACCAGAAATATAAAAAATGATAAATTATCAATTTTGTTTCTTTAACATACAGCCACTAACAAAGAAAATTGATTTTTATTATTTTAAGTATTTTTTAAAAGTACAGCACAATTTTTTTATTTAAAATTTGTGTGACTTGTGTTTTCTATCAAATATTGTTCCAATAAAAAAACAAATCACAAAGAGATATTTTTGTTGAATTTTTAATCCAGTTGGTGAATAAGAAAGTGGGTTTTTGATTTTCTTAGTAGTACTATTTTAATAATTGAGTATTTAGTTTAATTCATAAAGACTTGAAATTGAGACAAAACTTATATTTGTTTTTTCTCTAGTAAAATTTTCAAAACATTTTAATTTTGAGTTTTTACATAATTTTTATTTAGTAGGCACACTATGAATGAAATTGTTAGACTAAACAGAAATTATGAAACATTTAACAGGAGGTTTCTTAAATGTCATACTTTGATGTGATATTTTTTATGTTAAATAACTCAATATTATCAATTTCAAAGTATGTATGTCATAGTCTAGTGGTGGTATTTACTTGATGTCATCCTGGGGGTTTGAAATTCAAACCAGTTTCACATTTTTTTTTGACATAACCATAGGTAATTAATAGAAAAAAACAATGAATTTTATTTCAAAAAATAAAATTGAGTGTAATGTAGTATTTTTTTAAAAAGTTTTAAAATCAAATTTTGATAAAAATTGTAAATATTATGGCCTTTAAAAAATATGTTTATAACAGAATATTGCTCTGAATCCTTTTTCGTAGATTACAGATATAAATTAAATAACTGCATGTATCCCACCTTTCCCACTACCTACCTACAACAGTGGCAGCACCCATCCCCAATATTAACTATTTTTTTGTATTAATTTAATTAATCTTACTGAGGCTAATATATTTGTTTTAATATATATTATGTATACATTCATAAATAATTAAAAAGTATTATAATATTTCTTGTAATTTATTAAATATATATATTATATATTTATACATCAATGTTATTTATGTTAACATTTAATTTTTAATTTTAAAGAAAATGAAAACCTTAGCATGCTAGTACCCATTGTGTAATTTACAGTGCCCATTTTATAAATAACAAGTATAACTTTTAGCACATGTTTAAATTTACTGAAAAATACAGACTGTGTTCATTTTAATAACTAAAAATTAAAAATGTAAAACATCAATTGTTTATTTTATCAATGGCATAGGGAATGTAGCATCCCTATCCCCCAATGTTCTATTAATTCAATAATAGCCCTACCTTGACTTTAACTGGTTGGGGAATTCTGACCCTTCAGGTTGGCTGTTTAGTGCTAAGTTAACAACCTAGCCTAGAAAAAAAAAACCATTGTTCAGGACCTAAATAAAATGGAGCTAAAGAAAACAATTATGTAAATTGGAAATCGGATTTATCTTTGAGCACACTTGGATGTTTGACTTTATTACTACTGGAGCGGCATAAGCAGTTATGGAATAAATAGCGAGGTTAGGTCAAGATTGTGGCAACTATTTTAAAAATACATTAAGTGTTGATGAAGACAATGAAGATGACACAGACCTACATACTGACTTTGAAAGAAGCTAGTTCATCATTGGAAAAATTATGTAACTTTTCGCTCCAGTCAGAAGTCATTGTCGAGGTTTTTGAAGCTTTATTTACAGTATAAAATAGTATTAACAAAATAAAACTTTAGTTCAATAAAGCAGAAAATATTTTTTGATTTTTCAAAAAATAATAATCTTTTATAATAGTAATTTAATGTACATATATTTAATAATAATAATGATAATTTTATATTTACATTTTAAAAACAATAAATACTGTAATACCATATAATTTGATGAAATATTTAATAATCACAATAAAAAAAACAAACATTTTTTTCAAAACTCAGTAATTTAAATTTTTTGTTTTGCTCTCGATATTTTTAACTACTCAGCAATTTAAACTCTTGGTAATTCAAACATTTTTCATAAATCCCCCTTGAATATTTGGCACAATCAAAGCAAGAAATTAAGTTATAAATAATAGGACTGAAGAACTAACTAAAGTCACCAGGAGAGGATGGAATACAAGGTAGTTATGAATATGTTATGAGGATACAGAAGTAAATATCCAAAAATTAATATTCCATATCTGAGAAAAAGAAGAGCTGCTAAAAAGTTGGAATATTCTGGTAATTTATCTCTCCATTTACAAGAAAGATGGTTCACCAATCTGTGGTAATTATAGAATTAAACAGTTAGCCAAGAAGATATTGAGACTGTCAACGAGATTTTAGACTCAATAGGTCAATAACAAACCAAATTTTCAGTTTAAGACAGATTTTGAAAAAATGGGAATTCAAGAGTGTGCTACTTGTGGACTTTATAAAAAGCCTACAATTCAGTTCACTATCAAAGCCTTCTTAACATTCTAAAAGAGTTCAATTTCCTTATAAAGCTGATAAATTTATTTGCAACCTCACTAAAAGACACAGTACTAAAGGTTAAAGTGTTATCTGTGGCGTCAAACATGATCAAAGTAACTACTAGCCAAAACTAAGAAGACACATCCACTAATCCTTTTCAATTGAATGCTAGAGAAAGAAGTCAGAGAAGCGAATACCAATGTAGGAGCGGTAATAGGAAATATGAACATAAACCTCCTCGCCTGATGACATAGAAATAATGGGTAATACTGAAGATGTGAAAATATTGTGGGGAAAAATCCTGATGTAACAGATAAGGCTGGATTAATTATCAATGATTATTGTTATCAAGAAGGGCCTATGAATTTAGGACATGTATTTAAGAGAGTAATTCATTTTGAATACTTATTTTTCACTGAATAAAATTGTTGAAGAATGCTGTTATGCCATCATGGGCAACAAAGGAGAAAAGATTAAATTTAAGGATCTGTAAAAAATGAATTAACTGGGGATTATGAAACACGAAAAAAATACCAACTTGGAATCCCAATACAAAAAATAAAATATTAAATTCTTTCTGAAAGTCAAGCACCTAGAATTGGTCTAGCTGAGGGGAGTATAGTTCAAAAGCTATTCAATGATGAACCAACTGGCAAGTACCTCAGAGGAAAACCTGATACCAGAGTAAATACAGACATAAGAATGATCATGAATAGGGAGTGAATTTCAATGCAAATTTAATTTTTTTCTGGATGTCCTAAAAAAATGCTTTCCAAGCATAAAATTTGTTTCATATATCAAAGGATTCAAATATTGTTACCAGTTAGTTTAATAAAATATATTTTGATTTCCTCTTAAAGCTCATATGAAGTTTGCACCGATGACTTCTGTTGACATAGAAGTTTCTCAAGATACAAAAAAAACACTTGCCAAAGTCAAAGAATTTTATTTGAAAATATTAAACATTATCTGATTATTTAGTGCCATAATGAAACATAAGGTAAAAATATAATAAGTATACCTATTTAAATTGTATATTAATTTTTTGGAAAATAAATTAATGTATACAATTTTCAGGGTAGAAATATAAGAAGAAGAATATGCATTAATTTTTTTATATAAAAAAAATAAAAACATATTTTTCAATATTTAAAATAATTTTTAGGGCATTTTTTCAAGGTTTTTTAAAGTGCATTAAATTTTATTTAATACATTTTTCTTGTTTTTTTTTTTCAAACATTTAAATCCACTCCCTAATCATGATATATGGAGGGACTTAATAAAAGCTGCAAAACTAACATTAATCATTAAGTTATAAACAATTTAAAATTAACAAAAATGTTCCCATAGAAATAAATAATACACAGAGTTATTAAAATGATTTTATTTTTATAAATATAAAAATAAGGAAATGGTAATACTTACTATGTAAATCAATTGTATTTTGTTAAAAAAATATGTTTAACATGAGCCACATGACACATAACTCGTATTGCTAAATTAATTGAATACTTTAATCGGTATACAAGTTGTTCCTCATTTAATAGCATAAAAGCTACACCATCAACAAGCTAAAATAGTAATAGTTTAAAATATTTATAAATAATTTATGAATAATGAAAAATTGTAATAATTAATATTTTAAATTGTATACCCCTAACTTAAGTTTTTTACTAATATCTGTACAATTCATATCATTTGATAGATAATTTTGAACATCATAAGGGCACCAAAATTTTGGATTTGATGTAACTTTGATATGTTCGAAATCACCTATATCAATAGTTGTATTCATATAGACTGGACTTTGACGATAAAAGTTTTCAAAACTAGTTTTCCTAAAAAAATGTTTAACCAATATAATTACAATAAATAATGAACATTTATTAATTGTGGCATATACCAATCATTAACAAAAGGGAATAGTTTCTCTTCATCTTCATCAAGGTCTGATTTTGTATTACTATATAATTCATCATCATCCATGTCTCTAAGATAAACTTTTTTTGCTTCAATTTCAACTAATAGAGCTAATTCATGTTGAGTTAAACTCTCGCTTAATCTCTTTACATAATCTTCAAAGTTAATTATACATCCCATATAATACTTAAACTTTTCAATTAAATGTTTATTTGACCAATCTAATTCTTCAGCAGCTATATAAACATCATAAAATCATATGAAACAATAAGTGAAACATTTTAGTTAAATCAATAATTGAGAAAAGATAATTATTTATAAAAAAAACATACCAACTCTAGTAATTTTTTCATAAAGTAATTCATTTCCATGCTTCTTAGAACTTTTAGAATTACCAATCTCATTATTTCTTTTCATAGGTTTCACAATTGTTTGTGCAGCATTTATTTTAGTTTGCACAGCCTTTGTTTTAGCTTGCGCAACATTAGTTTCAGTTTGCACAGCATTTGTTTCAAACTTAAATACTGAATTTTTACAAATTTGAAAAAATATCAGTTGTTAAAATAACTAAATTAATGTAGTGTGCTACTGTTACATTATTATAAAAGTATGTTGTTCCTTTATGTATATTATGGAACACTAAAAGCAGCTGTTTTTTTATACCTACCTATTTTTCTACTTAAAAAAAAAACTAGAGTATGATTGCCCAATGAGTCATAAAACAATTTTAATAACACTGAATATTTCTTCTAATAGTAATTTTAAATTTCATAATTAAATTTTTAAATTTATCTATTTTAAAAGAATTATTATTATTAGGTTTTCATTTATTGTCAGTTTTTTACTATATTTTTTTATAAAATTTCAAAAATAACCAACCTTGAAAATTCTACTAGAAAAACATTATTGATATTGGACAGAACGGACAGAAAAAAAAATTGATATACTTTGCACAACCGGTGTATCATTGTTGTAAATGAGAAATTGGGAAGATAGAATATAAAGTTGAATTTAATGTATATCTATAAGCAAAGATTATTCATTGTTAACAAAAATCAATTCTGAGGGGTATTCAGTTAGTAGTGTTGCTTTTTCAACAATATATAAATCATATTATAGTAAAATAAATATATATTGAACACAATGAATTACACAGTTAATACATATTGGATCATGTAGGTAATAAAAATAGTACCTACTGTTTAATTTTTAAGCTTTTCTGTTTAGTCTAACAATTTTATCCGTAGAGTACTTATTGAATGAAAATTACATACAAAACTCGCAAAATTAAAATGTCTAAAATTAGCTCAAAAATAGCTAAACAATTTTGAAAATTTTAACAAGTCTAGAAAAGACAAATATAAGTTTCGTGTCCAAATTTCAAGTCCTTAAGATCCATACAAATGTTTTAAATTGAATTTCTATAAATAGCTCAAAAAAATAGTTAATGTTTTGAAAATTTTACTATGTTTAGAAAAAGTAAATATAAGTTTTCAGTCCAAATTTCATGTCTGTACGAATATTTTTTTACTATATTACAAATAAAATTGAAAATTTTCCCAGTTTTCTTGTGTTTATCCTGGGTTTTCCTAGACATTATGAAAACCCCTTGGATCAAAAAAATTACCTCTCTTAAGTACCATCTAAACAATATTTCTTTTCAGAAAAGATGCCACATTTACATAGGAAAACAAGATTTCTGGAAGAAATTTTTATTATAGAAAAATCATAAAAAAAAAATCATTGTAAAACCAATACATTTTTCGATACATTCAGAATTAAAAAATATCAAAGTAGACCAAAGTTTCCCACTTCTCTAAGGATTTAAAATGATATAATTATCATTTATAGTATTTGTATATGATAACAATACTTACTTTTATTTTCATTTACAATACAATGAGGACATACAATTTTTTCAGTAGTCATGAAATATTCACAAACACCAAATAAATGACAAAGATTAGAAGTATATATTTGAGCCAATTTTTTAGATTCTGGCAAAAGAAATTGCTCTTGAAATTTTGAAGGAGTAACTGATTTCTTATTGCTTTGAAAAAATATAATGTATACAATTTGTTACTATTTATATATTTGTATAATGAAAGTAAATACTTACAGGGCTGTAATTACCATATTAATACCACCAGGTCCATTAAATAAGATGCTTTGATTTTTTTTTATTTTTTTCAACATAGTTAAAGGAACATAACTTAATCTAACAAATATGGAGATTGCTTGATGTAAAATTGTAGACACAGGACCTGGTCCAATAAAATTTGGTATCTTTCCAAGTTTTTTTTTTAGAAAACAATTTTTAGTATAACAGTTTTTGTTAAAATAAATACACATTTTATAATTATCAGTATTTAAAGTTTTAATCTGCTTTTTAAGGTTAAATTTTTTTTTAGCTTGGACTTGACATTTTTGTTTGGTAACAACTTCTTTTTCTCCTTTTGAAAATAATGCATCATGAAATTCTTCAACTAATTCAGTAACATCATTATTCTCAGTTTTTGAATCAGAATACAAATTGACACTTCCAATAAATTTATTCAGTTCATAAAATTCTTCAACTAATTCAGTTTGTTTTACTTCAATAATTGGTTCAGTAACATCATTATTCTCAGTTTTTGAATCGGAACACAAATTGTCACTTCCAACTAATTTATTTAGTAATGACTCTTCAAAAGTCTGATTATCCCTAAAATCAAGTTTAATTTGTATTTTTAAGAATAAGCTTTAAATAATATAAATTAGTAGATAATATTACATTTCGCTATAATGATAGGGAATTTCCCCTTTGAAATAATTTGGATATTTTGTTAAAAATTCTTTATGTGATTCAAAATTTGTATCAATATCAGATACATAATGATTTTCATAATTATTACAGTTAATAAATGGAAGTTTTGGAGTACTCAATGAATATTTGTGCTTATTACACCAACCAATTGGAAAAATATCATCTGAATAAATGGACTGCACATGTAATAATTCTTGACACCTAAATTTACACAATGTTTAGTTAATAAACTAATTAATAGTTATTTTATTTACAAATTTTAATACCAATTTGTACGATCAAAAGACAAAAAAATCCAATGATCTGCAAATCCTTTGATAGTAGCCACACAGATATGGTCAGGATTTATAGGATCAACAGCTTCAAGAGTCATGCCTGCATGAATGTTGTACATATTTTTTCTAAGTGGATTATCAACTTGAGCTAAATTAGCACTTTTCATCACAGCATAACTTAACCAAGAAAATTGTTTAGATGAATCCCAATCGGAAGGAGGTTTTAATAAAAACTTGTGTTTACTTGCCCAACCTAAAATTACAATATGAATATTCATATTACATAGAAAGCTAATTTTTTAGACTATTATTATTTTAACCTGCTTTAAACAAATAAGAGTTTTCCTTAGTCGCCACAAAAGATATACGTTTCTCTGGATTACTGTCATTGTCCATTTCAACTTTAAAATAACGATTGTCATATACCTTAACAACTGTAGCAACATAGAAGACCATCAATGAATACGGATTTATTGCTTCTAACATATCTCCCACTTTATAACTGTGTTGTTCTGGAAATTTTGGCTAATTTCAAAAATAATATATTATTAAAATATACATGATTTAAATGTTATTATTAGTTTGAAAATAACAATATTGATATAATATTAGGTATTAGGGCAAGGGAAGTATTTTCATGTATTTTTAATTTTCTTTTTTGTACAAACTGTTAGTTGTTAATTAAAGATGGGTTTTATTCAACAATAAATTCAAATTAAGTATTTAAATTTTTTTAGAATTTTTTAATTTATTTATTTAACTTTTCGGGAAGAAAAATTGTTGATAAGAGCAATTATATAGTATATTTGTAGAAATATAGTGTAACAAGATTTATTTTATATTTTTGAGGATTAAAAAGCTCAGAAAATAATATATTCTACTTTATTGTATACATATTAATAATTATAAATCAGAACACAATATATTGTATCAAAAATAGAAATTTAACAAACATGTACTTACTAAAAATATTACTTTGAGAAATACAATATTAATGAACGTGATAATTAAAAAGATAATTATTAATAATTTAGTTCATTACAAATCTGTAAGCATTACATTTATGATTTTTAAAATTTTTTCAGGCAAGACTTTAATGTGTGATAATTAGAACAGATATGTTTATACTTTTACATACTTTCCTCAATAGGTCAAAAACAAAATGTTTTGTTGCTTTACGAATAATGATATGAAATTAATAAAATGGCAGAAAACATGTAAGATAGTTAAAATTAAATGGTTGGATACAACAAAAAAATTATATTTTGTCTATTTAGGAAATTTTAAGATTTAATACATTTTTATAATGTTATTAACTCAACAAATTAAGAATTGTAAAATAATGAATATAAATATATCAGCAAGCAAACTGTTAAATTTAGAACATGTTTAGACAAAATATTTTAAAATAATACATTTATAAAAAAAATATGAAACATTTTTGTTAGGATTAATTTAAATGAGAAAACAGAGGTTTCGAATTTCCATACCTTCGGTAATTTTTAGAACATAATTGCAATAGCCTTTATTGTATCAACTTTTAATATATTTTTTTAATTTAGTGGGTTCACTGACTTAATTATTATTTTTTTATAATAATAATGATATAATAATTTGAAACTATATTTGTTTACCTTCAAAACATTCATTAATAAACTAGAACCTTTTTTTAAATTTTTAATATTGACATCTACATTCATAACTCTCCATGGAAGACCTACGAAACAATATATTAACAATTATTATGTGTAAAACAAACCGAACATTATTGTATTATAATATAGCAATATACCTTTCTGGTCTGCCCACCCTAAAGGAAAAATACGCTCATTTGAATAAAATAGCCAAAATGGTGTCTCTTCTGGGGATGATACTCCTAGCATTTTCACAAACAACCTCCCTCCTACATTTTTAAGTATCTAAAACAAAAAAATATATATACTAAGTTTTTACTAATTGGCTGTACAATATGTTGCGATAGTAAATTACTAAGAAAAAGAGAGAGACTACAAGAAATATTGACACTACACAAATTATATTACTTTTGAAGTCCAAACTCCATAAGGGTATTCTTTATCTTGAACTTCTACAAACATTCCAGGCTTGAATATGTTATAAATTGGAACACCTTTCTGAAATAAATTTATATAATTTAATACTAATTCAAATTATTACATTAAAAAGTATAATAAAGTTGTCCTAGAATAATGGGAATAATGCAGCCACTGTTGTGGGTGGGAAGTTTGGAATGTAGGATATAAATCAGGATTTAATGTATAACTGTAAGTAACGATAAACCATTGCTAACACAAAAAACCATTCTGAGTAGAGTTCAGTTGATAGTGTTGCTTTTTTAACAAATATTTATACCATATTATGGTAAAATAATTAAATAGGGATTAAAATTTGTCTTTAATATTGTACCTGTTTTCCCCTGTTTTTGCCATTTCTTAGGAAAAATCAAAAAATGTTTTCTCTTAAGTTTAAACTACAAGAAAATTTCCTTTTAGAAAAAGTGCTACACTTGTAAATTGGAGCAAGATTTCTGGTAGAAAAATTG